>QAOC01024695.1:131918-217834 GCA_003255005.1 Begonia fuchsioides
TGCGTCATATCCGGCCAAGCATCCGTCAACCCTTGCAAGTGCACGGTGCGTAATATCCGTGTGCAAACCAAGGTCTACCGTGTCAAACACTTCGATTGCTCGAGCGTTTGACTTGATTTCCATCCACCAGCCACCTCTAACCTTCCCATTACCGAAACCATCCCCGAGCATCACACCACCTCCACTTCGATTTTCATCAATATTTTCCATCCCGAGCCATATCCAAATCCATCCGAGCCATTCTAAATTTCCCACGATCCATCCCCATAAAAATACCATTTTTATCATACCACCACATAAAATACGCTTCCGCACGACAAGTTTCCGAACGGAGTGCGATCACGGACCACATCGGCTACGTGACCGTGCGTTCGACCAACCCCGACGTGCCAACCTCACCCGAAGGCACATCAGGACCTAGGCTCTAGTGACACGAAATTGAATTGGAATGATAGGTTAATTCATTTTTTCTCGGATTAAGGACACATGAACCGATTTTGGTGAAGGTTGACCGATTTTATGGAGGTCGGAATGTGATTGGGGAGGAGGAATTTATGGCTGATTTCTGGAGAGTTTGATGAAGGATTATGGAGGACTCTCTCCTTCAAAAATGAAGGTTTATATCGGGATTAAGGAGGAGATATGAATAGAAGTTTGTGAACTCTCTCTATCGACTATCCAATTGAGAGAACTTGGATGAATGCATTTGGAATGGAAGATATCATTACAAAATGGAGTGAAGAGCTAAATGTAACTTGCTACTAACCTTCTTCCTTGCAAGGATGATGGAAAGCAACAAGAAAAACTCAACTTACTAGCTCAGATATGACTCACCGTAGTTTGATCATAAGGGAGCTTAGGAAATGGATTCCAAAGAAATGCCAATGCACTCTAATTTCCAATATCAAAAGGCTCATTACAACTATCCTATAGTGAGGTATTTATATACTCTAAGTAAGCTTAAATTATAGCCACATTCGGTTGAATGAATCAACCCAAGCTGAGTGACTACATTCACCTTGAAATAAAAAAGGAGGGAAACAAATTCTAGAGACTTCTTAGCAGGTAACTAACATCACATTGAAGAAAATAAACTTCCTCAATGTGAAGAAGAGAGGTTGCTGCTAATCAAAAAGTAAAAACCCATAAAACCCATAAGAAACTCATAAAACCCATTAAAAAAACCCATGTCATTCCCATGTACACGAAATTAAGCATAAAATGAGTTGAAACTAAATTTTTTTTTAAAGGAATGGCCATACAATGCTAGAAACCGGGTGCACCAAATGCTATGTTCTTGGATGCACTATCTTTTCGGGTACACTTCACTTGTTCTCCTTGATCCATCCATGAAATAAGATGCTTGGGTTGCTCTTGATCATTAGAAGAGTGATCCATAAATGATATTCCAATAGATATAATCACTAAAAAATGAACAAACAAATTACGAAATCCTTTGGCTTGGCTTCGGGTGATGGCACCTTGAGGGAGGGGAACCCGAGGCATGTCATCCTCCTGGGGTGTTTGAGGATTTGTCCTCAAATCTAGAGGCTAAACCTCTTCCTCCAAATCATCTATTACTTCCCTAATGGAAATAGATAAGTCTTGAACATTGAAAGTAACCAATACCCCATATTCTCCAGCAACTTAATCTTATAAGCATTTAGATTAATCTTCTCAATAATTTTGAAAGGACCATCAACTCTTTGTGCAAGTTTGGAATCCCTTTTTCTTGGAAACCTTTCGTTACGCAAATGCAGCCATACTAATTCTCCCACTTGAAAATTCATTGCTTTTCTTCCTTGGTTAGCATATTTAGCATAGGACTCGTTAGCCTTTTTGATGGATCAACTAACCCTTTCATGCAAGTTCTTTACTTATTCGGCCTTCTTTGCTCCATTCAGATTGGTCACTTCATTGTTAGACAAAGACGATAAATCACGAGGATTTAAAGGATTGAAACAATAAACTGCCTTAAAAGGAGTCATTTGAGTCGATTAATGAACACTTCGGTTATATGAAAATTCAATGTAAGGGAGTTGTATGTCCCAATCCGTGCGTTTCTTACTCACAATGCTTCTCAACAAATTTCCCAAAGTGCAATTTACTACTTCGGTTTGTCCATCCGTTTGAGGGTGAAAAGATGTACTAAAGACCAATTTTGTACCTACTCTTTTCCAAAGTGTCTTCCAAAAAATATGAAGAATTTGGTATCCCAATCCAAAACTATGGACCTTGGAATACCGTGAAGGCATAAGCTAAGAAGTGAGCCATCTTGGTAAACCGATCTACTACGATCATAATAGAATCTTTGGCCCTACTAGTACGTGAAAGACCAAGTAAAAAATCCATACTAACCTCAACCCATGGATGACTCGGGATAGGTAAAGGCATGTAAAGACCTTGAGGTAGCACCTTCCTTTTGGCCTTCTTGCAGATGATTCATTTCTCCACAACTTTATGGACGTCCCACAACAAATAAGGCCAATACAAATGCTTCTTGAGTGCTTCTATGGTTTTCTTCTCACCAAAGTGGCTAGCTAGTTAACCACCATCTGCTTTCCTGAGGAGGGATTCACGGATTCCCCCATGAGGAACACAAAGCTTGCAACCCTTGAATACCAATTCAACCAAAACCAACAAAATTGAGCTTTTCACTGAAATAAGCAATTAATCTCCAATCTTGCAATAAAATAACTTTAATCCCAAGCCCAGATGCATCACATTCTGCTTCAAAAACTTTGTTGAAATTGGTAACATGAGAATATGGGCTTCACAAACCTTGAGTTTGATTAACTCAAAACTTTCTTGACAACTGGGAGTCCATGCAAACTCTTTTTCCTTCTTAGTGCAATCGGTTAAAGGGGCGACAATAGAGCTAAAGCCCTTGATAAATCTTCTATAAAATGAACCAAGACCATGAAAACTTCTTACCTTGGTGATGCTTTTGGGAGTAGGCCAAGCTTTGATAGCTTCAATTTTTTAATCTTCTGTTTAGTGATGATTAACCCTAGAAAATGAATCATCTCTTGCACAAAGGCACACTTCTTTTAAATTTCCAAATATCTTAGTAGCCCAAAGAGTATCGAACAACATTCTAAGATGATCAAGATGAGTATTCAAATATAAGCTATGAACTAAGATGTCATCAAAATATATCACCATAAATTTCCAAGAAATCTTTAAGTACAAAATGCATCAATCTCATGAAAGTACTAGGAGCATTAGCTAATCCGAAAGGCATCATTAACCATTCTAAGAGTCCATACTTTGTTTTGAATGCAGTTTTCCATTCGCCTCCTTCTTTCATTAGTATTTGAAGGTAACCCCTCTTCAAGTCCACCTTACAGAAGCAAGCTGCTCCACTAAGTTCATCTAACAAGTCTTCAAGTCTAGGAATTGGATACCTAAACTTGATAGTAATTTGGTTGATTACTCGGCTATCCACACACATACGGAAACTCTCATCCGTCTTAGGCACCAAAAGAGTAGGAACTGCACAAGGACTCATTGATTCACGAATATAACCTCTAGATAGAAGTTCTTGTACCTAATTTTGTAAATCGTTTGCTTCCTTGGGGTTCATTCTATAAGAGGGCAAGTTAGGTAACACCGCACCTGGTTGGAGGTCGATTTGATGTTCGATAGCTCAAAAGGGTGGCAACCATAGATGTAGCTCTTCTAAAAACACATCTTGATAAAAAAAAGTGCAAAAGGAATTGTGCAAAAAAGGGAAAAGAACTAGCAAAAAAAGTGAAAAAATGAATGATTTTTGCTTATTGTGTTTGTTGCTACTATTATAAAAAAACCTAGTTACTTCAAATAGTGCTTACTATCTTTCGTCATCAATATTTGTTTCAAAGTTACTTTTTTTAATTTTAGTGACTTCAAAGTTATCCATTGACTTTCTTGCCCTTACATCATTAGAACAATACTTCATTATTACCATCTATCATTATACATACATTTTCCTTGGAACCTATTATTTCTTTTAAAATAGTTTGACTTCGACGATCTTGGAAGTTTGAATTATTGGCTTAAAAGTTTGATCTTGATTGTTTTTACTTGCTGAATATTTCTCCTAATTTGGGTTCTTACAGAAAGAACTAAAAGAGGAAATTTAGAGGAAAAAGGCAAGAGTGTGAGACTATTTTATAAAAGCCATTAATTAGGAGAAATACGAGTGTGAGTGACATTAATTGAGTGTAAACACGTGATGGTTTGACTGAGGTCTGTTTATTTCCATATTTATTTGTTAATAGTTTCTTTTATTTCTTATATTGAGAAATCAGTACAGATGAAAGTCAAATTATTATTGAAATGAGATTGAATATGTTAGAGGCTCAAACTTGTAGCCTTGAACAAGAAAATATTAAAGAAATATAGCAAGATGTTGAGTCTGAGAATGAGAGCAACAATTACAAAAAGGAGCGGTATCCGAGAAAAATCACAGAAGATGGTAACCTAAGCAACATCAAGATGATGATTCCTTCTTTTCATGGTAAATGTGATCCCGAATCATATTTGAAATTGGTAAGAAAGGTTGATCATATTTATGATTATCACAACTATACCGAGGAAAAGAAAATCAAGTTGGCCTTAGTGGAATTCATGGACTATGCGAGTAGATTTTTGGATCAACTAGTGAGAACTCGGAGAAGGCACGACAAAAGACCTGTTTCCACATGGGAAGAAATAAAAAAATTTATTCGTGAGAGATTTGTTCGTAGTTATTGTCATCAAGATTTTTGTAGAAAATTGGAAGAACTAAAAAGAAGTTCAAAAAATGTGGAAGATTATTATAAAGAGATGGAATCAGCCATGATGAAAGCCAACATAGAGGAAGATGATGAAGCAACCATGGAACGTTTTATTGGAGGATTGAATAGAGAAATTTATAACATAGTGGACATGCAGCACTATGTGCATACAGTGGAATTATTACACAAGTCTATCAAGGTAGAACATTAATTGAAAGCAAAGGGTGGATCTCTCTCAAACTCAAATTGGAAATCAACTTGGAGGGACGAGAAAAAATCTATAAAGTGTAAGGTAGATTTCCAGGGAAAGATAACAACTACCTCAAATAATACTTTTATAAAAGGTACAACTAAATATACTCCACAACTAGAGCTCAAGAAATTAAATTCTTTTGTTGTAAAGAATTTGGCCACTATGCTTCAAATTTTCCTAATAAAAGAACAATGGTGACACATGACAATAGGGATGTTTAAAGTCAAAACTCAAGTAATGGCGAGATGCCCCCACTAAAAGATTGTAGCGATGTTGAGGTAGATGAACCTGTGAGAGATGAACTCTTATCCACTATACGCGTGCTAAACGTTCAAGCCAAGGACGATGGAGATGAAGTACAAAGAGAACACATATTTTATACTAGATGCCATGTGAATAACAAGGTAAGAGTTTGATAATTGATAGTTGAAGTTACACTAGTGTTTCTAGGACTTTTTAGTGGATAAGTTGGGCAAAAGAGTGAAAAAAGAGCGATCAGAGAAAAATAGAGCGTGAGAGAAAACAAGAAGAGAGTGGACAAAAGGTAAAGAGAGAAAACAAGAGCGAGAGATGAAAAAAAGTGAGGGGAAAAATGTGATGTTAGCAATGCGTCAAGTACTTGTACTCTTGTATAAGGATATTTATCTTTCTACTAGTGAGCTAACCCGTTAGTTTTCCATTACTGTTTCTACTCTTTTAAAGGAATTTGACGATGTGTTCCTGGAAGATGTTCCAAGAAGAAATGAAAGAAATCCAAAAACAAGTGGACGAGATGGTAGAGAAGGGTTTCATGAGAGAGAGTCTTAGTCCATGCTCGGTTCCTGTGATTTTAGTTAAAGAAAAAAAGATGGAAATTGGTGAATGTGTGTGGATTATTGAGCTATCACCAAGATCATGATAAAGTATCGACATCTTATTCCAAGGTTAGATGACATGCTTGATAAATTACATGGTTCATTTTTTTTAAATTTGATTTAAAGAATGGATATTACCAAATACGAATAAAAGAATGAGATGAATGGAAAACTGCTTTTAAAATTTATGTATGGCCTTTATTAATGGTTAAGGATCTCCTTTGGATTATCTAATGTTTTGCTTATGTGAGAACTTTTATTGGAAAAAAATGAGACATGATGTGCAACTAATTTGTGATAAATGTATCAAGTGTAACGTCCTTCGTAGCTCAAAATATGTTGTTGATTTTTTTAACTTGCAGAGGAAGACATTTTCTCATAACAATTGTTTAAGGCATACAAGCTACATATACGAAGTTGAAAACTCTTTTTCCTCACCAATATGTAAGATTCTTCAAAATCCTTGCCCACGGGTCACATTCTATGCAAACAGCAAAAACCACCTCCATGAACAAAGAAATACATCTCCTACACCTCTCATTGCACGTCTTCCTCACCTACATCATAAAACTCATTTATGAGCATAAGGCTTAACAAGTAGTATAAGATATGCATAAGTAAAACTTATCTTTTCATTTTATTCTGGGTCTTTCATTTCTTTAATTTCAATCTTTCCTTATCATTGAGGCTTCCTAGCAAGGAACGAGAGACGACAAACTTGAGTCCACCTACGAGGACAACCAACTCAATTCTAAGGGTTAACAGACCACAAACTTGAGTCCACCTAAGGGGAAAACCAACTCAAACTACTTCCCAATGATATTTACGTAACTTTCTCTTTCTTTCTTTTATCTTTTTATTTTCGTTGGTTATTCGAGCTCAACTCAAAACAACCATTTTTATATTACGTTTCATATGAAATCTCATGCATGTAAATAGTTCATAACTTTCTAGAAAACATGATGCATGAGATGTTCGTGAACATGCTCGGTATGAACGTGTCAAACAATTAAGTAATATTCATTAAAGCAACAATCCATCATATCATAAACTAAATCATGTTTTTTCATCATTTCATTTGTGCATCTCATCTTGACATATAAAGGATAAAAACAACATATTAAAAAAAAGTCCTATTGTTCTATGATGTAGACTTAACTAAGGGCAAAACACATACAATACTACTTACCTTGTCTATCCTTAGTAAGTCTTTCTTGTACTAGGTACTTTTGTTAATCACCTTCACCTTAGTAACCATTCACAATTTTTGGAATCAATGTCGGGTTTTGTGATAACTTTGAATTATGATAATTTGTTCTATACACCATGAAATGCTATGATTCCAAAGCAATATTTCACTAAAGGTACCTCATTTGACGTACAAAAATATCTAGGACATTGCATTAGTCTAGCGCTTTTTTTAACCACAAAACTTGAAATTGCACAGAATTGACAGTTTTGTATCAACTTTGATAAAATAGGCACAACCTCTACCAATTCAAAATTTTCATCATTCATAAATATATGGATGATATTCCAACATGATCAGTTAACTAATAAACATAACCATAGAACAAAACCTTTAATTTTTGTCTACCACTCATAACCAACTTACAAAGTCATTGATAATCTCATAATTCTCATTTATCCTTAATGTAATAATGTGTGTAAACATAATTAATTTAAACCAAGTAATATAAGGTCATACTTATTGATTTCTAGATCAATATACTCCTCTTGATGAGAGGAACACTTCTCCTTAGAAGATTGGAGGCTGAATTCAGCTCCTTCCCCTTCAACTTTCCCTTTCTCTCTCTAAACCTTTTCTGTTAAGTTCTTTCTCTCTCTCCCCCCTTCTCTCTCTTTAGTAAAAAAAATGGCTGATCTGCAGCCCCTATCCAATATTTCTACCATTTTGCAAAATTTTTGGGGTGAAATTCCCATTTTTCCAATTTTATCCATTTATTTTTACCATTTTACCATTACATGTTCCATTAATTGCTAAAATACCTCCATTGTCATCATTTAAACAATATTTAGCTTAACTAATTAATTCACATTAGTTATAAATTAATCCTTAGGGTTAACTTATTTAATCATGATTAGTAAACCTTAATGACCTTATAATTTTCACTAATTATGTCATAATCATGATTAGGTACTAATCCTATAATGACATGTTTCATATTCAGATTTCCTTCCTTTCCTACACCTAATTCGGCATGTATCACTTAAAAAATTTCTAATTATACCCTTTGATAGCGTAATACCCTTAACATGTACACTGGTATTACATTGAGTGTAGGAAAGCTAAATAAAAAATTAAACCACACGAAAAGTATACTCCTTTTCTACTTCCAAGTTAACCTTGAATTGATATTTTGATGGACCTTGGTAATTAGTTTGCCAACAACATAAAGTGGAAAGAGTAGTATTTTTGTAGTTGTTGATAGATTTAGTAAGATGACACATTGTATTGCATGCTAAAAAACTAATGATGCGACAAATGTTGCAAATTTATTCTTTAAAGAGGTTATGTTGTTACATAGCTTACCAAAAACAATTGTGAGTGATCAAGATGTTAAATTTTGAAGTAAATTTCTGAGAACTTTGTGGAATAAGTTAGACATTAAACTTTTATTTTCAACTGTAGCACACCCACAAACGGTTGAACAAACAGAAGTAGTTAATAGAATAGTATCTACCTTGTTAAGAACAATTAGTTATAAGAATTTGAAACAATGGGAGAAGTGTCTATCACATGTTGAATTGCCATATAATAGAGTTATTCATTAAACTACATCTTATTCATCATTTGAAATAGTGTATGATTTTAATTCTTTAACTCCTGTGGATATGTTACCTTTTGCCTACTAATGACTTTTTTAATTTTGATGGAAAGAAAAAGACAGAATTCATTAGGGATTTGCATACGAACAACAAGGAGAATATAGAAAAGAAAAATGAGCATTATGCGTAGCAAGGAAACAAAACCAAACAAAAGTCGTATTCGAGCAAGGAGATCGGATTTGGATTCACCTAATGAAAGAATCATTTGCAAGTAGTAGGAAAAATAAGATGCAACTTTGAGGAGATGGTCCTTTTCAAGTGTTTGAGCGAATCAATGACAATGCCTACACAATTGATTTGCCACGTGAATTTGGTAATGTATGTGCCACTTTCAATGTTAGTGACTTATCTTTGTATGATGCAGGAGGTTAAAGGACAAATTTTTTTTAAGAAGGAGAAAATGATGCAGATCAAGTGGTGATACAAGACCAATGACAAGAAATTGGAGGCCAATGACAAGGTTAAGAACGAAGAAAATGCATGAAGCGCTATGTAGTTTAGTGGAGAAAATCCAAATGAAAGAAACTATTCAACATCAAAATAAAATGCTTACTATGTCAAGTGTTGAAGAAGATATTGAAATCATGCAAGGTGGTCAAGGACACAAGCCCAAGAGTACAAGCCTACTACAAGATATTGAAGGGACAAAGGAAATAGGAAAGTACATGCAACTTCCCTTATAAAACTTTTACTTGACCAACAAGAATTTATTGGCAGATTCAACCTTCCTAAACTTATTTAAAAAGTATTCTTAACAAAAGTCGTAGCTCCTTTCAAGACCTTTTTGGAATGGGTTGGATCATAAAAATTGGACATCATTTGGCTTGAAAAATGCACAATTTACCGAAACAGAAGTTCACTGCAAAAATTTTGAAATTTTTTTCTTTATTTCATTCTATTATTTAGTTAAGTTTCCTAATTACTTTCAATTTCCTAATTTACTTGTTATTAGTTTAGAAAGTGTATAGCATATTTAAAGGCATCCGAGCTATTTTAATAGAACAAAATTTTTATGATTAATTAACCTTTAGTTTTTGGAGAGAATTTTATTTTTGGTTCTTTGCGAAGAACTTGATCTTCATCAAGTTATTTCTTAATAGATCAACTGTGATAGCTTTGCTTCTTACCAACAAGTTTGGTCTGGGACAAGCTCCTTGTTTGATTGATAACTTAGGTTTCGTCGGAAAGGTTTGATTTGGGTCAACTTCCTGCACTTGATTCAAAGGCAATTCTGGTATCTTTTTTTGCATTGTTGAGGGTGTCTTGTTTGATATACTCGTGGTTCTCATCATTTGGTATCAATGCTTTGGCTCCTTAATTCAAGTTTCTATCTTTATTTAAGCTTTCTTATTTTTTCTTATTTCCTTATTTCCTTATTTCTTACATTTCTATCTTTTTAGAAAAAAAGGCAAAAAAATTCGTATAAAACAAACGTGAAAAAAAATATTATGCCAAAAAAAGGGAAAAGCAGAAGCACAAAAAAGTGAAAAATGGAACGAATTTTGCTTATTGTTTGTTGCTACTTTTATAAAAAAATCTCATTACTTCAAATAGTGCTTACTATATTTTGTTATCAATATTGGTTTCAAAGTTACTTCTTCTAATTTTGGTGACTTAAAAATTATTCAATAACTTTCTTGCTCTTACATCATTAGAGTAATACTTTATTATTATCATTCATCATTATGCTTACATTTTTCTTGGATTCCATTATTTCTTTCAAAATAGTTTGACTTAGACGATCTTGGAAGTTTGAATTTTTTGGCTTAAAAGTTTGATCTTGATTGTTTTTACTTGCCGAATATTTCTCCTAAATTTGGTTCTTACATATAGAACTAGAAGAGGAAATTGAAAGGAAAAAGGCAAGAGTGTAAGACTATTTTATAAAAGGAATTCAGTAGTTTTTCTTGGTTTTGTTGTAGGATCAAAAGAAATTTTGATGGATCAAGAGAATGTCAAGGCGATTCAAGAGTGGCTAAGACCAAAGAATGCAAGTAAGGTTAGGAGTTTCCATGGATTTAAAAGTTTGTATTGAAGGTTTGTTCAAGATTTTAGAACTTTCGCAGCACCACTGAATGATTTGTTAGAAAGCATCAAATTTAAATGGACAAAAATACATGAGCATGTTTTCAACCTTCTAAAAGATAAACTTACTAGTGCACTGCTACTTGTGTTGCCTAATTTTGATAAAGTAATTGAAATTGAATGTGATGCATCAAGAAAAGGTATTGGTTGTGTTTTGTTGCAGTATTCCAAGCCATTTGCTTTCTTTAGTGAAAAGCTTAGCTGAGCTGCTTAAATTATCCAACATATGACAAGTTGTTGTCTCCTTTAGTGAGGACTCTTTTAATATGGAAACATTATTTGTGGCCAAAAGAATTCATTCTTCATTCTGACCATAAAAGAGCATTTGATGTCATAAGGAAAATTACACAAAAGGCACGCAAAGTAGATGAAGTTCGTTGAAACATTTCCATATGTTATAAAGTACAAGAAAGGTAAGGAAAATATTGTTCCGATGCATTATCTCGAAGGTACTTCTAACTTTCTTACAATCAAATTTGCTTGGATTTGAATTAGTTAAAGAATTATATGAAGTATATTTGGATTTTGGATAAATTTGCAAATTTTGCGAAAACATTGCATTTTTAGATTATTATATACATGATGGTTATTTATTTAAAAAAGATCAACTTTGTATTCTTAAATGTTCAATAAGAGAACTATTGGTAAGGGAAACTCATGTTGGAGGATTAATGAGACATTTTGGAGTGAGAGAAACTTTAATGTTTTATGTGAGCACTTTTATTGATAAATGTTCATTAAGAGAACTATTTGTTGAGCAAAATCTCGTTGGAGGATTAATGAGACATTTTGGAGAGAGCAAAATCTTAAATTTTTTATGTGAGCACTTTTATTGGCCAAAAATGAGACATGATGTGCAAGTAATTTGTGATAAACGTATCGAGTGTAGGAAAGTTAAATAAAAAATCAAACCACATGGAAAGTATATTCCTCTTCCAGTTTCTAGTCAACCTTGGATTGATATTTTGATGGATTTTTTTTGTAGTTTGCCAAAAACACAAAGTGGAAATTATAGTATTTTTGTAGTTGTTCATAGGTTTAGTAAGATGGCACATTTTATTACATGCTCAAAAATTAATGACGCTACACATGTTGCAAATTAATTTTTTAAAGAGATTGTGTGGTTGCATGGTTTACCAAAAACAATTGTGAGTGATCGAGATGTTATATTTTTAAGTCACTTTTGGAAATCTTTGTAGAATAATTTAGGCACTAAAATTTTGTTTTAAAGTGCAGACCACCCACAAACGGATGGACAAACTGAGGTAGTTAATAGAACACTATCTACTATGTTAAGAGTGATTATTTCTAAGAATTTAAAACAATGGGAGAAGTGTTTACCACATGGTTAATTTGCATATATATAGTCATTCATTAAACTACATCTTATTCACCATTTAAAATAGTGTTTGGATTTAATCCTTTAACTCCTGTGGATAAGTTATCTTTGCCTACATCTTATTCACCATTTGAAAGGGGAGTGACAATATTGATATCATGCAAGGTGGTCAAAGTTGCAAGCCTAAGAGCCCAAGCCTACTACAAGATATTAAAGGGACAAAGCAAATATGAAAGTGCATGCAACTTTCCTTAAAGCAAACTTTTACTTAACCAGCAAGAATTGATTGGCATATTCGATAACTTTCCAAAGTTATTTCAATAAGTTTTCTTCACAAAATTTGTAGCTACCTTCGAGAGCTTTTTTAACTTGGCTGGATCATAAAAATCGGGCATCGTTTAGATGGCAAAATGCATAATTTACAAAAATAAAAGTGCCCTGCAACAATTCCAAAAAATCTTTCTTTTATTCTATTATTTAGTCTGAAGCCTTAGGCCCTAATCCCTAAGCGACAACCCCTAAGCCTTAGGAAAAAGTCATATGCCTTGAGCCATAAGCGCTACACCCTAAGACTTAAGTACTAAGGGTTAAGCTCCAACCCTTAAGCCCTATGCCCTAAGTCCTAAGTCTTACGTCATAAGTCCTAAGCCTTATGCCCTATACCCTAACAACTAAGCCCTAAGTGCTAAGCTCTATTCCCCAATCTCTAATCCCTAAGCCCTAAGCGCTATGCAATAAGGCCTAGAACTAACTATAAAGCACTTAGCCCTATGCTCTATGCCCTAAGCGGTAAGCTCTAAGTCCTAAGCTCTAAACCATATGCTCTAAACTTTAAGTACTAAGCTCTAAACCCATAGGCCTAAACCCTAAGCCTTATACCATAAGCCCTACGTCTAAGCCATAAACTCTATGTCGTAAGGCCAAAATCGTAAGCCCTATGTCCTAAGTCCAAAACTCTAATCGCTAAGCACTAGACCATAATCCGAAAGTGCTAAGTGTTGTACCCTAAGCATTAAACCCTAAGCTCAATGTCATGTGCCCTAAGCATACACTCTAAGCCTTAAGCCCTATAACGTAAGCCCTAAACACTAAACCCTAAACCATTTGTTGTTAGTCTGAAACCCTAAGTGGTAAGTTTTAGGCTCTAATCGCTGAGCAATAAGCCTTAAGCCTTCAGCCCTAAGCACTATGCCCTAAGCCCTAAGGCCTACACCCTAAGCGTTGTGCCCTTATCCGTAGAACCTAAACCTTAAATCGTAACCCTATGTCCTTAGTCTGAAGCCTCAAGTGCTAAGCAATATGCCAAAAGCCTTGAGCGATCA
Organism: Begonia fuchsioides; assembly: GCA_003255005.1. Classification (NCBI taxonomy): domain Eukaryota; kingdom Viridiplantae; phylum Streptophyta; class Magnoliopsida; order Cucurbitales; family Begoniaceae; genus Begonia; species Begonia fuchsioides. The sequence continues at coordinate 145,382 of QAOC01024695.1, forward strand.
CCCTGGCCCTATGCCCTAAGTCATAAGCCCTAAGCTCTAAGGCCTAAACCCTAAGCCATATGACCTTAGTTGGAACCCTTAGGCGCTAAGCCTTAGGCCCTAATCCGTACACGCTAAGCCCTAGATGCAAAGCTCTAAGCCCAATGTCGTAACCCTTAAGCCCAAAGCCTATCCCTTAAACTCTAGGCCCTAAGTGCTATACCCTAAATCCTAAGCCCTTAATCCATAAGACCTTAGCTCTAAGAACTTAGCCATAAGCTCTATGCCCTAAGCCCAAGTCCTAAGCCCTAACCTGTAAGCCCTATGCCTTAATCGCTAACCCCTAGACCCTAAGCATAATGTCCTAAGCCATATTTATTGAGCCCTAAGCACTAAAATATAAGCCATGTGTCCTTAGTCCAAAGACCTATTTAATAACCGCTAAGCTCTAAGCCTTAAACCCTAAGTATTGTGGCCCAAGCCCAACACCCTTAGCTCTCGGCCATAAGCCATAAACTCTAAATCCTAAACTCTATGCCCTTAGTGAGAAGCCCTTATGCACTGAGACCCAAGCCTTAAGACCTAAGCCTTAACCCCTAAGCCTTATGCCATTAGCCCTAAGCCCTATGCCCTAAGTCGTAAGACCTAAGCACTAAACGTTAAGCTTTAAACTATAAGCCCTCAGCTCTCAACCCTAAATCCTAAGCTCTAAGCCCTACACCCCATGTCCTACGATCTAACGCATAAGCCTTAAGCATTAAACCCTAAGCCTTAGTCACTAAGCCCTGTGACTTAGGCTCTAAGCCCTAAGGACTAAACCCAAACCCCTAAGTCTTAATCCCTAGAACTAACTCTTAAGAACTAAGGCTTAAGCTTTAAGGCCTAAACCTTAAGCCTTAAGCCCTATATAGTTAAGTAGTTTTCTCACAAATCTTATATAGTTCTCTAAAATCATTATCACTTGGGTATGTATCTTTTATAAACTCAAATCCAAGTAGTTAAGCTCCTAAGGAGGAAATAAGAACATACCTGCAAGAAAGGGCATCATCAGCTACCACATTCTCCTTACCTTTTGTGTAACAGATGATGTAGAGAAATAACTCTATAAATTCCATCCATCTAACATGTTGTTTGTTGAGCTTGTTTGGTTTTTAAGAAACTTGAGGCACTCGTGATCTGTTCTAATGATGAACTCTTGTGCCAATATGTAATGTTGCCATGATTCTAATGCTCTAACCAATGCATAAAGTTTCTTGTCATATGTGGGATAGTTGAACATCGCTCCTCCAAACTTATCACTAAAATATGCAATTCGACGGTGATCTTGCATTAGAACAGCTTCAATCCCCATACCTGAAGCATTGCACTCAACTTCAAACGGTTTCTCAAAATTAGAAATTACCAACAAAAGTGGATTTTTCAGCCTCTCCTTAATCTTTTGGAATGGCTCTTCCAGCACTTTCATACACTTACACACTACATTTTTTTATCATCTTGATGAGTGGAGTAGCAGTGGTGCTAAATCTTTAACAAAATGGTAATAAAAACTCGCAAGTTCATGAAAGCTACAGACTTGGTTTGCATTTGTTGGCATTAGCCACTCCTAAATCGCTAAAACTTCCTCTTAATAAACTTGTACTCCTTGCTAACTAACAACAAAACCCAAAAATACCACGTGATTTGTTCAAAAAGTGCACTTGTTCTGGTTAGCATATAATTTTTCTTGCCTAAGTACTAGAAATACTTCTTTCAAGTGTAAGATACGATCATTAATAGTGTTGTTGTAGAGTAATATATCATAAAAATAAACTACAACAAATTTACCTATGAATAGACGTAAGACATGATTCATCAACCTGATGAAAGTACTTAGAGCTTTTGTCAAGAAAAATGGCATAACTAACCACTCGTATATTTCATGCTTTGTTTTGATTGTAATTTTATACTCATTGCCTTCTTTCATTCGAATTTGGTGGTAACCACTTTTCAGGTCAAATTTTGAAAATAAGCACGCACCATGCAATCTAGTTAGCATATCATCTAAACAAGGAATATGAAAACAATATTTTACCATGATGTTATTAATAGCTCTACTATCAATGCACATCCTTGTTTCTCCTTATTTCTTTTGGACTAGTAAAACATGAAGTGCACAATGGCTTAGGCTCTCCCTATAGTAGCCTTTAGCCAATAGTTCATCTACTTGTCGTTGGAGCTCCTTTGTCTCTTTGGGCAACGTAGCTCCTGCTATCAGTCGATTCTTTCTTTCCAACTAGTAAAATAGAAATTGCACAAGGACTTAGGCTCTCCTATTTGACTTTTTGTTGTACCTCCTTCATCTTTTCGAGGTTGCTAAGATAAGCAGGTCGGCTAGGAAACGTAGCTCTTGGTACCAAGTCGAATTAGTGGTATTTCTTTAAGTATGTCTTCTGTTACGATGTCTTGAAGATCCTACAAAAGAGAATGGGTAACACTAGGTAAAACATGTTTAGAAGTGTTAGTCAACATCGTAGTGTGTTTATGCCATAAGAGTATCATGTATTGTCCCTCGGAGTGCGCTCTACTCACTTTACTCCATTTTATAATGAAATTCTTATTTCAATTTCTCTTTCTTTTTCTTCTTTTCTTTCTTTTTCTTGTTTGCTCCTTTTCTTTCTTCTCTTCATCTTCTCTCTCAATCTCTTGTTTTTTTCACTCTCTTTTTCTTTCTTTGATTCTTTTTTGCCTAATTTTTTTTATGATAACTTTGTTGAAGTCTGAGCTGATCTCTTTATACAACCCTTGGCGACATAAGAACAAGGTTAATTGGTCTCTTGTTGTATATAAATGAGTACTTATTTGTGTACCCATCATGATGCAGATCAAGTGGTGATACAAGACCAATTACAAAGAATTGGAGGCCAAATCAAAATGTAAAAAACAAAAAAAATTCATGAAGTTCTATGTGGTTTAATGGAGAAAATTGAAATGAAAGAATCTATTCAACATCAAAACAAAATGCTTATTATGTTTAAGTGTTGAAGAAGATATTTGATATCGTTCAAGGTGGTGAATGACACAAGCTTAAGCCCACTATAAGATATTGAAGGGCAAAGAAAATAACTTTTACTTGACCAGCAAGTAAATAAAAATTTACTTGAATATCAAGTAAACCAAATTTTAGTTGTCCTGCACGAAAATCAAACTTTTACTTGACCAGTGGAAATTTATTGGCATATTTAAGAATCTAGGAAGATTAAAAAAATTTTCAAAAGATATTTAAGTTTCCTAATTACTTTCTAATTCCAAATTTACTTAGAAGCTGTGTAGCCTATTTAAAGGCATCCAAGTTGTTGTGAAAGATACAGCTTTTACAATTAATTCACCTTGAGTGTTTGGAGAGAATTTTTTCTTTGGTTCTTTGCTAAGAACTCGATCTTCATCAAGTTCATTCTTGATATATCAACTTAGCTAGGTGTGGTTCTTATCAACAAGTTCAGTCTCGGACAAGGTCCTTCTTTTGATAACTTAGGTTCTGTCGGCAACGTTTGATTGATGTCAAGTTCCTCGTACTTGATTCAAATGTGATTCAGTGGAAAAGTATGGTTTACTTGCTGGTCAAGTAAAATTTTATTTACGTACTGGTCAAGTAAAATTTATTTCTTTTGCCCCTTCAATATCTTGTTGTGGGCTTGAGCTCTTGGGCTTGTATACTCGACCACCTTGAATGATATCAACATCATCTTTAACACTTAACATAATAAGCCTTTTGTTTTAATGTTCAATATATTCTTTCATTATGATTTCCTCCACTAAACCCTATAGCTCTTCATGCATTTTTTTGATTCTTGACCTTCTCATTGGGCATCTAATTCCTTGAAATTGGTCTTGTATCGCCACTTGATCTGCATCATAACCCCTTTCTTTTCAAGTGTTGTTTCTACTCTTTCAAAGGAATTTAAAGATGTGTTCCCCAAAGAAGTTCCAAGTGGGTTACCTCCTTTAAGAGGAATCCAACCCCAAATTTATTTTATGCCTCGGATTTCAATTCCCAATAGACCGGCCTACCGAGCTAATCCTAAAGAAACAAAAGAAATCCAAAAAAAGGTGGACGAGTTAGTGGAGAAGGGTTTCATGAGAGAGAGTCTTAGTCCATGCTCAATTCCTGTTATTTTAGTTCAAAAGAAAGATGGGAATTTGTGAAAGTGTGTGGATTGTCAACCATCAACAAGATCACGATAAATTATCGCCATTCTATTCCAAGATTAGATGAGATGCTTGATGAATTACATGGTTAATGTTTATTTTCAAAAATAGATTTAAAAAATGGATATTATCAAATACGGATGAAAGAAATGGATTATTGGAAAACTGCTTTTAAAACTAAGTATGGTCTCTATGAGTGGTTAGTCATGTCATTTGGATTATCTAATGTACCAAGTACTTTTATGAGATTAACGAATCATGTGCAAAGAGCTTTTATCAAAAAATTGATTATTACTTTGATGATATATTAAAAAACCTTAGACGCACATGTTGAACATTTAAATTTATTTTTTATTTCTTTATAAGAAAATCAGCTTTATGCTAACTTGAAGAAGTGTACTTTTGTCATGGATTCGGTAGTTTTTCTTTGTTTTGTTGTTGGAGTAAAAGGAACTTTGATGGATCAAGAAAAGGGGAGGGCAATTTAAGAGTGGTCGAGACCAAAGAATACAAGTAAGGTTAGGAGTTTCCATGGATTGGCAAGTTTTAATAGAATGTTTGTTCGAGATTTTAGTACTATCGTGGCCTTGTTGAATGATTTGGTTAAAAATCATGCTGAATTCAAATGGACCAAAGTAAATGAACAGATTTTCAACGTTCTAAAAGATAAACTTACTAGTGCATCATTACTTGTGTTACCTAATTTTGATAAAGTATTTGAAATTGAATGTGATGCGTCGGGAAAAGGTATTGGTGGTGTGTTGATGCAGGAGTCCAAGCCGATTCCTTACTTTAGTAAAAAGCTTAATGGCACTACTTTAAATTATCCAACATATGACAAGAAGTTGTATGCTTTAGTGAGGACTCTACAAATATGGCAACATTATTTGTGGCCAAAAGAATTCATTATTAATTTCAACCATGAAAGTTTAAGCATTTGAAGTCACAGGAAAATTACATAAAAAGCACACAAAGTGGATGGAGTTCATTGAAACATTTCTATATTTTATAAAGTACAAGAAAGGTAAGGAAAATATTGTTGCCGATGCAGTATCTCGAAGGTACGTACTTCTAACGTCCTTACAACTACATTTCTTGGATTTGAATTACTTAAAGAATTATATACAGTAGAATTGGATTTTGGTGAAATTTGGACATTGTGCGGAAAGATTGCATATTTAGATTATTATATACATGATGGTTATTTTTTTAAAACATATAAACTTTGTGTTTTTAAGTATTCATTGAGAGAACTATTTGTTAGTAAAACTCATGCGAGAGGTTTAGTAAGATGTCACATTTTATTGCATGCTCAAAAACTAATGATGCTACACATGTTGTAAACTCATTCTTCAAAGAGATTTTTGCAGTTGCATGGCTAACCAAAAACTAGTGTGAGCGATCAAGATGTTAAATTTAAAGTCACTTTTGGAGAACTTTGTGGAATAAGTTAGGCACTAAACGTTTGTTTTCAACTGTAGAAACGGATGGACAAACTGAGGTAGTTAATAGAACACTATCTACTATGTCAAGAGCAATTATTTCTAAGAGTTTGAAACAATACGAGAAGTGTCTACCACATGTTGAATTTGCATATAATAGAGTTATTCATTCAACTACATCTTATTTACCATTTGAAATAGTGTATCGTTTTAATGCTTTCACTCCTATGGATATAGTACCTTTGCCTACTAATGAGTTTGTTAATTTTGATGGAAAGAAAAAGGCAGAATTTGTTAACAACTTGCATATAAAGGTCAGGGAGAATATAGAAAAGAAAAATGAGCAATATGCACGACATGCAAACTAAAGTCGAACAAAAGTCGTATTCAAGCCACGAGATTGGGTTTTGATTCACCTAAGCAAAGAAATATTTGCAAGTAGAAGGAAAAATAAGTCGCAACCTCGAGGAGATGGTCCTTTACAAGTAAATATGGTAATGTAAGTGCCACTTTCAATGTTAGTGACTTGTCTTTGTATGATTAGGAGATTTGAGGCTGAATTGTTTCGAGGAATGAACATTGATGTGGATCAAGTGGTGTTACATGACCAATTGCAAGGAATTGGAGGCCCAATGACGAGGTCAAGAACCAAGAAAATGCATGAAGCGCCATGAAAGTTCCGATCTCAAACTCCGCATTTCCAATTCGAATGGAAACATATCTTTGTCGTACACAAACTGCCGCCGGAAATAAAACAAAACTAGCATGAGTTGACTCGAATACACAGTTATAATATCAAATTCAATGCCGAATACACAGTTCTACATGAGTCTTCAATTTTAGGGCCAAAATTTTTTATTTTTATCCTTAGGGTGCAAAAATGTGTTCTTTTCAAGCAATTAAGTGTGCAAAGAAAATGCCTATTATATAAGCTATTTTTGCTTACAATTATTAATAAGTCGGTATGAAGGATTTTTTGCAAGTATTACTTATACTCGAAAACAATCAAGTATCCAACTGAAGGAGATCTCACAGTACTAAATTTAACAGAAGTTTTTCTAGATGATCTTCCTAGTTTGCTACTAGACTGAGAGATTGAATTCGTGATTGATGTATGCCCTGGCGTAGAACCGGTATCTAAAAACCCATATAGGATGGCTCTTGCTGAATTAAAGGAGCTAAAAAGTCAATTGGAAGAATTGATAAGCAAGTAGTTCATCTGGCCAAGCATTTCACCTTGAGGAGCCCCGGTGTTATTTGTAAAGAAGAAGGTGGAACAATAAGAATGTGCATAGATTATAGAGAGTTGAATAAGCTAACTGTAAAGAATAAGTATCCTTTACAACGAATAGGTTATCTATTTGATCAACTCATTAGGGCACAAGTTTTCTCAAAGATAGACTTACGTTCGGGTTATTATCAGCTTAAATTTAGTTTGAAGATATTCCAAAGATAGCATTTTGCGAGGTATGAGGATTATGAGTTTTCAGTAATGTCCTTTGGATTACCAAATGCGCCTACAAGATTTATACACTTAATGAATATAGTGTTTTGATAATATTCAGACAGATTTTATATCGTCTTTATCGATGATATCCTCATCTATTCTAGAATCAAAGAAGAACATGGGAAGCATTTGAAGATTATTTTAGATAAATTGAGGCATTACAAGATATATTCAAAATTTTGCAAATGGGATTTTTTGCTAGATTGAGTGAATTTTCTCGGCTATGTTATCACCAAAGATGGTATATCTGTTGATCCAGCAATGATTCAAACAATCAAATATTGGCCATAGCTAAGGAATGTGGGAGATGCAATTAGGTTTCTTGAACTTGCAAGCCATTATAAAAAATTTACTAAAGGATTTTCAAAAATCGCATGCCTTTACTCAATTAACCAAGAAGAACATGAAATTTTGTGGTTAGTTGATTGTCAACGAAGTTTTCAAGTATTGAAAGATAAACTGACCATCGCCCCAGTATTAAAACTTTCAAATGAAGATGGGCATTCTAGTATTTATTGTGATACATCGAAGATAGGCCTTGGATTTGTACTTATGCAATAGAGGAAGGTGATTGCATATGCATCAAGGCAATTGACAGAATATGAGAAAAACTAACAAACACATGATTTAGAACTTGCTGCTGGAGTTTTTGCTCTCAAGATATGAAGGCACTATCATTATGGAAAGTAATGTGAAATATATTCTGACCATAAAAGTTTGAAGTATATTTTATATAGACTGCGCTAAATATACAACAACAAAGATGGTTGGAATTCATCAAGGATTATGACTTTGAAATTAAGTACCATCCAGGAAAAGCTAACGTTGTTGCTGATGCATTTAGTAGAAAATCAGGCTTTAAGCAATCAACATTATCGGCTTTATCGGTTGCATTACAATTGGAGATCGAAAGCTTCGATCTGGAGCTTATAATGGAAGTGACAAGAAAGTTGGCTGCATTACCAGTTAGACCTACACTTTTGGATGATATCAAAGAGGCAAAATTGAGATATCCAAGGTATTTAGATTATAAGTCAAAAATTGAACTTAATGAATCTTCTTAATTTCATTGTTTAGAAGATGGTATTTTAAAATTAAAAAATCAATGGTATGTACCACAAGATTTAGATTTACGAAGAACTGTATTATCTAAAACAAATTCATCTACGTTCTCAATATAACCTGGAACTATGAAAATGTAACTAGATTTGAAGTTACACTTTTTGTGGTCGGATATGAAGGAAGACATTGGAAAATATGTTAAATTAAGTCTAATTTGCCAACAAGTAAAGGAAGAACACCAACATCCTGGAAGAACTCTCCAACCCTTGCCTATCCCCAGAGTGAAGATGACGTTCTCACTACATCAATATGCTGAACTCTACATACAGGAGATAGTGAAATTGCATGGAATACTGGTAACTATTGTGTTAGATCGAGATTCAAGATTTATATCAAAGTTTTGGAGAACTTTACACCAAGCAATTAGCACAAAGTTGAGTTTTAGTACTACATTTCATCCTCAAACTGATGGGCAAAAATAGGACAATCCAAACATTGGAAGCTATGTTAGGATCTTGTGTACTTGAGTTTAATACTACATGGAGCAAGATGCTGCAATTAGTAGAGTTCTCGTACGATAATAGTTATCAAGCTACAATTGATATGACACCAAATGAAGCTCTATATAGTCGAAAGTGTCATTCTCCTTTGTGTTGGGATGAAGTAAAAGAAGCCAAGATACTAGGCCCTGAAATAATTCTACAAACACTAGATCAAGTGAAGATAATCAGAGACAAAATAAAGATAGCTCAGAGCCAACAAAAGATTTATGTCGATCAACGAAGAAGGGAGTTATAATTTAACAAGGGATCTGATGTATTTTTAAAGGTTTCACCATTTAAAGGAGTAGTAAGATTTGGAAAAAAGTGCAAGCTTAGCCCAAGATTTATTGGCCCTTTTCTTATTAAGAAGAAAGTTGAAGGAAGAGCATATGAACTACATCTACTATTATCAATGGCCGGAGTGCACAATATGTTTCATGTATCTATGTTAAGGAAGTGCTTAAGAGATCCATATCAAGTGGTACAACAAGAACATACAAAATTCGACCAACATTGGAGTATACGGAGCAACTGATTTGAATTCTCGATTACTTGACAAAAGAACTTTGAAATAAAAAGACCCCTTTAGTTATAATTCTTTGGAGTAATCAGCATGTAGAAGAAGCAACCTGGGAAAAAGAAGACCATATGAGAAGTCAATACCTTCATTTGTTTGATGCTTGAAATTTTGAAGACAAAATTTTTGTAAGAAGTGTAGAATGTAATACCAGTGTACAAGTAAAGTTTTTTACGCTATCAAATCGTTCAATCAGAAATTTTTTGGAGCGATACATGTTGAATTATGATTTAGAAAGGAAGAAAAATCAGAATATGACACATGTAACTATAAGATTAGTACCAAATCATGATTAAGACATAATTAGGAAAATTATAGGATCATTAATTTTTACTAATCATGATTTATTAACTTAACTCTGAGACTTAACTTAGATCTAATGTTAATTAATTAGTTAAGCTAAGTACAATTTAAATGATGATAATGGACTTATTTTAGCAATTAATGGAACATGTAATGATAAAATAGTAAAAGTAAATGGATAAATTTGGCAAATGGAGAGTCGCTTATGATCAGCCATTTTTTGTGCTCAAGAGAGAGGAGGGGTGAAATAGAGAAATAACTTGACAGAAAGGCTTTAGAGAGGGAAAGTGAAAGTTGAAGGGGCAAGAGCTGAAATTGGCCTCCAATCTTTTTAGTAGAAGTGTTCCTCTCATCAAGAGGAATCTATTGATTTAGAAATCAAGAGGTGATTTTGTAATACTTGTGTACAAACTAAGTATTTTTTATGTTATCAAATGGTTCAATTAGAAATTTGTTTGAAGTGATACATACCGAATTAGGAGTAGGAAAGGGAGGCAAATCAGAGTATGACACATGTCACTATAGGAATAGTACCAAATCATGATTAAGACATAATTAGTGATAATTATGGAGTAATAAAAGTTAACCAATCATGATTAATTAAGTTAACCCTAAGTATTAGCTTAGAACTAATGTGAATTAATTTGTTAAACTAAGTATGATTTAAATGATGATATGGAGGTAGTTTAGTAATCAATAGAACATGTTATGGTAAAATGGTAAAAGTAAATGAATAAATTAGGCAAAATGGTAGTTTCACCACATGAACCATCTACAAATATTGGAGGGTGGCTGATGATCAGACATTTTTGTGCTTAAGAGAGAGAATGGATGAAAGAGAGGAAGAACTTGACAGAAAAAGTTTTAGAGAGAGATAGTGAAAGGTATCTTTTTGCGCATTATTGAAGGGTCTCGTGTTTGATATACCCATGGTTCTTATCATGCTACCTTTGAGTGAGCATTTACATTCAAGCCATGTGTTACGGGAATGCATAGTTAAGATAGATGATAGGATACTATATGCTAATTTCATAATCATGAAAATGAAGGGTTATGAGGCAATTCTAGGAATGGACTGGCTACATCGCAACAATTAATTATAGGACACGATTGTTTACTTTCATCCTCTTGGTGGACAAATTTTTTTCTTTTCAAGCAGTTAAGTGTGCAAAGAAAATACCGATTATATCAGCTATTAATGATCAACAATTACTAAAAAGAGGATGTGAAGGATTCTTGGCAAGTATTATTGATACTCGGAAAAAAAACAAAGTATCTAACTGAAGGAGATCCCGATTATACAAAATTTTGTAGAAGTTTTTGTAGAGATCTTCTTAGTTTTCCACCAGACCGAGAGATTTAATTGCTATTGATGTATACCCTGGCTGAGAACTTGTATCTAAAAACCCGTATAGGATGGCCGATGATATCCTCATTTATTCTAGAAGCAAAGAAGAACATGGGAAGCATTTGGAGATTGTTTTAGATAAATTGAGGCAGCACAAGTTCTATGCAGAATTTTCCAAATGCAAATTTTGGCTAGATCAAGTAAATTTTCTTTGCCATGTTATCACCGATGATGGTATATTCATGGATCCAGTAAAGATTCAAACAATCAAAAATTGGCCACAGCCAAGGAATGTGGGAGACGTAAGGAGTTTTCTTAGACTTGTAAGTTATTATCAAAATATCATATAAGGATTTTTAGAAATTCCTATGCCTTTAACTCGATTAACCAATAAGAACATGAAATTTTTCTGGTCAATTGATTGTTAATGAAGTTTTCAGGAATTAAAAGATAAACTGACCACAGTCCTAGTATTAAAACTTCCAAATAAAGATTGACGTTTAGTATTTACTGTGATGCATCAAAGATAGGCCTTGGATGTCTACTTATGCAAGAGGGGAAAGTGATTGCATATGCATCAAGGCCATGTAATACCAGTGTACAAACTAAGTGTTTTGATGCTATCAAATGGTTCAATTAGAAATTTGTTTATTGTCATACATACAGAATTAGGAGTAGGAAAGAGAAACGAATCAGAGTATGACACATGTCACTATAAGATTAGTACCAAATCATGATTCACATTAGTTCTAAGCTAATCCTCAGTGTACTTAACCCGGAGGATTAGCTTATAACTAATGTGAATCAATTAGTTAAACTAAGTATGATTTAAATGATGATAATGGAGGTATTTTAGCAATTAATAGAACATGATATGGTAAAATGGTAATAGTAAATGAATAAATTTGGAAAAAAGGTAATTTCACCTAATGAACCATCTAGAAATATTGGAAGATGACTGATAATCAGCCTTTTTTGTGTTGAAGAGAGAAAAGAGGTGAAAGAGAGGGAGAACTTGATATAAAAGGGTTTAGAGAAGTTGAAGGGGAAGAAGCTAAAATTTGCCTCCAATCATTTGAGTAGAAGTTTTCCTCTCATCAAGAGGAATTTATTGAGCTAAAACTCAAGAGGTATGACCTTATGTTACGTTTTTAGAGTGATTATGGTTATTCACATGATTACATTAAAGATAAGACACGAAAATTAAAAGTTTTGCTCAATGGTTCTATTTATTGGTTAACCAATCATGTTAAAATATCATATATATGTTTATGGATGATGGAAATTTCGAATTGGTAGAGGTTGTGCATATTTTATCAAAGTTACTACAAAATAGTCAATTTTAAGCAAATTAAGATTTTGTATATCAAACCAATGATAGACTAATCTCATGCCCTAGATGTTTTAGCACGTTGAATTAGATATTTTGACTGACGTATAGGATTTGGACTTTGCTATTCTTTTATGCTTTACATGTTAAGATGAGATGCACGTTTAAAATGATGTAGAAGAGCATGATTCGGTTTATGATATGATGAATTGTTGTTTTAATCTTATGTATATTATTTAATTGCTTGACACATCCATACCACAAACATCTCATGCATCATATTTTCTAGAAAGTTATGAACTATTTACATGCATAAGATTTCATTTGAAACATTATATCAAATGGTTGTTTTGGGTTGAGCTCGAAATACAACAAAAGAAAAAGATAAAAGAAAGAAAGAGAAAGTTACGTAAATATCATTGGGAAGGGGTTTTAGTTGACTGTCTCCTTAAGTGGACTCAAGTTTGTGGTCTCTCAACCCTTGGAATCGAGTTGGTTGTCCCCTTAGGTGGACTCAAGTTTGTGGTCTCTTGTTCCTTGCCAGGAAGCCCCAATAATTAGGAATGATAGAAATTAAAGAAATGAAAGACCCAGAATAAAACAAAAAGAAAAGTTTTACTTATGCATATCATGTGCATGTTCATGCATGTGTTGTACTACTTTCTGAGCCTGATGCTCATAGATGAGTTTATGATGTAAGTGAGGAAGACGTACACTAAGAGGTGTACGAGATGGATCACTTTGTTCATGGGGGTGGTTGATGTTGCTTGAGCATATTTTGACCTGTGGGCAATGATTTTGAAGAATCGTAATTATGGCTAGGAAAAGATGTTTTCAACTTTGTACATATAGCTTGTAAATAGTTTATGAAACCTAACATGTTGTAAATATATTTTAAGTAGCTTTAGTTTCCATGTATGCCTTAAATGATTTTTACAAGTAAATGTTTTCCGCTGCAAGTAAAAAAATGAAGAAAGTATTTTGAGCTACGAAGGATGTTACCGATTGAGCAAAGGTAATTCATAATTTTCCGTACTACGAGAAAATGTTGATGATGATAGACAAGGTAAGTAGTATTGTGTGTATTTTGCACTTAATTAGGTGTACATCATAGACCAATAGGAATTTGCTATTATTTTATGTTTATGATATGTACATATAAAATTATGTAGAGGAGCTTAATTCCTAATCCAGTCCCTAAGCCCTAATCCTTAAACCCTAAGCCTTAATTTTATGCCATTTGCCCTATTTTTATGCCTTAATCTTTAATTTTATGCCCTAAGCTATAATCCCTAAGCTCTAAGTTCTGTTCACTATGCCCTAAGTCTTGAGACTTAAGCCCAAAGTCGTAATCCCTAAGACCTAAGCCTCAAGTTCTAAGCTCTACGCCCTAAGCCCTAATGATCAGAACATCACAAAGAGCAAAGGGGAGTAACTAAATGCAACCGATGCAAGCATGAAAGGACATATGACACGAGATCAAGCAAAGAAGTTTAGTAAAAAACTAAGCATTGTCCAAGAACTTTTCAATTATGATAACCTTATTGTTCCAGATAACATCAAATTTAAATGCATGACATGCATTCAAGTGCACATGGGACATAATGACATTATTATGAATTACTATTATGTACCTACCTTATGTATTATAATAGATTATTTATAATCTATGTTGCATGTCATAAGGGAAGTAGGTGAGAAACTACGTAAGAAAGTTTGTGAGAAAGTTGGTGAGGTTGGGAGAAGAGAAATTAGGTGAGGAATGAGTACTATAAATGTGTACTAGATTTACAATTTGAAATCAACTTGAGTTTTGAGAATCATATTGTTAGACTGCTTATCCTTTTCAACGTGTTGTTTCGTCTCTCATTGTAAGTGTAGCAGCGTCATTTCTGACTTATCAAATAGAATGTCTTCATTTGTGGCGTCTTTCCTAACTCAGGTTTTTTAGTCGCGTTATCGTTTCAAGTCATAAGCTCTTTCTAAGCTAAGGTTCAAACGTTCATTGACTTCGGGTCAAGGTTCTATTTTCTATCTTCTTTTTTTTTTACATTCCGCATTTGATCACTAATCAATCTTTATTAGTTAAGATCATATCACCTAAGCCCTAAGCCCTAATTGTTTGCCATAAGCACAAAGAACTAAGGCCTAATCCCAAAGAAAAAAATTCCTAAGCCATTTCTCCTAAGCCGTAAAACCTACGACTTATGTCGTAAGCACTAATCTCTTAGCTTAAGCCTACGCCCTTAGTGGTAATCCCTAAGCCCTGAACCCTAAGCGTATAACCTAAGCCCTAAGCTGTAATCCGAAAGCCCTAACCTATATGCTCTATTCCCTAAGCCCCAATCTCTTAGTTTTTGTTTGAGCTCGAATAACAAACGAAAGAGAAAGATAAAATAAACAAAGAAAAAATTACGTAATTTTCTTTGGGAAGGAGTTTGAGTTGGCTGTCCCGCTAGGTAGACTCACGTTTGTGGTATCTCAACCTTTAGAATCAAGTTGGTTTTCCCCTTAGGTGAACTCAAGTTTGTGGTCTCTCGTTCCTTGCCAAGAAGACCCAATGACGAGGAAATATATAAATTAAAGAAAAGAAAGACCCAGAAATAAAAAGAAATGAAAAATTTTACATATACATATCATGTACATGTTCATGCATATCATGTACAATATTGTTATTTACCTAATCCCGAGGTTTTAGGGTCTTAACATGGAGTTGATTTCTTCTAATGGAATTGAAGTGATTAGTAGATAAAACTACAACAACAAGAAATTCTTGATTTAAAAACGTATACAGAAAGTATGAGGTTTTAGTAACAGAGCAGTTTCTGGGTTGGAATCATGTCATGCCTTAGAAGAGCTTAATTGGCAAAGGTTGGAACAATACTGGGTTGGTATTTCGTAACTGAGCAGTTTCTGTGTTACAATCATGTCATGCAATAGAAAAGCATAATTGGCAAAGTGTTCTTTTACAAAGTTGTAGTAGATGTCAAGATAAAAACATTGATAGGTAGATAAATTCTATTGGACTTCTGGAGAGAAAGTTATGTTTATTTGAAGTTGGTAAAGGAAAATCGGACTAGAGAATTATGGATTTTGATCGATGTTTGGTATTTTGTATATTTGATTATGTTATACACATAATTTTAAGTTTACTTCTTCTACCAAGTTACCTGAGACTCCATAAGAAAAAGATGAGGTTTTGAATTATTGAAACCTGAGTTGTGGAACGAAAGTTATGAAAACTTTAAAAGAAGTCACCTCTTGAAACTCTTGGGTCTTATTAAGGGTCGACACCTTGAATGAGAGGTCGACACCTTATTGTTGAAATATTAACTTTTCAATGAAATTTTAGAAAAGTCAATCCATGATTAATTAAGGATGGACGAATAGGGAAGTGCCATCTGAAAAGGATGGTGACACCTCATGCGTGAAGAGGTGGTGAGCTTCGATGGTCACACCTCATGCTTGATTCACATCACTCTTCACCTTCCANTGTTGAAATATTAACTTTTCAATGAAATTTTAGAAAAGTCAATCCATGATTAATTAAGGATGGACGAATAGGGAAGTGCCATGTGAAAAGGATGGTGACACCTCATGCGTGAAGAGGTGGTGAGCTTCGATGGTCACACCTCATGCTTGATTCACATCACTCTTCACCTTCCAAAGGGATAACATTTGTTCAGAGTTTGGCTTATATTATTTTATTTTATGATGTTAAGGTATAGAAGCAAGCTCATTGGATCATTAAGGATCCAGAATACAAAGCTAAAGTTAATGAATCCAAGTAAGTAATCCTTGCATGCGTTTGGCCCCTTGTGGGACTACATCACAAAGGATAGAACATAAGGATGATGTGTTTAATTACTTAGATATCCATTAAGTAAGAATGTCTTAGGAGTAGGATAGAACATAAGGATGATGTGTTTGATTACTTAGATATCCATTAAGTAAAAATGTCTTAGGAGTTTTTTGTTTTTATGATAATGATATTGATGATATTTTGTTGGGGTGTATCACACCGTACACTGACCCAAGAGCTTTGGCTTTTATTGGTACTTGATTGACATTCTTTAGTGTTTATGTATTATCATAAGTCAAGAAATAAGTTAAGCCCAGTATACTAGCAATGTTTATTACGGTTGACTTGGGAGATGTGTGGTTTATTATGTTGCTTGTACTTAAATTATGTTATCATGTCATGCATATGTATGAATCATGTCCATGCATCATGTTTTAAGAAAGATACGAAAATGTTTTTCATGCGTGTTTTTAAAATGTCACCCAACGGATGATGAAGGTGGTATGGGACACATTCATCATCCAATGCATAAATGTGCATAAATTCAAGATCAAGTTATCGTAGAAGGTGAAATTGGCTACCTCATGGAGGCCATATGGTGCCTATTCACCTTCATACGATGTGATACCCACGCATGTCAAGTTAAGTCAAGACAACAATAAAGAACGAAATGAATGTGCATGTTTTTCAATAAACGTCATGTTCATGAAATGATTACTTACCGAGCTTTAGGCTCATGGGTTATGCTTTGTAATGTAGGTGATGAAGATGAAGGTGAGGGACTTAGCCCTCCATGTTTGATGAAACGATTATGCCGTGGAGGAGGCGGATCCGGTGCAGGAAACTTGAATCGTTAAGTGCCGACTGGTGGGGAAATGAAGATGTACATTTGAATTATTTTGGAGTGTTTGCCTTTCAACAATGATTTGTTTTAAAAGTTTTATTTTTGTTAAATGATGTTGTGTAAAGATGTTTATTATGCATATTACTGTATGTTATATGAGCTTTGCTGTATTTTATTTGAATAATATTTTGATTAACAAAGTCTTATTTCAAGTAAATGTTGTGTTTACTATGATTTCTAACTAAAGTCTTCCTCTGTGCTTTCACGAAAAATAATTCAAGAGGAATATTTTTAAAGAAAATCTTTTTTACCGCAATCATGTTTAAGTAAAGTTTTACGGGGTGTGACAAACAAGGTATTAGAGCCCACAATGTTTTAAAATTCATTTTGTAGACTACTTAACGATGCAAGTTTCACACGGGAATGCTTCATTCACTGTAAGTATGTTTGACTTGTTTTGTTTGGTTGTATTATTTATGTGCATTGTTTGACTTGTCTTGTTTGATAGAATTAGTAAGAGATGTCAAGAGTTACGTGATCTATTGATGAAGGGACAAGTCAAGACAATGAAAGTATAGTTGGTAGATTGGTGAACTTAGTGGATCACCAATCTAATTATCTAAAAGAATACCGAATGAGTGAAAGTCAAGGTGGTGTACGAAAGAATAATCACAGCGAACTAAGCTATGAAAGATTCAATCGTCTTCATCCGCCAAATTTCAATGGGCAATCGGCCCATTTCTTGTCAATTAAATTAATCTCGGGTATGGATAAGTATGCAGAACTTTATATCCAAGAAGTTATAACGCTACACAGAGTTCCGGTGTTCATAATTTCAGACAAAGATAAAAAATTTACCTCCAAATTTAGGAAGAGTTTACAAAAAGCAATGAGAACCGAGTTAAGCCTAAGCACAGCATTTCATCCCCAAACTAAAGGCAAAACAAAGAGAACGATTCAAATCAATGAGGATATATTAAGGGCATTTGTATTGGAATTCTAAGTGTCTTGGAGCAAGCTGCTACCATTAGTGAAATTCACGGACAAAAACAGCTACCAATTAACAACAAACCAATTCTACGAAGCTTTATATGGCGGGACATGCAAGTCGCCATTATACTGGGATAATGTTGGAGAAGCCCAATTCTACAATCAGCAAACCAAGGATCAAATAAGAGTGATCTAAGAAAGGATCAAGATTGCTTAAAGCTGACAAAAGAGCTATGCAGATCAAAGAAGAAGGAAACTGGAGTTTGATGTAGGAGATGAAGTTTTCCTCAAAGTTTCATCATTCAAGGGTGTTAAACGGTTTGGTAAGAAAGGAAAATTTCTCTAAGATTCGTTGGCCCCTTCAAGACACTGAAGAGGATTGGGATGATGGCTTATGAGATTCATTTTCCGCTAACTACGCATGGAATCCATAATGTATTTCATGTATCCATGTTGAGAAAGTGCATGCGGGATCTCGAGCAAATGGTCAAACCGAGTAGCATTAAGATTAAGCCGACCTTAACCTATGATGAAAGACTAACAAGGATACTTGATGCAAGGATCAAAGAACTAAGAAACAGGAAGATTCATTTGGTTAAGGTACTATGGAAGAACCACTCGATGGAGGAAGCTAATTGGGAATAACAAGAAGACATAGAAAGGGATTATCCCGAGTATTTGGCATGTAAATTTTGAGGACAAAATTTTAAATAAGGAGGGTGGATTGTAATACCAAACTTTTTGATGTACAATAACATTATGTGAATATAACTTTTTATTGTTAAAGAATGAAATGTGCTAAGAAAAAATTAATACAAAGACAAAATTACACCTTAGAAGTGATGAATTGACAAATCGGAAACAATATTGTTATTTACCTAATTCTGAGATTTTAGGGTGTTAACATGAAGTTGATTTCTTCTAATGGAATTTAATTAATTAGTGGATGAAACTACGGCAACAATAATTTTTTGATTTAAAAATGTATAGAGAAAGTTATAAATCTTAGACCCCAAAGGTTGGAACAAATAATGGATTGGAATTCAGTAACATAGTAGTTTTTGTGTTACAATCCTATCGTGCCTTAGAGGAGAATAACTGGAAAAGTATTCTTCTACAAAGTTGTAGTAGACATCAAGATAAGAAGATTGATAGGTAGATAAATTCTATTGGACTATTGGACAGGAAGTTATGTTTATTTGAATTGGTAAAGGAAAACTTGACAATAAACTCAAAATTCTAAGTTTAGTCTTCTACCAAGTTACTCGAGGCTCCATAAGGAAAATTTGAGTTTTTGAATTATTGAAATTCGAGTGGTGGAACGAAAGTCATGAAAATTTTAAAAGGAGTCACCCCTTGAAACTCTCCAATTTTATTAAGGGTCGACACCTTGAATGAGAGGTCGACATCTTATTGCTGAAATATTAACTTTTCAATCAAATTTTAGTAAATTCAATCCATGATTAATTAAGGATGGATTAATAGGGAAGTGCCACGTGAAAAGGATGGTGACACCTCATGCATGAAGAGGTGGTGAGCATGGATGGTCACAACCCTATTCTCAGCCTAAGCCCAAAGCTATAAGACTAAAGCCTTAAGCCCTAACATTGAAGCCCTAAGCACTAAGCCCTAAGCCCAAAGCCCAAAGCCCAAAGCCTATAGCCCTATATCTTAACTATACACCCTATGCACTAAGCCCTAAGTCCTAAGCCCAAAGCCGTAAACTCAAAGCCTTAACCCTAAAGCCTGAAGCCCTAATCCCAAAGCCCTAATTTCTAAGCCTAGAGCTCTCAGCTCTTATCCTAAGCGCAAACCCTTAAGCTCCAAGCTTTAAGATCAAAGACTTAAGCCTTGAACCTAAATACCTAAGGCTTAAGCCCAAGCCTTAAATCTTATGGCTAAAGCCATAATTCTTATGCCTTAAGCCTTAAAGTCGAAGCCCAAAGACATAAGCCCAAACCATTAACCCCTAAGTCCTAAGTCCTAGTGTAAAACAAGTGTACATATAAAATACATTAATAAATGGCATGGTTAGAAATTTTTTTTATTGTAATACATGCTGAATTAGGAGTAGGAAAGAAAGACAAATTAGAATATGACACATGTCACTATAGGAATAGTGCCTAATCATGATTAAAGCATCGTTAGTGAAAATTATGTTGTCATTAGGGTTTACTAATCATGATTATTAGTTAAACTAAGTATGATTTAAATGATTATAATGAAGGTATCTTAGCAATTCATGGAATATGTAATGGTAAAATTGTAAGACTAAAAATAATAAATTTGGAAAAATGGTAATTTCACCCCCTGAAGCATCTAGAAATATAGGAGAGTGGCTGATGATCAACCTTTTTGTGCTGAAGAGAGAGAAGGGGTGGCAGACAGAGAAATTGAGAGAAAAGAATTTCAGAGTGTGAAAGTGAAATTTGAAGGGGAAAAGTGAAATTTGGCTCCAATCCTTTTAGCAGGAAGTGTTCCTCTAATCAAGAGGAATCTATTAAGCGAAGAATCAAGAGGTATTATATTAGATTACGTGATTTAGAGTGATTATGATTATTCAAATGTTAACATTTAGGATAAGAGAGAATTATGAGATTATCAATGACTTTGTAAGTTGGTTATATGTGGTGCACGAAAATTAAAAGTGTTGCTCCATGATTCTCTTTATTGGTTAAGCAATCATGTCTTAATATAATATATATGTTTATGAATGATGGAAATTCAGAATTGGTAGCAGTAGTGCATATTTTAGCAAAGTTACCACAAAATTATCAATTCTGTGCAATTTAAGATTTCATATTTAAAACCAATGCTATACTAAGCCCATGCCTAAGGTGTTTTAGCATGTTGAATTAGACACTTTGAGTGACATATATGGGCTTTAGAATCATAGCATTTCATGATGTGCAAAAAAAGTTATGATATTTTGAAACTACCCCAAAACATGACATTGATTCTAAAAATTGTCAATGATTTTAGAAAATTGAGGTGAAGTTGATCCAAAATTTTACCTACTGATAGAAATAGTAGTTGAGGATAACTAAGGTATGTAATATCGTGTTTGTTTTGCTCTTAATTGGGTATACATCATAGAACAATATGACTTTTATTTTAATATGTTAATTTATGCTTTATATTTAAAGATGAGATGCACGTATAAAATGATGTAGAAATGCATGATTTTGTTTATGATATGATGGATTGTTGTTTTAATGTTATGAATATTACATAATTGCTTGACACGTTCATACTGAGCATGTTCATAAACATCTCATGCATCATGTTTTCTAGAAAGTTATGAACTAATTACATACGTTAGATTTCATATGAAACATAATATGAAAATGCTTGTTTCGGGTTGAGCTCAAATAACAAACGAAAGAGAAAGATAAAAGAAATAAAGAGAAAGTTACAAAAATGTCATTGGGAAGGGGTTTGAGTTGGCTATCCAGCTAAGTGGACTCGTGTTGGTTGTCCCCTTATGACACGAAATGGGAATGGAATAAGGGGGGAAATTACCAACTCGGGTAAGGAGTTAAAGATCCAAAAAAATCAGGGAAGGGAGTTTATAGTGGAAGGCATAGATCTTGAGATTGCAAGTTACTTTGGAGCTAAAATTTTGAGGAGAGGCAAAAAAGTAGATCAAGAGAGAGTCTTCAAAGTTTGAGAGGATTCTCACAGGTAAATCAGGAGATATAAAGTAAGGAATAATAATGCGCAAAGAGGGGGCCGGACAGATATGGAGTGAAGTTGTAGAGGAAATATCTTAAAAACAGCAGTGGTTCTTGATCTGAAATTTGGAGGGATTGGAGATGGATAAGGGATGAAATGATCCTACAAATTTTAAGGGATCATCACTGATGAAATAAAAGATATGCTGAAATTAGTAACTGAAGGTGGTGATAGGAAATTAGGGTTTTCTCAGAATAACTAAGAAAATAGGGTAAACTTTGGATGGGTGTAAATCAGAAACGCGAATGAGTTAGGAGCTGAAATTTTGAGGTTTCTTTGATATATAAATTTATAAGATATCCTCAAAAATTGAAAATATTCTCACGTAGGGTTTTAGATATATGCTGATGGGATGAATGGAGGATAGGGTTTGATCGGAAACGAAGAACGGCAGAAATTTGACTTTACTTCACGTAAAAATGGATGCTTGAGCTGATGATCCACACTCTCACCCTTAAACCATGAATATGGCTGGAGAAATGTTGTAAGGATAGGTTGTCCTAGCTCGAAAGGATGACCAACTCCGGTTGTCTCTCGGTGGCCGGAATATGGGTTCTGGAGACCGAGTCTTTGGAGGAAAAACTCCAAAGGGGGAGATTCAAAATTTGAAAAGAAAAATCTTCTAAATTCAAATCTGCATTTAAACTTGCATGGGGACGATTAAATAGAAAATTAAACTAAAACATGTTTATCATCGGACGGCCTAGATCATCTCCAAGAACACCAATCCATGGCTTGAAAGATGGACCAATGGGGAGCCTTCATGGGACTCTCTTCCTACGCTCCTCCCCCAGCTCATTAGGCTCCAAGGAAATGTCCTAAATATCCTCCCAATTGATAATGAGCTAACTCTAGAAATCCCATGCAAATCCGTGCAACCAACGTAAAAGAAAAACCCTAGTTCGGGAAAACAAAAATCGAATGCAAAAACATAAAGGAAACAACTTTTATTCTTCAATTCTCCCAAAGGCTTTCAGAGTCATATTCTTCTTGAGTGGGATTGGATAGGAAGTCTCCATGTTTTTCCAAGTCATTCGGATGTGGATTAGGCATGAAACTGATCGTGGATGTCTCTTCTTGGGCTCTCTGTGATTGCATCATTTTATAGAGAAAACAGTGTCCCATTTAAATGTTCTACCACTCTCTAGAAATCTTAAAGTATTGGCTACATTTCTTATGAAGACTTTGACTTCATTAAAGGGTGGTTCGGGTGTCAAATTTGCAGAGAAAGCTTCGGTGGTCTAGTTGTGCCAGATCAAATTGTGGTCCTCATGCTTTGTTGCTTGGTCCACTAGAATGGGGGCTTTGACTCCTTCCATCGGACCTCCATGCTTTGACTTCAGAGGAAAGAATTGGATCTGAAAAAGGTTGAATTCTTCAATGTTATAGGGAGCTACAAAATTACAAAACACATTAGATAAACAAAAAGAAATTAAAGAAAACCTCAATGATGAGGAAGTATAGAAATTAAAGAAAACAAAGACCTCGATAAAACAAAAAGAAAATTTTTACTTATGAAGATCATGTACATGTACATACATATCTTATACTATTTGATGAGTGATGTGCTATGGGAATGGTTGTTGGGTCGGTTAAGGAAAAAGGGAAAGAGAACAGAGGGAGAAAACAGAAAAGGTTAGCGATGATGAATGAAAAACAAGATCAAATGTCTCTGGCCTGATCTCCAGCAGCATACGGGGTTAGAACCTTAAATTTGGAGGGAAGGTTGATGGTCAGAGGGTTTATGGGTCAAAATATCACGGTAAATGGATGAGGGAATCAGAAGATATGCAGAAAATGGCTAGAGTGCTTAAAAATGAGCTCTCAGGAAAGGAATATCACAAAGTGGTAAACGGAGGGATAAACCCAAATGGCGGAGAAGCTTTGGGGTTCACACGCTTACCTTGGCTTCCACTAGAACATGGTTGAAGGAGTGTGGTATGGCTTAGCTAAGCCAAGCCAAGCTTGAATGGCAGCCAAAACCGGAGTGGAGCTCTCGGTGGTTTCCAGATGTAACTCACCGGAAAATCCGAGTCTTGGAGGAGGAGAAACCACCAAGGAAATGAGATGCAAAATGCAATCTTTAATTTCAAACTTCACTGAGTACAAATGAGCTCCAAGTGAGCTTAAAATCACCCCCTAGCTCGGGAGTGTTGGCTCCCGAAAATAAAAAAAAAACAGCTTACCTGAAAAGGCAAAACAAGGAGGAAACAATAGTGGTCCTCCTAGAAGTTACCCGAAAAGGAGGCACCAAGGCTGACCACGGTCCCCCCCTTTAGCACCCCCACCTGAAGCACAAAAGAAGTTTTCATGTGACTAACCCTTCTGCAAAATAAAACCCTAATTCTAACCAAAACAATCCAAACTTTTTCACTCGGAAATCGTTCAACTGAAAAACTAACAAAACACTAAATGGCATAAAAATTGGGTCTTCATCCCTCCATGTGAACTTGGGCTGATGAAGTACCTGAGGGAGATGGGCTTGGACTTCCCTTCTCCAGATCTTGGATGGACCATGCAATGGTTGAACCGTCGGCTAGGTTTATGTTGTCTTGGGCCGCCTCCATCTCTCTTTCTCCACCTTGCTCCGCGGGTATTGTGGAAAATTCCAAAGTGAGAAGATGTTTGGGCTTTCCTTGACCATCCAAAGTTAGATCTTCCATTAAGGTTCCTTGAATAAATAATTCTACAAAATGAGCAAACATGTTAGCAAACTTCTTGGCTCGGGCTCGGGTTATAGGCCCTCAGGATGTCTTCTCGATTTTTGTCTTCGATTGCACATCACTGTGCCTTATGTTCATGGGGGTAGTTGACACTGTCTAAGGGGATTTTGACCAGTGAGCAAAGATTTTGATGAATCGTAAACAATGATTGGGAAAAGAAGTTTTCAGCTTTGTATATATAGCTTGTAAATATTTTAAGGAATCTAACATGTTGTACATATGTTTTAAGTAATTTAAAATTTTATATATGCCTTAAATAATTTTTTAATGAGAAATTTTTTTTCGCTGCAAGTAAAAAAACATTTCGAACTATGAAGGACATTACACCAAGGTCCTAAGTCCTTGGCCAAAAGCCTCAAATCTGAAGCCCAAAGTCCTAAGAACTAAACATTAAGTCCTAACCCAAAAGTCCTAAGCCCTAAGTTTATACTCAAAGTCCTAAGTGCTAAACCTTATACCATAAGCATTAAGCCGTATGGCCTACACCTTAACCCCTAAACCTTAAGGCGTAAATTCAAAGCCTGAAGCTCAAAGCCTTGAGCCCTAAGCCCTAATTCAAAATAGCAAAGGATGGATCTCAAAGCCCAAAGTCGTAAGCCATAAGCATAAAGGCCTCATACCTAAGCCCTGAGGCTAAAGCCTAAAGCCTTGAGCCTTGGGCACTAAGCCTTAAGCATTAAGCCCAAAGCTCAAAGCTTAAAATTAAAATTCCTAAGCCCTAAGCCAAAAGCCCAAAGCTCAATGCTACAACTCATAAGTGATAGGCCATTAGCTGATATTTCAAAGATCTAAGCCCAAAGTCGTTAGTCCAAAGCCCTTACCTGACATAAGCCATAGGCCTGAACCGTAAGCTTAAAGCTTTATGCTCAAAGCTGAAAGCATTAATCCCAAAGCTCAATGTCCAAAGTTCAATGTCTAAATCCAAAAGACCACAGCCTTGTGACCAAAGGCTAAAGCTTTAAGCCATAAGCTCAAAGCTTTAAGCCTAAAGCCATAAGCCTTAAGTCATAATCCCTAAACCTTAAACCCTAAGTAAAAAGTCTTAAGCCTTATCCCCTAATCTTTTGGCTTTGTGCCATAATCACAAAGCCATAAGCCTTATGACCTTGTCCCAAATCCTTAAGCCTTAAGCCTAAAGCGCTAAAGCTAAAAGCCTTAAGCCCAAAGCGCTAATCCTTCATACCAAAGCCCTAAGGCGTAAGCCCTTATCCCTAAGTCCTAAGCACTATGTCCTAAGCACAAAGCCCAAAGCCTAAAGCCGTAACCCTTATGCTCCCTAAGCTCAAAGCCCAAAGCCCAAAGCCTTAATCTCGAATCCCTAAACCTTACGACTTAAACCCTAAGTTGTAAGACCAAAGTCCTAAGTCCTAAGCCTCAAGTCCTATGCCTTAACCTCTGAGCCCTACGCCCTCACCTCTGAGCCCTACGCCAAAAGTCCTAAGCTCAAAGCCCAAAGTTTAAAGTCCTATGATAGGGTTGAAAATCTATGAATTGCCTGGTGGGTTTGGGCACCTATGAATTGCCTGGTGTGACCGAGCAAAGATCAAACTTGTTAGAATCTCCTTGAGGAGCGGCCCTAAGTAAAGATTCTTTTGGCATTTCATCTAGGCCTTAAGTCATAAGCCTTGAGCCCTTAACACTAAAACCAATGCCTTGACACAAAAGTTATCAACCGTAAACCCTAGGCCCTATCAGCCTTGAGTCTTATCCTTTAATCCTTAAGCCCTAGACATAAGCCCAAAGCCTTAATCCAAATGCCAAAAGCCCTAAGCCTTAAGTACAAAGCCCTAACTCCAAATCCTTAAGACCTAAGCCAAAAGCTCAGAGCCATAGGATTTAAGCCCGAAGCTATAAGTCCAAAGCCTTAATCCTTAAGCACTAAGAAGTTAACTCTTAGCCTTAAGCCATTATCAAAAAGCCATATGCACAAGCCCTAAACCCTAAACTCTAAGCAAAAAGCCCAAGTCCTAAGCCCTAAGCCCTAAGCCATAAGTCATTAGCGATGCAGTAAAAATCAAAAGACAGTTGTCTTTGCTAAGCCCTAAGCACCAATCCTAAAGGCTTAAGCTATAAGACCTAATCTGTAAGCTGTAAGCCCTAATGCCTAAGCTCTAAGCTGTAAGCCCTAATGTCTAAGCACTAAGTTGTAAGCCCTAATGCCTAAGTCCTAAGCCGTAAGCCCTAAATACCTTACCCAAAGCCCTAAGCCTAAAGCCCTAAGCCTTATATCTTAAGCCCAAAACCTAACCCCAAAGCACAAACCCCTAGCCTGCAGCTCAAAATGTTAGCTTTAAAATCACACACAATCCTGAGATCTCTGCCTTCAATTATCAACTCCCTTCCCTGATTTTTCGTGATCTTTCACTCCTTACCCGAGTTGGTAATTTTCCCGCTTATTCCATTCCTATTTTGTGTCAAATAGCCTAACGCCTAAAGCTAAAAGCCCAAAGCCGCAAAGCCCTAAGACAAAATCCTTAAGCGCTAAGCGCAAAGCCCAAAGCCCAAAGCTCTAAGCCTTAAGTTTTATGCCATAGTTCCTAACTAAATCCCTTATCAAGAACTCCAAAGACCAAAGCCCAAAGTTGTAAGCCCTATGCCCTAAGCATAAAGCCCTAAGCCTTAAGCCTTCTACCCTAAGCCATAAGCTCCAAGCTCAAAACTATATGCCAAAATCCCTAACCCCAAACCTATATGCCATAAGCCCTATGCAATAAACTCTATGCCTAAGATCCTTAGTCTAACGCAATAAGTAAAAACCCTAAAGCTCTTTGTCTGGAGCCCTAAGCCCATAGCCTTAAGCCCCAAGCATTAAATCCTAAGACATATGCCAATAGCCATGAGAACTAAGCAATAAGCTCTTATCCAAAATCCTTAATCTAGTATTCTGATTCCTTAAGCCTTATGCAATAAGCCGTAACCCACTAGCACAAATCTCAAAGCCCAAACCCCTAAGCCTTAAGTCCTAAGAGCTAAAACATGAGCCTTAAACCCTAAGCCCAACTCCATAACCCCGAAGCCTAAAGCTGTAAGTTTTGAGACATGAGACCAATGCCCTATGCCCACAGCCATAAGAACTAAGTCATAAGCCCTAATCCCAAATCCTTAAGCCACTAGGTCAATTCCTTAAGCCTTAGGGAATAAGAGTTAAACTATAGACCCAAGATCAAAGTGAAAAACCCAAAGCCCTAAGCCATAAGCCATAAGCCCTTAATCCAAATCTCTAAGCCATTAGGCTGATTTCTTAAGACTTACGCAATAAGCCCTAAGTCATAAACCTAAACCCATAAGCTCAAAGCCCTAAGCTTTAAGCCCCAAGCCTAAAGCCAAAACTTAGACCCCTAAGCCCTTAGCCATAAGCCTTAAGTGGTAAGACTTAAGCTCAAATCTGAAATTCCTAAGCCCTAAGGCTAAAGCCCTAAGCAGTAAGACCTAAGCTCTAAGCCCTTAGCCCTAAGACCTAAGTCACAAGCCCTAAGCCATAAGTCCTAAGCACTAGGCCCAAGCATAAAGTCCAAAGCCCAAACCCCAAAGCTTAAAGCCCAAAGTCCAAAGTCAAAGACCCTAGCCTTAAGCTCTAAGCCCTAAGCCCTAAAACCTAATACCTAAGCCTAACATGCTAAGACCTTAGATTTAATTTCTAAGCCCTAAACCCTAAGCCCTAAGCTAGAAGCCATAATCCAAACGCCCGAAGCACGAAGCCCTAAGGCCTAAGGCCTAAGACCAAAGTACAAACCCTTAAGCCCTAAGCCATAAGCGTTAAGCGTTAAGCCCTAAGCATGAAGTCCAAGGCCTTAAGTTCAAAGCCTTAAGCCATAAGCCATAAGCATATCCCCTAATCTCTAAGCACTACGCTATAAATCCTAAGCCCAATGCGCTAAGTCATAAGCAATAAGCAGAAACACCAGAGGCCTAAGGCCTAAGCTCTAAGCCCTGACGCCTAAGCTTTAACCACTAAGCCAAAAGCTAAAGCCCAAAGCCCAAAGCCAATGCCTTAATACCTAAGCTTAAAGCCCAAAGACAAAAGCCCAAAGCCAAAAAGCCCAAAGACAAAAGCCTAAAGCCCTTAGAGCAAATACTTAAGCCCTAAACCCAAAGCCTAAAGCTCTAAGCCTTAAGTCTTATAACATAGTTCCTAAAACTAAATCCCTTAGCAAGAAGTCCAAAGACCAAACCCCAAAGCTATAAGCCCTAAGCCCTAAGCTTATAGCACTACGACTAAAGCCCTAAGCCTTTTGCACCTTCGCCCATAGCCGTCAGAACTAAGCATGAAGCCCTGATCCAAAATCCTTAAGTCAAATTCGAATTCCTTAAGCCTTATGCAATAAGCTCTAAGCCATAAGCACAAACTCAAGGCCCAAACCCCTAAGCCACAAGTCCTATGCCCTAAGCCCAGAGTTTTAAACCCTAAGCCCAATGTTGTAAGCCCGAAGCATAAAGCCCTAAAATTTGTGACATGGCACCAAAGCTCTACGCCCATAGCCATAAGAACTAAGCCGTAAGCCCTAATCCCAAATCCTTCAACTTTAGGCCAAATCCTTAACCAAACAGAATAAGCGTTAAGCCTTACAGAATAAGCATTAAGACATAGACCTAAGCACAAAGCCCAAAATTCTTAGCCATAAGCTGTAAGTTTAAAGCCTAAAGCAATTAGGCTTATTTCTTAAGACTTACCCAATAAGCCCTAAGCCATAAGCCTAAATATTTAAGCCTAAACTTATAAGCCTAAAGCCCTAAGCCTAAAGCCCTAAGCCTAAAGCAATAAGCCTTAGGCCCAAAACTCTAAGGCTAACGTCATAAGCCTAGAGCCCTAAGTCTTAAGCCCTAAGCACAAAGCACAAAGCCTAAGCCCATAGATCTAAGAAATAACCCTAAGCCCTAATCCTAAATCCTTATACCAATATTCGATTTCTTAAGCCTTACTCAATAAGCCCTAATCCATAAGAAAAAGCTGAAAGCCCAAGGCCTTTCGCCATAATCCCTAAGTCATAAGACCTAAACTCGAAGACAAAATCTCTTACCCCTAAGGCTAATTCCATAAGCGATAAGACCTAAGCCCTAAGCCCTAAGCCCTAAGACCTACGACACAAGCCCTAGGCCATAAGTTTTAAGCACTAGGCCCAACTATATTGACTAAAGCCTAAATCCTAAAGTTTAAAGCCCAAAACCTAAAGTCCAAAGTCAAAGGCTTAAGCCCTAAGTCCTATGCCCTAAGGCCTAAGCCTAACATGCTAAGGTCTAAGCCTAACACGCTAAGACCCTAGATCAAAGTTCTAAGCCCTAACCCTAAACCCTAAGCCCAAAGCTAGAAACCATAATCTCAGTGCCCTAAGCACGAAGCCCTAAAGTCTAAAGCCCTAAGACCAAAGTACAAAGCCTTAACCCTAAGCCATAATCCTTAAGACCTCAGCCCTAAGCCCAAAGCGCAATTAAATAAAACCTATGACTTAAGGTCCAAGGCCTAAACCACAAACTCTTAGCCCTAAGCGATAAGGTCCAAACCTTATGCCTTATGCTTAAAGTCTAAACTACAAAACCTAGGCCCTAAGCCATGAGGTAAGCCCTAATTCTTAAGGCCTAAGTTGATGCCCAAAGCCTTAAGCCTTAAACCATTTGCCTTAGGCTCTTTTCCCTAACCCCAAATCTCCAAGCATTAAGCACAAAGCCCTAGGCGATACGGCCAATGCCTTAAGCACTCAGTCCCAAGCCCAAAGTCCTAAACACACAATCCTAAGTGCTAAGTCATACTTCCTAAGCCCAATGCCCTAAGAAAAAAAACTCCTTACCCCAAAGCTTTAACCCAATAGCAAAAATCCCTAAGCCCTAAGACCTATTACCAAAGCCTAAAGCCCTAAGCTATTAAAAGTAAGCCCAAAGTGCTAAGGCTCGTGAACAAAGCATAAAGTCTTAAGCCCATAGCCCTAGGCACTAAGCAGTATGCCCAAAATCCTAAGTGCTAATTCTAAAGCCCTAAGGTAGAAGCCCGAAGCCATATCTGTTATTCTAAAAGCCCAAAGCCTTAATGCATGAGCTAAATCCCAAAACCCTAAGCCCTAATCTCTAATCCATAATCCCAAGCCCCAAGGCCCTAAGCCCTAACTCCTAAGCCCAAAGACCTAAGCCCTATTTTGTATGCTAAATGCCCAAAGCCTTAAGCACTAATCCTTAAGGTCTAAGCATGAGGACCTAAGCCCTAAGCCCAAAATTGTAAGCCATAAGTCTAAAGGCCAAAGCCTAGAGGTATAAGCCCCATGGCCTTAGTTGAAAGGAATAAGCCCTAAATTGAAAGCTCTAAGCCTAAATTCTTAAGTCCTTAAAAATGAGCTTTCAGCCCTTAGCCCTAAGGCCTAAGCCTTTAGCCTAAAGCCCTAAGACTTGAGCCCTAAGATAAATCCATAATCGTTAATCAATAAGCCCAAAACTCTAAGTCCAATGCCCTAATACCTAATCCCAAAGCACTAAGACATGAGACCTAAGCTTGAGGCCCTAAGCCCCAAGACCTAGCTCCTAAGTACTAAGCCATTAGCCTTAATCACCAAGCGCAGAGCCCAAACCATAAAGCCCAAAGTTCAAAGTCCAATGCCCAAGCCAAAACTTCAAAGACTAAAGTGAGCCCTAAGCCCTATGTCCTAAGCCCTAAGTCTTAAGCACTAAGCTGAAGCGCTAACTCAGTGCTAAAAGGCCAAAGCACTTAGCACTAAGCCCTAAGACCTAAGCCTTAAGTTAGAAGACCTAAGACCTAAGCCTCAATCCTAAAGCCATAAGCCCTAACAAATAAGGCCAAATTGCAAACCCTAATGCCAAAGCCTAAAACCCAAGTCCATATGCCTTAAGCCCCAAGTCTTATGTCCAAAGACCTAAGCCCTAAGCAACAAACTTAACGCAGAAAGCTTCAAGCTTGTGCCCTAAGCCCTAAGCATGAAGACCTAAGGCCTAAGTCCTAGTCCTTAAGTCGTAATCCCTAAGCACTAAGGCCAAAGCACAAATTCTAAAGCCAAAGCCAAAATATCTAAGCCCTAAGCTCTATGCCCTAAGTCATATGCACTAAGACCTTATGCAAAAGCCATACGCCACACTACCAAAGAAAAAAGACCAAAGCTATAAGCCCTACCCCTGAAGCCTTAAGCTTTATGCCATAACACCTAAGCCCAAAGCCATACACCACAAGTTCAAAAGCCAAAGTTTAAAGGACAAAGTTGTTAGTGATAAGCCATAAGTCTTGTGTCCTGTGCCCTAAGCCACAATATCTAAGTCCTAAGCCCAAAGCCTTAAACTATTAGCCATAAAATTTAAGCCCAAAACCCTAAGTAAAAAACTCTAAGCCCAAGGCCCTAAGACCTAAGCCCTAAGCCCTAAGTCGTAAGCCTATACCATACGCACTAGGTTTGAAGCCCAAAGCTCTAATCTCTAAGCCTTAAGCCCTAAGCCCTAAGCCATAAGCCCTAGCCTAATCCTAAAGCCCTAAAACCTAGTCCCAAAGCCTTAAACCTTAAGGCCTATGCCTTAGCCTTATGTTAAAAGTCCAGTTCTCTAAGTTGTAAGCCGTATGCCCTAAGCCCTAAATTGTAAAAAAAAATCCCTTAATTCGTAAACCTTAACTCCTATTCCATAAGCCCAAAGTTCAAACCCCTAATCCACAAGTCCTTAGCCCTAGGCTTTAGTCCTAAGCCCTAAGCACAAAGCAATAATCCATAAGCCATAACCTCAATGCCAAAATAGGCGAGGTTGGCTCGGGTAAAGGAAAAACAAGGTCAAATTGTTCTTGCAAGATCTCTTGCGGCATAGGGGGCTAGAAGCTAAAATTTGGAAGGAAGGTAGATAGGGGTGAGAGAGTTTATGGCATAAAAGATCACGGTAAAATAATGAGGGAATCGGAAAATGTGCAGAAAATAGCTAGAGTACTAAAAAAAGAGCTCTCGGAAAAGAAGATCGGAAAGTTGTAAAATGGAGGGATAAACCCGAACGAAGGAGAAGCTTTGGAGTTCACAACCTTATCTTGGATTCCACTAGAACATGGTTGAAGGAGTGTGGTATGGCCTAGCTAACCCAAGCTTTAGTGGTATCCAAAGCCAGAGTGGAGCTCTCAGTGGTTTCCGGATATAACTCACCGGAAAACCCGAGTCCTGGAGGAGGAGAAACCACCAAGGAAATGACATGCAAAATGCAGTCTTTGATTTCAAACTTCACTGCCTACAAATGAGCTAAAAGTTTCCATAAAATCACCCCCAAATTTTGGAGGGTGGACTCCCAAAAGATTAAAAAAAGCCTTACCTGAAATGGCAAAACAAGGAAGAAACAACTAGGTGGTTCTCCTACAAGTTACCCAAAAAGGAGGCACCAAGACGGACCATGGACCCCCTTCAACACACTCATTTGAAGCACAAAAGAGGGTTTTCACATGACTAACCCTTCAGCAAATAAAACCTTAACTCTAACCAATACAATCCTCTTTTTTTCACACGATAATTGTTCAACCGAAAAAGATCAAAACACTAAATGACATGATAAAAAGGGTCTTCATCCCTCCATGTGAACTTGGGCTGATGAAGTACCCAAGTGAAATGGGCTTGGACTTCCCTTCTACAAATCTTGGATGGACCATGCAATGGTCGGACCCTCGGCTATGTGTATACTGTCTTGGGCCACCTCCACCTTTCTTTCTCCACCTTGCTCCGTGGGTATTGTGGAAAATTCCCAAGTGAGAAGATGTTTGGGCTGTCCTTGATCATCCAAAGTTGGCTCCACCATTAAGGTTCCTTGCATAAATAACCCTACAAAATGAGCAGACATGTTAGCAAATTTCTTGGCTTGGGCTTTGGTTATGTGCCCTTGGGATGTTTTCTTGGTTTTGGTCTCTGATTGCACATCATCCTGCTCGGGTTCTTGAGGATTTGACCTCAAATCTAAGTATTTTTCTTCCTTCTCTCGTTATTGTTTCTCATCCCACAAATAAGGAGAAATATCTTGAACATTGAAGGTTGCCGAGAGTCCATACTCTCTAGGAAGTTCAAGCTTTTAAGCATTTTGATTGATCTTCTCCATAATCTCGAAAGGACCATCGGCCCTTGGTAAATTTTTTGAGAGCCTTTGCTTGGGAAATCTTTCATTTCTCAAGTGTAACCACAATAAGTGTCCTGCATTGAAGTTGATGTCCTTTCTTCCTCGGTTAGATTGTCTAGCATAATACTCATTCTTCTTGTGGAGGGCCTTACTTACCTTCTCATGCCTTCTCTTCACTTGTTTGGTCTTGCTAGCCCCATTACAATTCACAATGTCTTTGGAGGCTGTGGTACTAAGTGGAGTCAAGGGGTTTAAACCATACACCACTTCAAATGGTGTTATTTTGGTGGCACTATGGACACTTTGGTTATAGGAAAACTCAATGTATGGGAGTTGAACATCCCAATCCGTGAGCTTCTTGCTAACCCTACTTCTAAGCAAACTCCCCAAGGTTCGATTCACCACTTCCGTTTGGCCGTCGGTTTGAAGATGGAAAGCGGTGCTAAAAAAGAGCTTGGTGCCCACCTTCCTCCATAGGGTATTGTAAAATGCGCTTAAAAACTTTGTGTCCCAATCCGATACAATAGACCTCGGGATGCCGTGCAATCTAACAACCTCTTTGAAGAACAAATTGCCAATTTGGTTAGCTTCATCCGTTTTAGTGCAAGCTATAAAATGAGCCATCTTGGAGAACCTGTCAACCACAACCATAATGCATTCTTTAGCTCCACTAGTCCGAGGTAATCCCAAAACAAAGTCCACACTTACTTCCACCCATGGATGAATTAGGACCGGCAAGGGCATGTATAACCCTTGGGGAAGGACCCTACTTTTGGCCTTTTGCTAATGATGCACCTTTCCACCATTTTGTGCACATCCCGAAACAAGTGAGGCTCATAAAAATGCTCTTGAAGTGTTTCTAAGGTCTTCTTCTCACAAAAATGACTTGTCAAACCCCCACCATGAGCCTTCTTGATGAGAGTCTCTCAGATTCCACCATGAGGGATGCAAAGTTTGCCTCCCTTGAAGAGGTAACCATCCATAAGGTAGTATCCATATTCTTGCTTCTTTAAACACTGTTCATACCATTGGCCAAAATCTTGGTCTTCCTTATAAGAATCCTTGATCCAAGAAAAACCAAAGAATTTAGTGGTAAGTTCGGTTAGGAGAACAATCCTCCTTGAGAGGGCATCGGCCACCACATTGGTTTCTCCCCTCTTTAACTTGATGATGTACGAGAACCTTTCAAGGAATTCCATCCACTTGGCATGCCTTCTATTCAACTTGCCTGGCTCTTTAGATGTTTGAGGGCTTGATGATCCGTATCTATAATAAATTCTTTTGAGAGAAGATAATACTGCCACACTTCAAGTGCTCGGATCACCGCATAGAACTCTTAGTCAGAGTAAGTAATCATGGCACGCTTGAGCTTCTCACTAAAGTATGCCACGAGTCTCCCTTCTTGCATAAGAATTGAACCAATGCCTAGCCCCGAAGCATCACACTTTCTGAAATTGTGGAGCCCTAACACGTGTGCCTTGCACAACTTGGCCTTTATCAATTCAAAACTTTATTGGCAACCGGGAGTCCACTCAAACTCCTTTCCCTTCTTTGTACAATCGGTCAAAGGAGCTACAATTGAGCTAAACCCTTGTATGAACCTTTGGTAAAGGGATGCAAGGCCATGAAAGCTCTTAACTTCGGACACACTCTAGGGAATATGCCATTCTTGGATTGCCACAATTTTTGAGTCATCGAAACAGAGAAAGTGTACTCTCTCTTGCAAAAAAGCACACTTATTCAAGTTGGCAAACAATTTAACTCTTCAGAGTTTATCAAAGAATAGTCTAAGGTGAGCAAGGTGATTGGCAAAGTCCAAACTAAACACCAATATATCATCAAAATAGACAACTATAAATTTCCCCAAGAAATCTTTCAAAACAAAATGCATGAGTCTCATAAAGGTACTATGAGCATTAGATAATCCGAAAGGCATTACTAACCATTCAAAGAGACCATATTTGGTCTTGAAGGTCGTCGTCCATTCATCATCTTCCTTCATCCTTATTTGATGCTAGCCGCTCTTTAAGTCCACCTTAAAGAAATTGGATGCCCCACTAAGCTCATCCAACATGTCTTGAAGTCTAGGAATTGGGAACCTATACTTGATGGTGATTTGGTTTATGGCTCAACTATCCACGCACATATAAAAATTTCAATCTTTCTTTAGATCTAATAGAGCTAGGACAGCACAAGGACTCAAAGATTCTCTTATAAACCCCTTGTCAAGAAGCTCTTGGACTTGCCTTTGAATTTCCTTGGCCTCCTCGGGATTCAATCGATAGGAAGGCTGATTTGGTAGCACTACTCCCCGGTTGGAGGTCAATTTGGTGTTCGATTCCCCTAAGGGGTGGTAAACCACAGGGTAGTTGATGTGCCACGGATTAGCACATATAGAAGCGGAAGCCTCTAGCACCATGGACTTGGTCTCGGGTTTCTAAGCCAAGGCCGAGTCAATATTTTGTCTAACAAATTTGCTAATTTTTTAGGTGCCAAGATGAAAAGGATGATCCAACCATCCTAGGTGATGATAGCACCACTTTTGGCTTCGGCCCAGAATGCCCTCCGGGGCTTGTGCAGCCGTTTCGACAACTTTCCGGACCTGATTTGGCCAAGCATGCTTCTACAAAAATGTGGCCAACATTCTAAGGTTTCCAGCATGGGGCAGATCATCAATTTTGGACAAAGATTACCCGATCAAACATCGCCATTACTGAGGCCCCCAGAACAGGTAGCGGCCCGAAAGCATCCAACCCATGGTGGCTGATCCATGGCCATGTTTGGCCCCAACGGAAAGGAAGGCTGCATTTCATCTTTTTCCTTCATGGGAGCAGCAGCTAGCAGCCCATGTAAGTGCCCAACCATTAGCCCAAAAGATACAAGTGTTCAAGTCCATTTGATTATGGACAATCCATCATGGGTTTGGCCCATCTATTAGGTTTTTGGTTTTTCACGTGAAAACCATGCTAGCTCCTCTCTTGTTTTTCTTTTGTTGTAAGTTAGTAAACGTGGCTGCAAGTGGAAAGGTCTTAGGAAGCCTTAGGGGATGGGTTTTACCTTCCCTTAGTGACCATCACTCTTGTTAGTGATGAAAGTCAAGGGTGGGCCCCTTTACCATACCTTGATGTTGGTTTAGCACTTAGGACTATAGGTGATAATCATGTGCCTTTTGTAGCTCGTGGGAAGGAGGGTTTTNATTTGGAATATTAACCGTTACACCTCACTGTTTCTGTCTTGGACTTTTTCGTTTACAAAGTCAAATTCGTGCGAATTGTTTAGTTATTCTCTAACTCTAGTGCGGAATTCTTAAACAAATAAGTAAGAATTTAGAGTAAGAAAGTGACACGGGTTTGGTAATGCGGTTCGGCCAAAGGTTCTGATACCAAGTAGAAAGGCAAAGGTGTTTCTAACCAAAAGGCTCTGATACCAAATGACACGCTTTAGGCTAAGTGTAAAGATGGGCCAAGCCGAGAGAGGTGAAAATCCGAGAGAGTCCCAGAATTTTTGGAAAAATTGATTGAAGAATGTTCGAATCAGATCTCTCTTTTGAGAGCGAGTTTCGATCTCAAATTTTGATGACATTTTTGGGGATGAATGAGGATGAACTCCTCCAAATTTTAGAGGTAATGGACGGTGTAATCTGGAGTTATGGTATTGGTAAGGTAGGTGACTCCGGGATTTCCGGGATGCTGATTGGTGGCTGAAACGGGATCAAATCTCTTGATTGAGAGTGATTTTTGATCTGGATTTTTGAAGGATTCTTGGGAGATTAATCTGGGATAATTCTTCCAAAATTGATAGGAATTGGATGGAGGGATTGGATGATATCAATTCGGATAGGGAGGTGACTTGGTTAGGGAACAGATTGGGGTTTTGATGGATATTTGATTGAAAAATCAAAAAGGGATGGATGATGAGCTGAATGACCCTCAACTTCTATTGAAATCCTGGAAGAAGGCTGGAAAATTGAGGCAAGGATTAATTGAATTAGCTAGGAAATTTGATCAACTCCAGATTGTCTTTCGGTGGCCGATTCAAGGTGGATCGGAGACCGAATCTTTGGATGTTCGAAAACACCAAAGGAAGAAACTCCAATTGAAAAATAAATTAATCTCTTATTCAATTCAAATCTGAAAAATTACATGGCTGGTACGAGAGATTAAATAAAGAAAATACGAACAAACACAAAATTGAATCGAAGAAACACAATGGAATCGGGTAGCCGAGGGTTGCCAAGATGGTGATCCAAGTTTATATGAAATGGACCAATCAAAAGCCTCCACGTCCAAGATCCTCCATAGCTAATTATGGTTTCAAAATTGTGACCAAAATGCCCTCCCAAAATCGGTGATTGAGAGTGATTAACTCCTCGTGCATGCCATGCAATTCCATGTGAGATTGTAGTAGTCCGAAAATGAAAATTAAAAACCAATGAAACGAAAGAAATTCCACGTTGCTTCTCCTTTATTCCTTGCTCCTTGTAGTATTAATCTCTTGGATGAGGTTTCTCGGCTTCCATCATTGTTTTGATGTGAGTTGGTGAGGTGTTTCCCGAACAGTTATTATCATCCTTCCAAGTAATTGAATGAAATGCTTTTTGTATGTCGTGTTCCAAAGGCGGTGGTATCTTGAAGTTAGATAATTCTTCTCCTGCAAAAAGAAGAAATTTGTTAGAAAATTCCCAAGCGCAAGCTCGGGTGATAGCTCCTTGAGGGATGGATCGGATAGTGTCATCCCGTTGCATGTCAAAACCTCTCCCATTGCGTGACTGTAAGGTTAATTTTTGAACTTGAATTTAAGAAGCTTTTAGCTCTCTCCCTTTTCGGGCATCTTCCAATTTCAGCCGGCAGCTGGAATTCCTCCGGCCACCGTGGATTCTTCAAGGAATTCTTCAAGGGATTCCTCCTCCAAGCTGGGGTTCTCTTCTTACTTCAAAGTCTCCAGCCTTTCTCAAGGTCATAGGGTGATCTTAAACTCCATAAGCTCCTTCTTCCATCGTTGTTTTCGTTTGATATTTCAATTCTTCCGCCGGTTGTCAATTTTTGGCCACCGCTAAACGTTGTTACTGTTCCATTGCTTTTTGACCGATCCATCCACGTGATTTCCTTCATTTTTGGAGGGCTATCTCCTATCTTTTTTCCCATTGTTCCACTCATTCCTTTCGCTGAGTAATATCTGTGTGTGAGAGAGAGTTTTATCATCTTGGTGCTAGTTGTCAAATTAGTGACTTGCTACAACCTTCCACACTTCATTTAAGAGGGATTCAAGAGTAAGATTGTAGATCTGTTTGCTTTTATATTATTCTCAATGATTCGTGTTGTGTTTTTTGTTAACGTGGCACATCACTTAGGCTTAAGCATAGAGCTCTATGCCTAAAGCTATAAGACCAAAGTCATAAGCCCTAAACCCAAAGCACTAAGACCAATACCCGAAGCCCTAAGCCATATCCCTTATGCCATAAGCCTTAAGAATTAAGCCCTAAGCTCTGAGTATAATCCCAAAGCTGAAGCATTACGCATTAGGCCTCAACACTAAGCCATAAGCCTAAAGCCATAAACCCAAAGCCCAAAGCCCTAGGCCAACCTCTAAGACCTAAATTTAAGCCCTAACCCTAAGCCCTAACTTCTAAGTTCTAAGCCAAAGCCCTAAGCTCTAAGCCCAAAGTTTTGACCCATTAACTAAAAGACCTAAAGAACTACGCCCTAAGCCCTAAGCCTAAAACCCTAAGCCCAACATCATGAGCCCTGCTTCTAAGGACTTAAGCCCTAAGGCCTATGCCTTTAGACATACGCAATAAGCCCTACACCTGTGCCTTAAGACTTAGACAATAAGCCTAAAGCCATAAGCTCAAAGCCCTAACTCCTTACTCCATAAGCCAAATGCCCTACGACTTAATCCCTGAGGCCTAAGCCATAAGCCCTAACCTCTAAACCCAAAGCCCTAAGCCCAAGCCCTAACCGTAACTCTAAGCCCTAAATTACAAGCCATTAGTTCCGAGCCCTATGACCTAAGGCTTAAACCCTATGCCCAAAGGTCAGAGCCATTACCCTTAAGCACTAAGCTCTACACCCAAAGCTTGACGCCCTAAGCCTCGATTAAAAAAAATGCCCTAGGAAAAAGATCAAATTCCAAATCCGTAAGCCCTTTTGCCCTAATCCGTAATCCCTAATTGCTAAGACTTAAGCTCTAATCCCTAAGGCTTAACCCCTATGACTTCAGCCTTAAGCCCTAAACCTTAGACTTTTAAGCTCTAAGCCTTAAGCCCTTCGCCTAAAGACCTAAGCCCTAAGACATAAGGCCTAAAAACCAATGTCGAAAGCTCAAAGGCAAAAGTCCTAAGACCTAAGCTCCAAGGCAAAATCCCCAAGCCCAAAGCCTTATGGCATAACCCAAAGCCCTAAGCCCTAAGCCCAAAAGCCCTAAGCCCTAATAAAAAACCAAAAGCCCTAAGCCTTGAGCCCTAAGTTCTAGGCCCATAACACAAAGCTTAAAGCACTTAGCCCAAAGCCCTAAGCCTGAAGCCCTAAGCCCTAAGCCCTAAGCCCTAAGTCTAAATCCTTACCCCAAAACCCTAAGCCAAAAGCTCTATGCCCTATGCTCTAAGCCCAAATGATGAGAACCACGGGTATATCAAACCTGAGACCCTTCCACAATGCGGAAAAAGTTACTCGATCCGCATCACCAAAGCCCTATACCCAAGGCCCGAGGCCCTAAGCCCTACGCCGTATGCCTGAAACCCTATGCACTAAGACCTAAGTCATAAGCCCTAAGCCCTAACCCTAAGATCTAAGCCCAATCCCAAATCCCAGCCTTGAGCACTTAGCCGTAAACACAAAATCCTAATTCCAAAGCCTTAAGTTTGAAACCCTAAGCCATAAGCACTGAGCCCCAAGCTTTAAGTTCTACACACCAAGGGATAAGTTCTTTGCCCTAAGCCTTAAGGCCTAAGCCCTAAGCCCTAAGCCCAAAGCCCAAAGCATTAAGTCATAAGTTAAAAGCCTAAGGCTTATTCTATAAGCCCTAAACCCTAAGCAACAAGGAAAAACCAAAAAACCTATGGCCCAAAGATCAAAGCCCAAAGTTCTAACTCCTAAGCACTAAATGCAAAGTCCTAAGCCAAAAGCCCTAAGCCCTAAGCTTAAAGCCCAAAGTCCTTAGCCCTCAACCTTAAGCCCTAGGCACTTAGCCTTAAGGCCTATGCCTTAATCCATAAGTCTTAATGCATAAACCGAAAGCCCTATGCCCTATGCCCGAAGCCTTAAGCCATAAGCTCTAAGCCCTAAGCCTGAATCCCAAAGCCCTTAGCCCTTAACCCTAAGCTCCAAGGCCTAGTACTTAAGCCCTAATACCTAATCATAAACCTTAGTCACTTAGCCTTAAGCACAAAGCCCTAAGCCCTAAGCCTAGGCCTTATGCCAAAAGTTTAAAGCCTTAATTATTAAGTCTTTAACTCAAAGCCCAAAGCACAAAGTCATAAGCCGTATGCCTTAAGTCTTAAGCTGTAAGTATTAGGCCCTAGGCACAAAGCCCAAAGTCCAAAGCCCTAAGCTCTAAGTCTTAAGAATAAAACATAAGCCCAAAGCCTTAAGCCCTAAGTTTAAAGGAAAAAGCCCAAAGTCCTAATCCTAAAGCCATAAGCCCAAAGTCATAAGCCATAAGCCCTAAGCTCAAATCCCTAAGCCCTTAGCCCTCAACCCCGTGTCCTAAGCCTAAAGCACTAAGCTCTAAGCCTTAAGCCAAGAGCACAAAGCTCGAAACCCTAAGGTCAAATCCTAGTTCCCAAAGCTCTCAGACCAAAGCCCTAACCCTAATGCCTGCTTTTATAAGGCCTAAGCCCTAAGCCTTAACCTATAAGCCATAAGCACTAACCTCAAAGTAAAAAACCCAAATCTGGAAGCACTAATCACAAAGTCATACTTCCTAAGCCCAATACTTGATCCATAAGCCATAAGCCTAAAGCGTAAAGCCTAAACCCTATGCCAAAAGCCCTAGGCCCTAATCCCCAAGCCCTAAGCAATAAACAAAAAGCTCTAAACCGTAAGGTTAAATATCTAGCCTTAAGACATAAGTACAAAGTCTAGTGCACCAAGCCCAACGATAAAGGCAACAAATTAAAGCCCAAAGTCTTATGTCGTAAGTCCTAAGCCCAAAGCTCTAAGCCAAAGGCCCTAAGCTCAAAGCCCAATGTCCTAGCCTATAAGCCCTAACTTTAAGCCCTAAGCATAATTCCCTATGCCCTAAGCCCTAAGTCAAAACCCTAATCCCTAAGCTTGGAGCACAAAGCCCTAAGAAAAAACCCCAAAACGCAGATTTAAAATCCCAAACACAAAAGCCCAAAACACTAAGTAATAAGCCTCAAGCAGGAAGTCCTAATTCCAAAGCCCTTAGCAAAAAGTCCTAAGTCCAAAGCTGATGTGCCACTATTGGCATAAATTAAAGAGGACCCTAGAAGAATCATCACAAGGAGCTAGACTCGCAAATTGACTAACTTATTTGCTCGTTTTGTAGGTAAATATTTGGAGAATGTAGGAGATAAAGAAGCTATCCAAAAGGACAAGGAATTTCCATACCATTTGATTACTTGGCAACAAGATAATTGGTCCAACGAAGCCATCAGAATATCGAGCACAATGGCGGTCAAACTAATCCGCCCTTGATGAACAACTCACACATTTGTTTGCTATCCATCATGTTTTAAGACCAAGCGTAAGGTGGAGAGCTACTTCTAGGGTTCCACAATCTCTTTTGCAGCCACTTTTTTAGTGTTACCAACTTACCTCCTTTTTTAGCCTAACAGATGAAAGCTTGCAAGTCTCCTTTTGTTTATTTCTATCCAATTCATTTTTCACATAAAAATTTAGTCATCCCTTGATAAGCTTTCAGCCTTTTATCACCTTTTCCTCATCCAATCAGATTTCAACAAAATCCCCGCAAGCCCACCATCTTTGCATCCATTTAGTGAAAGGCTTACATCCATCATATCACCTCAAACTCTTCCAATCACATTTGAGCATGTAACTTGCCAGCCCACAATGGGAGGAAACCATCTATGAACATTCACACTACTCTTTCATCTGATTATGACTTTACAGCATACTTTTTGTTAACATGTTTTAACAAGTATTGAAGCAAAAACATGATGGCTGTAATTCAGAGGCTATATAAGCCTTCCTTAGCTCATTTTGTAAGGGTTGTTGAACATATAATATCCAGAGCATTTGCTGCTTTTAGTTTGTTGACGAATTGATGTGCCCGGGACTCACCCACAACCAGAAGGAGCAACAACTCGAAGCCGTGCAAGACATTTAGCTAATATGTTTGTTGATTTTGCAGGTACATTTTTCCCTACATTGGAGCTCCTAGATATTCCTTCACATCATGATCAAGAACTCCCCAAACATTGCTTACAATGGGAGTATAAAGAAGAGAAGAAGTTAGCCGAAAATCCAAGATCTTCCTTGCCAAGTTCACCACCCGGGACATAACTACACTCGGTTTCGAGGACAATGGAGACCGTATGCACCACTACTTGGGGAGATGAAGTCTTCCAAGGAATGACCAAGTAATGTTTGATTTTTGTATTTGTAAAATACTAAAATATTTGGGATGTTTTGATGTAAACAAATTGGTTCGGTTTGAACCAATTTCGTTGGGATTTGGGTTCGGCTTGGTCCAAACCAAGCCCCATTTGATGGAGCTTAGGTCCAATCCTAAGTCTCTATTTTTCATTCTTCTTTTGTTATGTTAGGAACGTGGAGTTTTTGCTGAAGACTCCATTGTCTTGGTTTAGGAGGTTTGGTGGGACCCATTCTCACCTAACTCCTATTCTTAGCCACTCATTAGTCCTAATTTTAGGTCTTTAATTGTTTTTGTCTTTTGTGAAAGTTTGTATGGGTATGAATCCCTCCTCCCACGTCTGATGAAGGGAGAAAAAAATAGAAGAAATTTGCAGAAGCCAAGTGCTCTCAATCTCCATTCCTTTCTCACGGCAATTCAAGGTTTTGGTGAGTAATATCCTCAACCTTCTCTTGTCTTGGTGTTGGTGATCTTGCTAGGGTCATTAAACCTTATTTCAACCTCCCTTCCTCACTTGTTAGGATCAAAAGGCGAGTTTGGAACCCCCATAGCCTACCTTCCATTTGCGTTTTCATTTGTTTGTGTTGGTTGTGTTGTTTGCTGTTTTTGAACCTTCCCGAGTGGACTTTGAACTCCAACAGTCCATTCCGTGCCATTTTCTGTTCCCGGGAGAATAATCCCCAAATTTCTAGCAGTAAGTCCCACCTTCATGGCCTGAAACATTAGTTCTTTCCGTTTAGCCATAGCCACCACCCTTTAAAAGTTATGCTTGTGTTTTCCCACTGCTTCCTACCCGAGTTCCTGAAGTTGGGCAATTCTGTCCATTAATTTTCTATCCAGCATAACTCCTAGCCTACCCGTACTTTTTCTGTGAAACCGCTTGCATTGTCTTCCCCTTTGATTGAAGTTGTTTTCTGCTTATTTTTACGATCCCAGACTCCCTGTATTGGAACTTGTATAGAAGTTTCCCCATCACCCCTGCA
Source organism: Begonia fuchsioides (assembly GCA_003255005.1). Taxonomy (NCBI): domain Eukaryota; kingdom Viridiplantae; phylum Streptophyta; class Magnoliopsida; order Cucurbitales; family Begoniaceae; genus Begonia; species Begonia fuchsioides. The sequence goes on from QAOC01024695.1 coordinate 189,367, forward strand.
CTGTTTTCTTCCTGTTTGTCTGTTTGTGCATCTGAAAGTGTCTCCGTGTATTTTAATGTTCCGCACGTGCTTGTAAGCTGCAATTAGGGTCAAACTTAGTACACACCCTTAAGTTTAAGTTGGCTGAGTTTTATAACCTAAACCTGTATGCGTTTGGAGAACTAAGCGTTGCACTCCCCTATTCTGCCTTACTCCCTGTCCTTCCGGGCAGATTGCAATCTTCACCCTTATTTCTGGCACCTCTGCATCTTGGAGCGTGTCAGGAATCCTCCAAACAGATTTTCATTTTACTAGTTGAGTAATATCTGTGTGTTTGTAAGTTTTATTATCTTGGTGCTAGTTGTGAAATTAGTAACTTGCTGCAATCTTCCCCACTTTGTGCAAGAGGGATACAAGGGTAAGATTGTAGAGTATTTTCTTTGGTTCGTTAATTCCACACCCTTCGTGGTTTGTCGTCCAATACTGTTGGCACATTAGTTGGTATCAGAGCCATCCTCTTTCTGTAAATGTCATTCCATGCTCGATATTCTACTCTAAGCGTTATCATGATGATGAGGAGTACAACCAATACCCAACAAGCCCAAGCACAAGCTACCACTAGTCGAGTGGCTGAGCCGAGTCTGCAAGGCAAAATTGATGATTTGTCTACCATTCTCCAATGACTCATGTGGGAGGTGAGAAAGTTAAATAGATGAATTCATCGAGCCCCAAGGCCCTGAGGAAGAACTAGAAATGCGAGGAGAAGAGTTCCACCAACCGATTCTAAGGAAGAAGTTTTGTTCGATGACAAAGAGGAGCACAAAGTGTTTCCTAACCATCGGCATGGTTCTGATGAAGAATCGAAGCACATTAAGGTTAGTGTACTGCCATTTAATGGCAATGGTAATGGTGATGTTTTCCTGGATTGGTTGGATAAAGTTGAGAAAGTGATTGAATTCCATAACTATTTTGACAAGGCAAAAATACAGTTAGTAGCTTTGAAATTATCCAGTTATGCGCATTTGTGGTGGGAAAATGTTAAATCCCAGAGGAGACGTGAAAACAATCAAGAGCCTATGACTTGGAGATTGATGAAGCTATTGATGAGAAAAAGGTTTGTACTTATACATTACCACAAGAACTCATGTTACAATCACAAAGCCTTAAGCAATGAGCATCCAAGTTGAAGAATACCTTACAGAGTTCAAAACTTTGAAGATGAGGTGTGGGTTAGAGGAACCTAAGGAGTTGGTGCTTGCAAGGTTTGTGAAAGGGCTCAAGAAAGAGATTGGAGATATTGTTGAATTACAAGCTTTCGAGTCAATGGAGGGTGTAGTACAATTAGCATTGAAAGTGGAGAGGCAAATTAGGAGAAAGGGAAAAAAATTAGTACCCGATTCACTCCTAAACCAAACACTCCATTCAAGCCTTCACCAAAGGTTAAAGAAAAGCGGCGCTTTTCTAGAAATTTGCCATCAAAAGCTGTGGAACAAAAGAAGGAAAGCCAAGACGTTGCAACACCAAAGGCTCGGGAAATCAAGTTTTTCAAATGGCTTGGCCTTGGACACATTGCTTTACAATGTCTCAATAAATGAGTTATCTTGATAAGAGAGGACACTGAAGAAGTCATTAGTGAGGAAGAAGAGATAGGAGATACTCGTGAAGAAGAGGAACAAATGGAAGAAGTTTGTCGAGCGCAAGAGGGACCCCTCTTGGTAATATGAAGAGTTTTGGCCACTCAAGCCACAAGTGAGCACATGCAGCGAGAAAATATTTTTCATAGCCGGTGTTTGGTGATGGGGAAAGTATGCTCTATCATTGTTGATGGGGGGATTTGTACCAATGTGGTTTCAAACCACTACACACCCTAGAGTGTATTTGCTTAAGTTGTTGAATGATAAGGAAGACATTAAGGTGACTAAACAAGCTGTTAGTGAATTTGCTATTGGTGGCTATAAAGACCGGGTACTTTGTGATGTAGTGCCTATAAGTGCCGATCATTTGCTTCTCGGGAGGCCGTGGCAATTTGATCAAAAAGTTGTTCATGATTGCTACACGAATTTTAATTCATTCAAGCATGAAGGAAGACTAATCAAACTCGCGCCCTTAAGCGCGGAGCAGGTTGCATTAGATGAGAGTTATAGAAGGGAGAAGGCCGCCACTACAAACTTGTTTAAGAACTAAAGAAATCAGTTTTGAGTGGTGAACCATTAATCCTATTATTGTTCAAGGAAAGGATGGAAGAACTAACCACTTGTCCTAGGGTGGTCCGAGAACTATTGGAAAGGTTTGAAGATGTATTTCCCAAAGAATTACCTACTGGATTACCACCCCTTAGAGTTATTGAGCACCAAGTGGATTTTCAGCATTGGGGCATCTTCCCAAATAGGCCAGTTATAGGATGAATCCCGATGATACTAAAGAGTTGAACAATCAGGTAGAGGAACAATCAGTTATAGCATCGATAGCCGGGCAATTAATCAGATAACCATCAAATACCGCTATCCCATTTCGAGACTAAAAGACATGTTGGATGAGCTTAGTGGTTCCATAATATTTTCCAATGTTGATTTGAAGAGTGGTTGCCATCAAATTAGGGTGAGAGAAGGGGATGAATGGAAAACGGCCTTTAAAACCAAGTATGGGCTTTACGAGTGGCGAGTCATGCCTTTTGGATTATCAAATGCCCTGAGCAAGTTTATGAGATTGATGCACCACGTTTTGAGAGAATTTTTGAGAAAGTTCATAGTGGTGTACTTTGATGATATCTTGGTATACAGTAGAGATATGTCGTCCCACGTGGAACACCTTCGGCTCTTGTTCGAAACACTAAGGAAAGTAAAGCTTTATGGAAACTTGAAGAAGTGTACATTCGGCCAAGACAAAGTTTACTTCCTTTGCTTCATTATCTCCAAGGATGGTATTCAGGCCGATGAAGCCAAGGTAGAAGTCATCAAGGAATGGACCGTGCCTAAAAATATTTCATATGTGAGAAGCTTCCAAGGCCTCATGTCACTTTATAGGCATTTTATTAAGGAATTTAGTGCTATTGTGGCTCCCCTTACCGATTGCACTAAAAAGGGGAAGGAAGTTCTTTAGACACCAGCTTCTCAAGCGAGCTTTGAGACGATTAAAGAGAAGTTGACCAATGCACCAATTTTAATGCTTCCAGGCTTCAACAAAGTTTTTGAGATTGAATGTGATGCATCCGGACTAGGTATTGGAGCTCTCCTCATGGAAAAGGGCAAACCATTGGCCTATTTTAGTGAGAAACTCAAGGGTACAGTTTTGAACTACTCAACTTATCATAAAGAATTTTATGTGGTAATGATGTGCCTTCCTTGGGGGTCGGCGCACCGTGGGTTGGGAGAATGTACGCACACGGGGCTCGGATGAACGTCGTGTACGGCAAACGGAAAATTGGGTCGTGTGAATTGTGGGGTTGTGTAGCGGAAGCGTATTTTGATGGAATAAGGGGTAATGGTCATATGGAAAGTGGAATGGCTCGGGTGAATAATGGAATGGCTCGGTGGATGAAAATATGGGTGAAATCAGACAATGGATGGTTTGAAAGCTCGAGGAACGGAATGGTTAAACTCTTGCGAGTTTAGATAGGGGATGGATGAACAATTTGAATACCTGAGCAATCACAGTATTCTCCTCGGTAGACCTCGCCCGCACTCGGATATGACTCACCGATCGTACGTGCAAAAGGGTTGACGTTCTCGGCCGGATGTTACTCACCGGAGAAGTATACGTCAGAGAAAGCTTCAAACCTTTCAAGAAGAAGGTCCAATGCACAATTTTACTCTAAAATTCAATCTGTCTCATTCAAGTGCAAGTGTTACTCTTAAATAAACAAAAATGTAAAATAACTCAACTAAGAAATTCAAGCTAAGCCCTTTGATGACTTGAACGCCTTGGATTAGCTTCAGAAGGTCTCCGGTTGACTTTAGGCTCTGTTCATGAAGATTGGCACGGTTGGTTTTGCGTCTTGACCGAAGGTGACCATGGTTTACCATGAGGGTGCACCCGGTGGGATAATCTTCGAGCCATGAAAGATTGGCTTGTGCCAATTTTGATCTGGGGCTTCTAAAAGGCTCTCGGTGGTCTGAAAGAGGTGTCACGTGGTCTGGTTCCTCGGTTGTCCGGCAATGGTTCATGAATGTGCGCAGGTGACTTGAAAAAGACCAAACCGGTGGTTGATCCGATCTCGGATATGGTGGGACCCACGAGGATATTGTGGAAATTTGTTGCTCAAAGATCCTGTGAAGATTCAACAGATTGATCACGGATTTTATGGATGAAAATCCCTTGTTGTTCGCCGGTTTGTTAGTGAACGGTCTTGTGTGCGCTGTTTGACCTTATCTTCATGTCATTACAAGATTTGTCCGTGCCATTTTGAAAAGGTTGTTATCCAACGATCCTCCTACAAATATGGAATCTTTAGCATGGCTGGATTTTCATGAAATTCGTGCTTGATCGATGGTAATCTTTGGTTGTCCGTTGGATGCGCGCTTGGTTGATCTTATCTCAGATTTCTTGGGATTCACTCGTGCTAATTTTGAAATATCGTTGTCCAACGATTCTCCTATGAATATGGCAACTTTAGCACGGATTAGATGGATGAAAGTCCCCTTTGTTTTGCCTATGGTCCAATGGTCGGTTTTTGTGCGCGCCCGGTGGATACTCTTCGGACATCTTGAGATTATTCCGTGTCAAACTCGAACCTTATCTTTTCCTTGACCAAATAACCAAATTACATAAAGATTTAAGTAAAGTGGCCGATGTAATTTAGTCAAGGTCTTCTAGTCGGCTGAGGCTTGACCTTGGGCCTGTCAATGTTCGGCGGAGGTGGTCCTTCGTGGGCCTTCGCCTATGGGTCTTCGTTCCTCTTCTCTGGGCTGTCTTATCTTCCTTTTCTAAGGCTAATTGCTGGCTGAAAAGAAATAAACTAAGTGTGACCGAAAATAGGGACCATGTTGAACACTTGATCCGTGGGGATTTGGATCTAGCGTTCTCCCATGTCGGTCACTTATTCTAACGGGCCGAAGCCCTAGAGGACTTCAGCAAACCCGACGACCGTGTCTCCGTGGGTCATCGGGTCATAATCGTGGGGCGCCCATTGGGCGCGGGGCGGGTCGTGGTCGCGAGGCTTGGTCTTGTCATGGGCCGGCGGTTGGGCGCTGGACGTGTCATGTCCGGGGATGCCCGGATGCCAACCGAGCAAAGTCCTTGGCGCTCATGATTTTCCTCAGACATTGTTTCCGAGGGTAAACTTTCTGCAAAACGAGCACACAAATTAGCAAAATTGGTCGTGCTCCTCGTCGCTAGATCGGCGATGTGCTCCCGTTGCACATCATTCTTCCGGGGTACTTGAGGATTTGTCCTCAAATCTATCTTATCTTTATCAATCTCCCCGGGTTTGTTGTCGGTGAGGCGCTCGTGTTTTGCTTTGGGGCCCACGGCCTCGATGTCGGGCCCTGATCCTCAATCCTTGGCGCGGGTCGGCATGTTGTCGGTGCGGACCGGTAAAGTAAGGAGCTTGTTTCCTAGAGGGGGCGGTGATCTGTCTGGTGGTGTTCCCAGGAACTCATCCCGATATAATCAAAGGTCTGAGCCAAGTAAGAGATTGGTGCGTTGATGATCCTCCGGTTGTGGTTGCGTGGTAAGGATGGGTCGGATCATCATAAGTCTCGGCCCATCTTGGGCGTGGATGATTTCACATTCAATCGGGCTCGGTTTAACCTCGTCCTCGGCTTGACCCTCATCCTCGATAATAATTTCCCTGGTCCCTTCGAGGATGGTCATCATGCGTCGGTTAGGACATTGGGCTGCAACGTGGCCTCGTCCGAGACACTTGAAGCATTGGATCTCACGGGCCCGTGGCTTCTCTTCTCTCGTGTCTTGTGGCTTGGTGTCCACCACTCGTGTCGGGGCCCATGGGTTTGGTGCCGTGCTGCAGTCGTCGGATCTTGGCGTGGGCCGGTACAGTGTGCTGCGGTCATCGGGTCTAGGCGCTGGTCGGTACGGCGTGGTTTCCTTCGAGGCCCAGCATGGACTCACGACTTTGCCCCTTTGCTTGATCTACCTTTCAACCCTTAGAGCCATTTGAATTAGGGTATTAAAGGACTCCAAAGGCTGCAATTCCACGACATCACCAATGTCTAGGTGTAAGCCTCGTGTGAACCGCGCCATAACTTGTTCTTTGGGTTCGGCCAAATCACACCGAATCCGAAGTGTCTCAAAATCCGTAAAGTATTCATCAACGGATGAATTACCTTGCCTTAACCCTTGTAATTGGAGGAATAATTCTTGGCGGTAATGGCTTGGCACGAACCTTTTCCGCATGAGATCCTTCATGGCTCGCCATGTTGTGATCTCGCCTTCTCGGTCTCTCCTCCTTTGTGCTCGGAGACTATCCCACCAAAGGCTCGCATAATCCGTGAGTTCTAGAGCCAATTGAACCTTTAATTTCTCCGAATGGTTGTAAAGGTCAAAAATTTTGTCGACCTTTTCAACCCAATCGAGAAATTTATCTCCGTTGGAGGCGCCATTAAAAGATGGAATATTTAATTTCGGCAACCTCCATTCCTCATCGCAATTTGAGTGATGGTCTGGGAAAAATTCTTCGTCGGATCCGTCCAAGCCACGTTGTTGAGCTCGGTGGTGTCTGGATCCGTGTCGTCGCCTCGGTGGCGGCGTCTGTCATTGTGTGGGTTGCCCTCGATTTTGCTCGGCCATATCGTCGAGTCTTTGGAGCATCGTGTCCATCCTCGGGTTGATTGCGTCGAGCTGCCCTTGTGTATTTGCCTTGGGATCTCGTGGCTCGGAGAGCATGGTTTGCTCGCTCGTGGTGGCTTGATCGCGACCGGCGTTGTGAACAGCACATCTTCGAGTCAACATGAATAAATGTCGGGAAAAATTTGTGGCAGGTATCAAAATAGGATTTTTGCTATGCTACCAAGATGATGTGCCTTCCTTGCGGGTCGGCGCACCGTGGGTTGGGAGAATTCACGCACACGGGGCTCGGATGAACGTCGTGTACGGGAAACAGAAAATTGGGTTGTTCGAATTGTGGGGTTGTGTTGCGGAAGCGTATTGTGATGGAAATAAGGGGTAATGGTCATATGGAAAGTGGATGAAAATATGGGTGAAATCATACAATGGATGGTTTGAAAGCTTGGGGAACGGAATGGTTAAACTCTTGCGAGTTTAGATAGGGGATGGATGAACAATTTGAATACCTGAGCAATCACAGTATTCTCCTTGGTAGACCGCGCCCGCACTCGGATATGACTCACCGATCGTACGTGCAAAAGAGTTGACGTTCTCGGCCGGATGTTACTCACCAGAGAAGTATACGTCGGAGAGAGCTTCAAACCTTTCGGGAAGAAGGTGCAGTGCACAATTTTACTCTAAAATTCACTCTGTCTCATTCAAGTGCAAGTGTTACACTTAAATAAACAAAAACTTAAAATAACTAAACTAAGAAAGTCAAGCTAAGCCCTTTGATGACTTGAACGCCTTGGATTAGCTTCAGAAGGTCTCCATTTGACTTTAGGCTCGGTTCATGAAGATTGGCAGGGTTGGTTTTGCGTCTTGACCGAAGGTGACCATGGTTGACCGAGAGGGTGCACCCGGTGGGATAATCTTCGAGCCATGAAAGATTGGCTTGTGCCAATTTGGATCCGGGGCTTCTAAAAGGCTCTCGGTGGTCTAAAAGAGGTGTCACGTGGTCCTGTTCCTCGGTTGTCTGGCAATGGTTCATGAATTTGCACGGGTGACTTGAAAAAGACCGAACCAGTGGTTCATCCGATCTCGGATATGGTGGGACCCGCAAGGATATTGTGGAAAGTTGTTGCTCAAAGATCCTCTGAAGATTCAACAGATTAATCACAGATTTTATGGATGAAAATCCCTTGTCGTTCGCCGGTTTGTTAGTGAACGGTCTTGTGTGCGCGGTTTGACCTTATCTTCATATCATCACGAGATTTGTCCGTGCCATTTTCAAAAGGTGGTTATCCAACGATCCTTCTACAAATATGGCAGCTTTAGCAAGGCTGGATTTAATGAAAGTCATGCTTGATCGAGGGTGATCTGGATGCGCGCTTGGTTGATCTTATCTTGGATTTCTTGGGATTCACTCGTTCTAATTTTGAAATATCGTTGTCCAACGATTCTCCTATGATTATGGCAACTTTAGCACGGATTAGATCGATGAAAATCCCCTTTGTTTTGCCGATGGTCCAATGGTCGGTTTTTGTGCGCGCCCGGTGGATACTCTTCGGACATCTTGAGATTATTCTGTGTCAAACTCGAACCTTATCTTTTCCTTGACCAAATAACCAAATTACTTAAAGATTTAAGTAAAGTGGCCGATGTAATTTAGTCAATGTCTTCTAGTGGGCCGAGGCTTGACCTTGGGCCGGTCAATGTTTGGCGGAGATGGTCCTTCGTGGGCCTTCGCCTATGGGTCTTTGTTCCTCTTCTCTGGGCTGTCTTATCTTCCTTTTCTAAAGCTAATTGCTGGCTGAAAAGAAATAAACTAAGTGTGACCAAAAATAGGGACCATGGTTGAACACTTGATCCGTGGGGATTTGGATCGAACGTTCTCCCATGTCGGTCACTTATTCCAACGGGCCGAAGCCCTAGAGGACTTCAGCAAACCCGACGACCGTGTCTCCATGGGTCATCGGGTGAAAATCGTGGGGCGGCCGTTCGGCGCCGGCGGGTTGTGGTCGTGAGGCTCGGTCGTGTCATGGGCCGGCGGTTGGGCGCTGGACGTGTCATGTCCAGGGATGCCCAGACGCCAACCGAGCAAAGTCCTTGGCCGCTCTTGATTTTGCTCGGACATTGTTTCCGAGGGTAAACTTCCTGCAAAACGAGCACACAAATTAGCAAAATTGCCCGTGCTCCTCGACGCTAGATCAGCGATGTGCTCCCGTTGCACATCAGGTAATAAAAGCTTTAGAGGTATTGCAACATTGTTTGCTCCCAAAAGAATTCATAATTCATACCGATCACTTGGCTCTCAAGCACATTAAGAGCCAGCACAAATTAAATCGAAGACATGCTAAATGGGTAGAATTCTTGGAGAGATTTCCCTATATAATCAAGTACAAGAAGGGAGAGACGAATGTGGTAGTTGATGCACTCTCGAGAAGGTATGTATTACTTACATAATTGAGCACAAAATTTTTTGGTTTCGATTAGATAAAAGGCGTTTATGAAGGAGATGTGGATTTTGGTCAAAATTTATGATAAATGTAAGCAAGGGATTGTGAATGGATATTATGTGACCGAAGGGTTTCTTTTCAAGGGAGGTAGGCTTTGCATACCTAGTATTCGCCTAAGGGTGTCTTTGATTAAAGAAGCACATAGTGGCGGACTTGCTGGCCACTTTGGGGAGAAGAAAACTCTTGAAGCTTTGAAGGAACATTTTTATTTACGAAATCTCCTAAAAGACATGCATCGAGCGTTAGAGAGGTGCATTGTGTGCAAGAAATCCAAGAGTAAGGTCAGACCTTAAGGGCTTTACTTACCTTTGCATATTCCTGATCTGCCTTGGGAAGAAGTGAGCATGGACTTCGTGCTTGGCTTACCCTGTACAGCTCGATCAAAGGATTCAATTATGGTTGTGGTGGATAGATTCTCAAAAATGGCTCACTTTATAGCATGTGCTAAAACCGATGATGCCAACCGTGTTTCTGATTTGTTCTTCAAAGAAGTAGTATGTTTGCATGGTATTCCAAAGACAATTGTCTTAGATAGGGATACCAAATTTCTTAGCACCTTTTGGAAGAAGCTCGAAACCAAATTATTATTTAGCACCTCATTCCACCCACAAACTGATGGCAAAATTGAGGTGGTGAATAGAACCTTGGGAACTCTTTTAAGAAGGATTGTTAGCAAGAAGCTTAAAGATTGAGATGTTCAGCTTTCATTTGTAGAATTTGATTACAACCGGAGTTTGCACATGTCCAAAGCCTAGAGCTTAATGCTATAAGACTAAACCCTAAGCCAATAACACTAAGCCCAATGCCCTGTGCCATATGCCCAAAGTTTTATGGCTTGAGCCCTAAGCCTAAGGTCAGAAGCCCTAAGCCCATGGCATTAAGCCCTAAGCCATGAGAGCTAAGCCCTAAGCGCTCATCCTAAAGCTTGATGCTCTATGCTCAGCGCCCAAAGCCATAAGCCCTATATCTTAAGCCTTAAGCACTAAGGTCTATGCCTTAATCCTCAAGCAATAAGCCCTAAAGCATGAGCCCAAATTCCAAAGCCCAAATTCCAAAGCCCTAACCTCTAAGCCCTTAACCATAAGCTGAATTCCGAGAGCTGTGAGCCCTAACACCTATTCCATAAGACTAAATACTAAAGCCCTAAGTCTTAATCCCTAAACCATAAGCCCTAAACCCAAAGCTAAAAGCCCTAAGCCCAAATCGGATGAGAGGGTTTTAATATCTCTCACATTAGAGAGGAGCAACCAAATCGGATGGCATCCAAGAGCTTTACCAGATTTGGTGCATGCACAAAAAGAAAGGTGGAAAGCACCACCCAACATTTACCCGATTTGGGGGGACCAAGGAAGAGTGGTCCTTGAAATTAGTTCCCCTCCAACCGGCTGCAATCCAAGCACTCTCAAAAGCAAAAACCCATACAAAAGAGAAAACTCACTCCAAACTCATAGAAACCCACACCAAACCCATGCAAAACCCATAAAACCCTAAATAATTATTTTTGCAAAATTAAAAAGGCATAAAATAAAACTAGAGAGAGAATTCCGATCGGGTTTGTACCATGCTCCATGGGGCCCGACCTAGACCCAGCTTGTACCTAGTTCCTCCTCCTCCATTTCCTTGGCTTTGCACTTCCCTTCATGGTGTTCCAAGCTCCAAGATAACTCGATATTGGCCTCCATTTTCAAGGTTTCCCATTGAGGAGATGTTTGGGTTTCTCCAAGTCTTTCATAGTAGGTTCTTCCATAATTATTCTGCGCTCATCAATTCTTACAAAAGAGCAAATTGATTAGAAAACTCCTTAGCTCGGGCTCGGGTGATAGCTCCTTGAGGTATGGCTCTCTGCAAGGCATCCTGTGGCATGTCACTAAAGCCCTACCCCTTAAGCCTTATTACTAAAGTCTTAAGTTGTAAGGCCAATGCCTTAAGCCTTACGCAAAAAAGCCCTTGGCTATAAAACCCAAATCTCGAAGCCCAAAGCCCTAAGCCCTAAACAATAAGCCATAAGCCCATAGCCCAAAGCTCTAACCCCGAAGCCCAAAACCATAAGCACATTTCCCAAAGCCCGAAACCCAATTGTATAAGCCAACAGCCCAAAGCTCTAAGCCTTAAGCCCTAAGCCTTAAGCCCTAAGCCATAAGCCTTAAGCCTTAAGACAAAAAGCTAAAGCCCAAAGCCTAAGGCCCTAAGCTCTAAGCCTTAAACGCTACGTTCGAAGTTCACACACAGAGCCTTAAGCCCTAAGCCCAAAGAACTATGCCTTATGCCCTAAGCCCTAAACTCTAAGCCCAATGCTCTAAAGTCTAAGCCAAAAACCCTAACCTTTACCCTAAACAATAAGTTTAAGCCTCAAGCCCTAAGTCCTAACGTCAAAGCCTGCAACCCTAAACCTTATGTCTTTAGCCTAACACAATAAGACCTAAGCTACCACTCCAATGCCAAAAGCCACTAGCACAAAGCCTTTACCTAACCTGACATGCCCAAAAATAACTCACCCTTAACCGAACATCACAGAGCCGCTCGGGAATTTTCTAACACGTGTGCTCTTTTTGTAGGGAAGCTTATGCAAGAATTTAGCATTGTCGAACAAACCCAAATGGACCAAGAGAGGCCCAAGCACTCTGTGAATTACATAGAGAAGCTGGCAAACGTTGTTAATATCCCAAACCCAAGTTGGACCTTCCAAACAAGTTTTGAGAAGGATTATAAGGAGATAAGCCCAATGGGAAGCAAGCCCAAGACCAATTGAAGTGGAGGAGGGAGATTTTTACTTTACATTTTTTTCTGTTTCTTTTTGTGCACAAAATTTAACGTTGGTTTTTGCATGCTTTTTCATGAGAGTCTTTTGACTCCCTTAGGGTATCATCTTAGGTTTGGCAGCCCTATTAATTAGGCTGCATTCTGGTGGCCCAGGGAGGCTCACGTAGGTGGGGATGCTGGCCTAGAGTTTTCCCAAATCAGTTTGGTCAAGGGGTCACTTTTCACCCTTTTTTGTGTGTGTGGTCAAATCGGGTAAGCTTCCATGAGCCATCCAATTTGAGCCCTTTTCCCATGTATCTTTGTGCATGTTTTAAGCTCAACTCCCTGAGCATTGTGGTGGTCTTTGGTTAATTTGAAAAACTTTGCTCTGCATGGTCAATTTCCTTGTCAATCTTCCGATCCCAAGACTCGGCTTCCCGGTGGACTTCCGGCAACCAAGAGCAACCCCGGAGTTGGTCATCCTTCCAAGCTAGGAGGACCTATCCTTACTACATATCTCCAACAACACTCGTGGTCTTGAGGATGTGTGTGTAGATCATTAGCTCTTCCTTCCATTCTTCATCTCGAAAGCCCATATTTTCCGAATATACCCGCACATACCATTTTCCGGCTACCTTCTGTCCATTTTCACTCCCGTCTACATCTCTTCCATTCTATTTGTGAGACTTCTTTCATATTTTGAGGTCACCTTTTAGTTCTCCACATCTACTCCTCCTCACATTTTCAGGCCACATACCACCACCATTTTTGAGATCTGCTATCCACAAGTTCCCTTTTTTTTCCTGCTCATCTTGATTTCCACACTTCTCCACCCGAATCTAGAGAGTGTTCGTTTCTCCATCCAATTTTCGTGTCATAACCCCTTAAGCCCCAAACAATAAGCTTAATTTCCTAAGCCCTAAGTCCTAACTGCCATTTCATAAGCACAAAACCCAAAGCCCAATAAGCACTAAGCACTAAGTCCTGAGAAATAATCAATAAGCCTTAAGTTCTAGTCCCTAAGCCCTTATCCATAAGCACTAAGACCTATACAAAAAGCTCTAAGCCCAAATGTCAAAGCCTTAAGCCCAAAGGCCTATGCCTTATACCTTACGCAATAAGCTCTAAGGCATAAGCACATATTCCAAAGACCATACCAAAATAACCCCTAAGCTCAAAGGTCAATGCCCTAAGCTCAAAGGCCAATGACTAAGCCTTAGGCCCCAAACCATAAGCTTAATGCCATGAGCCTACCATAAGCACAATACCCTGAGTCTACCATAAGCCCAATACCCTAAGTCTATCATAAGTCTAATGCTCAAATGACAAAACCCAAAGCATAAAATATAGGCCATAAGCCACTTACCATAAGGCCTATGCTTTTAAGACTCACATAATAAGCCATATCTCAAAAGCAAAAATCTTAAAACCAAAGTCCAATTCCCGAGGTGGAAAGCATAAAGCCCAAAGCCTTAAGTTTTTGGCCTTAATCCCTTAGGGCAAAGCCCTAAATCCAAAGCACTAAACCATTAGCTCTAACTCCTAAGACCTAAGCCCTAAGGCTTAACCTCTAAGCCCTAAGCACCAAGCACTAAACCCCCAAAACAAAGCCCAAAGCCTTAAGCCCTACGGCCTAAGCCCTAAGCCTTTAGCTATAAGCCCTATGAAAAGATGAATATATATATATATATATATATATATATAAGGCTTTAGCTGTAAGCCCTATGAAAAGATGAATATATATATATATATAAATTACACTTTATAAGTAATGAATTGATGAATTGGAATCAATATTGGTATTTACCTGATTTCAAGGTCTTAGGGTCTTAACATGGAGTTGATTTCTTCTAATTGAATTTAATAGATTAGTAGATGAAACTACAACAACAAGAATTTCTTGATTTAAAAATGTATCAAAAAAGTTATGAATCTTGAATCTCAAATGTTAAAATAAATACGGGGTTGGAATTTTGTAATAGAGCAGTTTTGTGTTACAATCATATCATGCCTTAGAAGAACATAACTGGCAAAGTGTTCTTCTGAAAAGTTGTAGTAGCCATCAAGATAATAATATTGATATGCAGATCCATTCTATTGGTCTTTTGTAGAGGAATTTATGTTTATTTGAAATTGGTGAAGGAAAACCGGACTATAGAATTATGGATTTTGAAAGATGTTTGGTATTTCGTATGTTTGATTATATTAAATGCATATTATGAAGTTTAAGGCTTCTACAAAGTTCTACGAGACTCAATAAGGAAAATATGTGTTTTTGAATTAGTGAATTCAAAGTTGTGGAACGAAAGTTATGAAAATTTTAAAAGGGTCACCCCTTGAAACTCTCGGGTTTTATTAAGGGTCGACACCTTGAATGAGCGGTCTACATCTTACTGCTGAAGTATTAATTTTTCAATGAAATTTTAGGAAATTCAATCTGTAATTAATTAAGGATGGACCAATAGGAAAGTGCGACGTGGAAAGGATGGTGATACCTCATGCACGAAGAGGTGATGAGATTGGATGGTCACACGTAACGCTTGAACCACATGACTCTTCACCTTCCAAAGGGATAAAATTTGTTGGAGTCTTCAGCTATCAGTCATCATGACCCATATCTCTCTCTATCAGCTCTCTCTCCTATCTAAATTCCTCTCTAAATTCATGTGAGAAAAATTAGGGTTTGAAATCAAAGTATGAAGTTTTAGTGTTTAGTACAACAATTTTAGTATTTAAGGATTAAAAGTGCAAGGAGGAAGGAAGACCACGAACTTAACCTTGAGGTATAGAGTTTGTTATTCAGCAGCACCTACTTTTATTCTAGGTTAGATTATGAGTGATGGAAATGGTGTTATATGCTTAAAAATGCATGAAATTATAAAGATAGTTTATGGGTAAAATTATAAGTCATGTTACCCGGTTTCTGGAATGCAAGTTTTACGAAATCTTTGATTTAGAAATTGGTCATTAGGTCTTCTATTGAAGTATAGCCAAAAATTTAAGGGTTAAATTGGTACCTTAAGTGTTTTTATTAGAGAACTATTGACAAAGTTATGGATGCCACAAGTTTTTGGTGAAACACGGTATTCCGAGTTTGGCTTTTATTGTTTTATTTTATGATGTTAATGAATATAAGCAAGCTCATTGGATCATTAAAGATTGAGAATACCAAGCTAAAGCTAAGGAATCCAAGTAAGTAATCCATGCATGTGTTTGGCCCTTGTGGGACTACATCAGAAAGGATAAAACATAAGGATGATGTGTTTGATTACTTAGATATCCATTAAGTAAAGAATGTCTTAGGAGTTGTTTGTTTTTATGATAATGTTATTGATGATATTCTATTAAGGTGTATCACACCGTACACCAACCCAAGTGCTTTGGGTTTGATTGGTGCTTGATTTACATTGTTTGATATTTATGTATTATCATAAGTCAAGAGTTAAGTTAAGCCAAATTTACTAGGAATGTTTATTACGGTTAACTTGGGAGATGTTGTTGCTCGTACTTAAATTATGTTACCATGTCATGCATATGTATGAATCATGTCCATGCATCATGTTTTATGAAACAAACGAAAATATTTTCTCATGCATGTTTTTAAAATGTCAACCAACGGATGATGAATTCAATAGAGTACAAGGTTGTGACAATGCTCGAGAAATTTTGTGATAACTCGAGGTAACCCATGAAGGGACTAACCAAGTAAAAGAAAACAAATTAAGTATACTTGTGCATGAATATGAATTGTTTTCTATGCAAAGTGATTAATTGGTTAGTTCCATGTTTACAAGATTTTCTAACATTACTAATGGGTTAAAAGTGCCTGGCAAAGTTTATACAGACGAAGAATGTGTTAGGAAAATTCTTTGAGTCCTTCCAAGAGCATGGCAACCAAAGGTAACTGCCATCCAAGAGGCTAAAAACCTCAAAACTCTAAAAGTTGAGGAACTCATCGGATCTCTAATGACTCATGAGATCACGATGAAAGCTAATGAGAAGGAAGCAATTAAGGAGAAGGAATCAACTAAGAGTAAGGACATTGCACTCAAGGCATCATCTAGCAAACAAGAGGAAACCAAAAATGAAAGTGCAGATGATGATGAGAAGCTGGACCTCCTATCGAGGGGATTCAAAAAGTTCCTTCAAAGAAAAAGGATGAATGGAAAGGAGTTCCTAAGAAAGGAAAAGCAACCCAAGGCTTACAAGAAGAAAGCCATGAAAGCGACTTGGGATGACAGTGATTCATCAAGTTCCTCATCCGAAGACGAGGAGATATCAAACGTGTGCTGCATGGCAAAGGAAGACAAGGTACACATGACATGCCTTAGGATGCCTTAGCAAAGAGGAACCCGCGGGAGTGAGCACTCGAGAGTGTGTTCATGATGAGCAACAAGAAGCCCTTAACAAGAGCCTACCTTACGATGACGCCACCTTGGGCTTGGCCACGGGTTTTCTAACCCAAGGCCAACCCAATTGGTTTCCTAATGTGTTTGTTCATTTTGTAGGTTGTTTTGGGATGAAGTGGCCGAGATTACTAGTGTGATTGATGCATTCCATGGCCCAACCATCCAAGATGAAGATGTTGACATTTTGGGCTTCGGTACAATATGACCTCTGAGCCTTGGGAAGCGGTTTAAACAACGTTTCACACATTATTTGGCCAAATGTTCTTCATACAAAATGTACCCAGCATCTCAATGTTTCCATCAAGCTGCAGAGCATTAATTTTGGAGAAATATTTCCTGGTCAACCATCGCCATTACAAAGGCATCCAGAAGGGGTGGCTATCCGAGAACAGCCCACACACCTTCCATCATGCAACCAATAGCCACGGCCTAATGGAGTCCAATGAAGAGCTGAAGGATGGAGTCCAATTTGGAGCCTCTAAGGAGCGGCCTTACACGTGAAAAGATGAAGGAAAGCATTGCCAAAAAGGAAGATTGTCAGTTTTTATTATTTTGGTTTTTGAAAACTGGTTGTACTCTTCCTTGCATGGTTTGCGTGAAAACCATGCAAGTATGTTTGTCTCTCTTTTGTTTGTTGTTTAGTGTAGTGGCTGCAAGTGGGAGGTTAGGTTGTCTCTCTTTTGTTTCCGAATATACCCGCACATACCTCTCTTTTGGTGGAGAAGTCTTTGTGGCCCCCACTTGCCATCCCTCTTTAATGGTGATTTGCTTAGGTTTGTTGGAGGCCATTATGCCCCTTTGTAGCTCGTGGGAAGGAGGGTTTTAACCTCCCTTTCTCAGCATTTTGCAGACTAGAACATGTTGAATGTTGAAGCTTGAAGCTCTCCCCATTTTCTCTCACGGCAAAGCAAATTCAAGGTGAGTAATATCCTTGATCTTTGGTTTGTAACGGTGTTGGTGCCTTGCTAGAGCCACTAAGCCCTATTCCAATCTCCCTTCCTCACTTGTTTAGGATCAAAGGCGAATTTGGAAGTCCCATAGCTAACCTTCCGTTTGTTATTGTGATTGTGTTGTTGCTTGTGTGTTGGTTGCTGTTTTTTATTTCTACCCGAGTGGATTTCATGCACTAAAAGTCCACTCTGTGTCATTTTCTATTTTTCGTGAGTAAAAACCCTAAATTTTTGGTTGTGAATTCTTCTTTCATGGCCTGAAATTTCTGTTCTTTCCTTTTACCAAAACCCTTCGCCCATCAAAAGTTGTACTTACAACTTCCCCCTCATTCTGCCCGAGTTCCCGAAATCGAACAGTTTCTGTCCATCCATTTTCCAACCTACATATCTCCTAACCTACCGTGTCTTTTTTCATCAAACCACTTGCATTTTCTTTCCCTTTCATTGAAGTTGTTTTCTGCCAATTTTTACATTCCCAGGTTGCCTGCATTTGAAGTTGTGCAGAAATCTTTACCCCTCCACGTCACTGTTTTCTGTTTTGTGTCTGTTTGTACACTCAAAAGTATTCCCGTGCCATTTTAAGTCCTCACGTGTTTTCAAGCTGCAAATTTGGCCCAGCTTAGTCCACTTCCTAAAGTTTCATTTGGCTGAGTTTATTTGACTTAATCCTGTATGCATTTGGAACATTAACCGTTACACCTCACTGTTTCTGTCTTGGACTTTCTCCTTGGCAGATTACCCTTGTGTCTTCTTTCTCCCGACACTTCTCATAACCCCGAGCGTGTCATTTGGTATCAGAGCTAAATATCCCTTTCCAACTTCCTTTTTGCCTCTGTATTTTTGTTGTTTTATTTTGATAATATGTATTCACTAGTTGCACCACATTCGAGATTAAACCGAGCAGCAAAAAGCCACTGCTCGGATTACCTTGAATCGGACTATTATGAATCGTTGGAGGAACTCAATCTCCTTGTGTTGGAACTTCGTCAAGATCTTCACAAGTTGAATAAAAGTTATGCTGCTTCTCTCCAACAAAAAGTGGAAGAAATTGTTGAGGTACAAACCGAGCAAGTGGATGATGTTGTCGGTTTTGAGGAAAATAATTTTTCCCCGGAATCCGACAACTCTAATGATATCTTTGAGAATCTTCATGAGCCTAACAAAGAAGTTATGAGCAAGGAAACCTCCATGGCAGCAAGTGAAGAAGATGGTATGAACATCAAAGTTATTTTTACTCATGAAGGAGCCTCCTTGGAATTGAAGCCACATATGGCCGAATGTACTAATGATCTTATACAAGAGTCCAAGGAGAAACATTTGATAGTTGATGAACCAATCTTGGCAGCACCCCCTCGTGTATGTAAGGGAGTCAAGAAAGGGATTGAAGAGCTCCTTGTGGCCACCCATCATTGCAAAATTATCCAAGAGATTGAAGGGGCCAAACCGCACAAGGTTGCGGCCGAAAGGTATGACCTACCTAAACACTTAAGTGCTAATGCTCTTGGAAATTGTTTGGTTGATAGAACATGCTTGAATGGTGTTTATATTGGACTATTGGGAGATAATTTTATTGTTGATTTGAGCATGTTGAAGAAAAATTTTGTTTTGGATATTGGGCATGCAAAATTGGGAGTTAAGAAGCTTTTCTTGGAAAATTGTGATGCGGTGATACCTATTTTTGATGATAAGGAGATAGAACACCGTGGCCTATTTGGGGTTAAAAGTGGTAGCTTGTATGAGGACATATTTTTCATTGATGACCAGCAACATGCCTCAATTAATCAATATGCTATGCTTTCGGTTGGAACAACTTTGGTTGATATATTTGGGAAATTGTTTGTTCAAACATTTTATTGGTGGCTTAAGGGAATGCAATCATACCTTTTCATTGAAAGTGATCAAATCCTTATTGTGGCTAATGAGAATTTTAGAATGACTTGTTATTCATTTGTTGCTGCAAAGAGTAGCCCTCCGTGGAAGTATAGTGAAAGCACCCATTGGGATAACCCTAATCGGGCCATAAAGCTCCATTCAAATATGATGAAGCAAGGGTTAAGTGATAAAATATTTTGTGAGTGTATCAAGTTTACAATGATCGAATTGATAATGATATTGAGCCACTAGAAAATTTGCTTGCTTGGGTTTTTAGAATCGGATTGACTCATGAGTATGTTGGTATTTTTTGTGATCATTTGGAAAACCTTTATACACTTGCATATTATTGGTGGTTATGTGGTTTACAACTCTATAATATCATGGATGCCTTTCAAATTGTCAATTCTTGGTTTCCAAAAGAAGTAGAGAATGAATCTAGAACGGACATGGTCACGAGATTGGGTCCACTTCCCACCAACTTTGTTTGGAAAGTTGCTTGGTCGAGCCTCAAGTTGGAAAACCTTAGGGCCTTGGGAAAAAGGGGCCAAAGAAGGTGGCCTTGGAGTTTTGGCCAAATTATAAATGATAGTAGGGCATCCATTGCCGAGTCAATGAATGGAATGAAATGGACAATGGCCGAGCATCCTAAGCAACACAAAGAGGTTTTTGGAAGGATCATGAAGTTTTTGGATTTGAGGACAAATCCTAAAGTACCCCGACAGAATGACATGCCTCAGGATGCCTTAGCCAAAGAGGAACCCGCAGGAGTGAGCACTCGAGAGTGTGTTCATGATGAGCAACAAGAAGCCCTTAACAAGAGCCTACCTTACGATGACGCCACCTTGGGCTTGGCCACGGGTTTTCTAACCCAAGGCCAACCCAATTGGTTTCGTAATGTGTTTGTTCATTTTGTAGGTTTTTTTGGGATGTAGTGGCCGAGATTACTAGTGTGATTGATGCGTTCCATGGCCCAACCATCCAAGATGAAGATGTTGACATTTTGGGCTTCGGTACAATCTGACATCTGAGCCTTGGGAAGTGGTTTCAACAATGTTTCACACATTATTTGGCCAAACGTTCTTCATACAAAATGTAGCCAGCATCTCAATGTTTCCATCAAGCTGCAGAGCATTAATTTTGGAGAAATATTTCCCGGTCAACCATCGCCATTACTGATGTGCCCGGGACTCATCAACAAACGGAAGGAGCAACAACTCGAAGCCGTGCAAAACTTTTAACTAATATGTTTGTTGATTTTGCAGGTACATTTTTTTCTACATTGGAGCTCCTAAATATTCCTTCACAACATGATCAAGAACTCCCCAAACATTGCTTACAATGGAAGTATAAAGAAGAGAAGGAGTTAGTCGAAAATCCAAGATCTTCCTCGCCAAGTTCACCACCCGGGACATAACTACACTCGGTTTCAAGGACAATGGAGACCGTATGCACCAATACTTGGGGAGATGAAGTCTTCCAAGGAATGATCAAGTGATGTTTGATTTTTGTTTTTGTAAATTATAAATATGTTGGGCTGTTTTGTTGTTGTAAACCTTGATATCCGGTTTAGGCCTTTGAGAGGGATTTTGGTTCGGTTTGAACCAAATCCATGGCCCATTTAGTTGGATCTTAGGGAAACCCTAATTTCCCACTTGGCCTCTCTCTTGGCTGATGTCTGGACGTGGCTTAATATCTAGAGTCTTTGTGGTGTGTTTAGGAAGCTTTGGTGGACCCCAATCCCACCTAACACCTACTAAACACTCATTAGCCTATTTTTTCTTTTCTTTTTGTTTTTCTTTCTTGATGTAATCGGTGAGTGGGTATCAAAACCCCCTCTCCCACGTCTTTTAGAGGCAGAAAAGAATTGAAGAAAACTTTGAAAGCTTGAAGCTCTCAAACCCCCTTTTTCCTTTCTCACGGCATTTCATTCAAGGTGAGTAATATCCTTGTTTTGGTTTGTCTTGGTGTTGGTGATCTTGCTAGGGTCATTAAACCTTATTTCAACCTCCCTTCCTCACTTGTTAGGATCAAAAGGCGAGTTTGGAACCCCCATAGCCTACCTTCCATTTGCGTTTTCAATTGTTTGTGTTGGTTGTATTGTTTGCTGTTTTTTTGAACTTTCCCGAGTGGACTTTGAGCTCCAATCGTCCATTGTTGTGCCATTTTTGTTTCCTGTGAGCAAAGCCCCCAAATTTCTAGCAGTGAGTTCCACTTTCATGGCCTGAATCAATGGTTCATTCCGTTTAGCCACAGCCACCTCCTTTTAAAAGTTATGCTTGTGTTTTTCCACTGTTTCCTACCCGAGTTCCTGAAATCGAGCAATTCTGTCCATTATTTTTCTATCCAGCATAACTCCTAGCCTACGTGTGTGTTTTCTATAAAACCACTTGCATTCTCTTCCCCTTTGATTGAAGTTGTTGTCTGCTTATTTTCACGATCTCAGACTCCCTGCATTGGAAGTTGTGTAGGAGTTCCCCCATCACTCCTGCACTGTTTCTTTCTGTTTGTCTGCTTGTGCATCTGAAAGTGTCTCCTTATATTTTAATGTTCCACACGTGCTTTTAAGCTGCAAATCTGGTCAAACTTAGTCCACGCCCTTAAGTTTAAGTTGGCTGAGTTTTATAACCTAAACCTTTATGCATTTGGAGAAATAAACGTTGCACTCCCCTGTTCTGCCTTATTCCCTGTCCTACCGGGCAGATTACAATCTTCACTTTTATTTCCGGCACCTCCGCATTTTGGAGCGTGTCATTTGGTATCAGAGCACAGCTCTTCTTTCCCTTGCTTTCCCCTGTTGTTAACCCTTCTTCCAATTGTTTTCAATGGCACACAAAAGTGGTGGTATGACTACTCGAAGTGGGGCTGTTTTGCAGCCAAGCCGAGACCACCCCTCCACGAGTGAACCTCCTCCACCTCCTATGCCCTCCCAAGAACATGACTCCGATTTCCAGAACCAAATTGATGGCATAAACCGGAGGTTGGACATGCTCCTACAGAGGATGGAGACCTCTAATCCCCCACGGCCACCACCTCCTACTACTCCCGGTAGAAGGACCGGACATGCACGGACTCGATTATATGAAGTTGAAGATTCAGAAGATGAATTTGAACCAAGGGACCGAACACCCCGTGAGGATGATCTAAGGAATATAAAGTTAAGTGTTCCTTCCTTTAATGGCTCTTGTGATGGAGATACTTATTTAACTTGGGTGGATAAGGTGGATAAAGTCTTTGATTGTTACAATTACTCGGAAAGGTCTAAATTGCAGCTAGTAGCTTTGGAGCTCCACGGTTATGCAAGCTTATGGTGGGATAGCTTGAGAGCACAAAGAAGGCGTGACCGTGAAGAGGAGATCACCACTTGGAGGGCCATGAAATTGCATATGAAGAGGAGATTTGTCCCGAGCCACTATAGACAAGAGTTGTTTTATCAACTCCAAAACTTGAAACAAGAGCACCTCTCGGTTGAAGAATATCTAATGGAATTTGAGACCTTGCGGATCCGATGTGATCTTGAGGAGCCGGAAGAACAAATATTGGCACGGTTCCTAAGAGGGTTGCATAAGGATATTGGTGATGTGATGGAGTTACAACTTGTAGAATCCTTGGATGCCGCCATTCAACTAGCCTTGCGGGTGGAAAGACAACAAAAAAAGAAGGGCAAGAAAAATGTGGTGAAGCCAAGTCCGGTTTATAATACACCCTACAAGCCACCTCCAAGACAAGAGAACAAGACCTTCCAACCAAAACCGTGGGCTCAAAAGAAAGATGTTCCCCCTAAACCATTTGAAGATACTAACAAGCCACGGTCAAGAGATATAAAGTGTTTCAAGTGTCTTGGATTAGGGCATATTGCTGCACAATGCCCTAATAAGAGGGTGATGGTACTTCTTGAAAGTAGTGGTGAAGTGGTTAGTGAAGATGAACCAATGGAGGGTGAAGATGAGCCAATGGCCGAGCCTTTGGAGGAAGTGTGTCGAGCACAAGAAGGTCCCCTCCTAATGGTGATCCGAAGGGCCCTCACCACCAATGGCCAACCCGAATCTGTCCAGAGAAACAACATCTTCCACAGCCGATGTTTAGTCAATGATAAAGTGTGCTCCCTAATCATAGATGGAGGGAGTTGCACTAATGTAGCCTCCACCGAGCTTGTTGAGAAGCTACAACTTCAAACCGAGGAGCATCCCCACCCTTATAGGCTCCGATGGCTAAATGATGAAGGAGACCTAAAGGTGACCAAGCGTGCAAGAATTGAGTTCTCCATTGGGAATTATAAGGATGCTGTAATTTGTGATGTGCTACCGATGGATGCAAGCCACCTTCTTTTAGGGAGGCCGTGGCAATTTGATCGGCAAACCTTGCATGATGGGCTGTCCAATGAATACACATTCAAATGGGAGAATCGGAACATTAGACTTACACCTCTAGTACCTTCGGACATAGCTAGAGATGAGAGAATGAGAAGGGAGAATTCTTCCAAGAAGGTGTTGTTCATTAATAAAAAGGAGCTCTCCCGGGAGTTACTTCAAGTTGCACCAATTGTGTTTATCCTATTCCGGGAAAGAGTGGAAGAAATCGGAGGAGCTCCGGAGGAAGTTTTAGCTCTCATAGAAGAGTATGGAGACGTGTTTCCCGAAGAGCTGCCAATCGGTTTACCTCCAATACGAGGTATTGAGCACCGGATTGATCTCCAACCGGGAGTGGTTCTTCCTAACCGGCCAGCATATAGAATGAACCCCGAAGAAGCTAAAGAGCTTGATGAACAAGTGCAAGAGCTCTTGGAGAAAGGATACATCCGAGAGTCACTTAGTCCTTGTGCGGTGCCTACTCTCTTGGTACCAAAGAAGGATGGCTCCTCTCGGATGTGTATTGACAGCCGTGCCATCAATCAAATAACTATCAAATATAGGTTCCCTATACCGCGGCTGGAAGATCTTTTGGATGAGCTTAGCGGGGCTGCTTTCTTCTCAAAGATCGACCTCAAAAGTGGCTATCACCAAATACGAATGCATGAAGGAGATGAATGGAAGACGGCCTTCAAAACCAAGTATGGACTTTATGAATGGTTAGTTATGCCATTTGGGCTATCTAATGCCCCTAGCACCTTTATGCGTTTAATGAACCATGTGCTGAAAGATTACTTGGGAAAATTCGTGATAGTATACTTTGATGATATATTAGTCTATAGTGCACAATATCTGGATCACTTGGGACACCTTCGTATATTATTTGATGCACTTAGACAGGCTCAATTATTTGGCAATTTGAAGAAGTGCTCCTTTGTCCAAGAGAAGGTGCACTTCCTCGGTTTCATACTCTCTAAGGATGGAATGGAAGTAGATCCAAGCAAAATAGAAGCAATACGGGAATGGCCAATTCCAAAATGTGTTTCGGATATTAGAAGTTTTCATGGATTGGCTTCATTTTATAGGAAGTTTATAAAGGGGTTTAGTACCATTGTGGCCCCTCTCACGGATTGCACTAAAAAAGGGAAGGAGTTTGAATGGACCCCGGCTTGCCAACAAAGTTTCAATCGGATCAAGGAGGCTCTTTGCAATGCTCCTCTCCTCATGCTTCCGGATTTCAATAAGGTGTTTGAGATTGATTGTGATGCCTCGGGGCTAGGCATAGGAGCTGTTTTAATGCAAGAAGGAAGACCCGTGGCTTATTTTAGTGAAAAGCTCAAAGGGGCAGCCTTGAATTACTCCACTTATGACAAGGAAATGTATGCGTTGATGAGAACAATTGAAGTGTGGCAGCACTACCTCCTCCCTAAGGAGTTTATTATACATACCGACCACCAAGCTTTGAAACATATTAGAAGCCAAGGGAAACTCAGCAAGAGGCATGCAAAGTGGGTGGAATTTCTTGAGAGATTTCCTTATATCATAAAGTACAAAAAGGGTGAAGTAAACGTGGTGGCCGATGCCCTCTCAAGAAGGATTGTATTGCTCACTGAACTCAATTCCCGAATCTTGGGGTTTGAGTGGATCAAGACTTCCTACAAAGAAGACCCCGACTTCCAACAATGGTATGAAAAGTGTTTGAACAAAGAAAATAGTGCCTATCATTTGGCGGATGGATATTTATTCAAAGGGGGACAACTTTGTATCCCTAAATGTAGTCTTCGGGAATCCTTAGTGAAAGAAGCTCACGGTGGAGGATTAGCCGGACACTTTGGAGAAAAAAAGACCCTAGAAGCATTGAAGGAACATTTTTTTTGGCCACACATGATCAAGGAGGTGCACAAGTACATAGAGAAGTGCATTATATGCAAGAAGGCTAAAAGCCGATTGCTCCCTCAAGGTTTGTATATGCCATTGCCGGTGCCTTCTCAACCGTGGACGGATGTGAGCATCGACTTTGTTTTGGGGTTGCCTCGGACTCCTAGGGAAAAAGAGGCCATCATGGTAGTTGTTGACCGATTCTCCAAGATGGCTCACTTCATTGCTTGCAACAAAACCGATGATGCTAATCAAGTGGCCGAATTTTTCTTCAAAGAAATTGTTAGGCTTCGTGGAGTTCCCACCACAATTGTCTCGGACCGGGACACTAAATTCTTAAGTTGTTTTTGGAAGACTTTGTGGAGAAAGCTTGGAACTAAATTATTGTTTAGCACTTCCTTCCACCCTCAAACAGATGGCCAAACGGAAGTGGTAAATCGCACATTGGGAGCAATGCTAAGAAGCATAGTGGGAAAGAAGCTCTCGGATTGGGATGCACAATTGCCATATGCGGAGTTTGCATACAACCGTAGTGTGCATAGTGCAACTCAAACATCTCCATTTGAAGTAGTTTATGGTTTCAATCCATCCACTCCTTTGGACTTAATACCAATGCCGAGCCATGAACTAACCAATCCGGATGGAGCACAAAAGGCTAAGCAAGTCCAAGCCATGCATGCTAAGGTGCGAAAGGCCATAGTCAAGAAAAATGAAGCCTATGCGAAATATGCTAACCGGGCCGAAGAGATGTGGAATTCAAGGTTGGCGATCTTGTGTGGCTACACCTAAGGATAGAAAGATTTCCTAGCAAAAGAAAGTCCAAACTTCTCCCTAGGGCCGATGGTCCATTCGAAATCACCAAGAAGATAAATAAGAATGCCTACCAGTTGAAGCTTCCCGGGGATTATGGAGTTTCAGCATCCTTTAATGTGCAAGACCTTTCACCATATTTGGGGGAAGTACCGGAGGAAGAGGAGGAGCAAACCGTGGATTTGAGGACAAATCCTCAATCACCCGGAGGGGATGATGTGCCCGGGACTCATCAACAAACGGAAGGAGCAACAACTCGAAGCCGTGCAAAACTTTTAACTAATATGTTTGTTGATTTTGCAGGTACATTTTTTTCTACATTGGAGCTCCTAAATATTCCTTCACAACATGATCAAGAACTCCCCAAACATTGCTTACAATGGAAGTATAAATAAGAGAAGGAGTTAGTCGAAAATCCAAGATCTTCCTCGCCAAGTTCACCACCCGGGACATAACTACACTCGGTTTCAAGGACAATGGAGACCGTATGCACCAATACTTGGGGAGATGAAGTCTTCCAAGGAATGATCAAGTGATGTTTGATTTTTGTTTTTGTAAATTATAAATATGTTGGGCTGTTTTGTTGTTGTAAACCTTGATATCCGGTTTAGGCCTTTGAGAGGGATTTTGGTTCGGTTTGAACCAAATCCATGGCCCATTTAGTTGGATCTTAGGGAAACCCTAATTTCCCACTTGGCCTCTTGCTTGGCTGATGTCTGGACGTGGCTTAATATCTAGAGTCTTTGTGGTGTGTTAGGAAGCTTTGGTGGACCCCAATCTCACCTAACACCTACTAAACACTCATTAGCCTATTTTTTCTTTTCTTTTTGTTTTTCTTTCTTGATGTAATCGGTGAGTGGGTATCAAAACCCCCTCTCCCACGTCTTTTAGAGGCAGAAAAGAATTGAAGAAAACTTTGAAAGTTTGAAGCTCTCAAACCCCCTTTTTCCTTTCTCACGGCATTTCATTCAAGGTGAGTAATATCCTTGTTTTGGTTTGTCTTGGTGTTGGTGATCTTGCTAGGGTCATTAAACCTTATTTCAACCTCCCTTCCTCACTTTTTAGGATCAAAAGGCGAGTTTGGAACCCCCATAGCATACCTTCCATTTGCGTTTTCAATTGTTTGTGTTGGTTGTATTGTTTGCTGTTTTTTTTGAACTTTCCCGAGTGGGCTTTGAGCTCCAATCGTCCATTGTTGTGCCATTTTTGTTTCCTGTGAGAAAAGCCCCCAAATTTCTAGCAGTGAGTTCCACTTTCATGGCCTGAATCAATGGTTCATTCCGTTTAGCCACAGCCACCTCCTTTTAAAAGTTATGCTTGTATTTTTCTACTGTTTCCTACCCGAGTTCCTGAAATCGAGCAATTCTGTCCATTACTTTTGTATCCACCATAACTCCTAGCCTACGTGTGTGTTTTCTATAAAACCACTTGTATTCTCTTCCCCTTTGATTGAAGTTGTTGTCTGCTTATTTTCACTATCTCAGACGCTCTGCATTGGAAGTTGTGTAGGAGTTCCCCCATCACTCCTGCACTGTTTCTTTCTGTTTGTCTGCTTGTGCATCTGAAAGTGTTTCCTTATATTTTAATGTTCCACACGTGCTTTTAAGCTGCAAATCTGGTCAAACTTAGTCCACGCCCTTAAGATTAAGTTGGCTGAATTTTATAACCTAAACCTTTATGCATTTGGAGAAATAAACGTTGCACTCCCCTGTTCTGCCTTATTCCCTGTCCTACCGGGCAGATTACAATCTTCACTTTTATTTCCGGCACCTCCGCATCTTGGGGCGTGTCAATTACAGAGGCATCAAGAAGGGGTGGCTATCCGAGAACAGCCCACACACCTTCCATCATGCAACCAATAGCCACGGCGCCTAATGGAGTCCAATGAAGAGCTGAAGGATGGAGTCCAATTTGGAGCCTCTAAGGAGTGGCCTTACATGTGAAAAGATGAAGGAAAGCATTGGCCCAAAAAGGAAGATTGTCGATTTTTATTTATTTTGGTTTTTGAAAACCGGTTGTACTCTTCCTTGCATGGTTTGCGTGAAAACCATGCAAGTATGTTTGTCTCTCTTTTGTTTGTTGTTTAGTGTAGTGGCTGCAAGTGGGAGGTTAGGTTGTATTAGGATGGGTTGCAGCCATGTTTTAGCTGCCCATGCCTCTCTTTTGGTGGAGAAGTCTTTGTGGCCCCCACTTGCCATCCCTCTTTAATGGTGATTTGCTTAGGTTTGTAGGAGGCCATTATG
>QAOC01024695.1:219606-256595 GCA_003255005.1 Begonia fuchsioides
ATGGCCTGAAATTTCTGTTCTTTCCTTTTACCAAAACCCTTCGCCCATCAAAAGTTGTACTTACAACTTCCCCCTCATTCTGCCCGAGTTCCCGAAATCGAACAGTTTTTGTCCATCCTACATATCTCCTAACCTACCGTGTCTTTTTTCATCAAACCACTTGAATTTTCTTTCCCTTTCATTGAAGTTGTTTTCTGCCAATTTTTACATTCCCAGGTTGCCGTCATTTGAAGTTGTGCAGAAATCTTTACCCCTCCACATCACTGTTTTCTGTTTTGTGTCTGTTTGTACACTCAAAAGTATTCCCGTGCCATTTTAAGTCCTCACGTGTTTTAATGCTGCAAATTTGGCCCAGCTTAGTCCACTTCCTAAAGTTTCATTTAGCTGAGTTTATTTGACTTAATCCTGTATGCATTTGGAACATTAACCGTTACACCTCACTGTTTCTGTCTTGGACTTTCTCCTCGGCAGATTACGCTTGTGTCTTTTTTCTCCCGACACTTCTCATAACCCCGAGCGTGTCAACACATCTCCTTTAGTAATAGTGATAGTGATTTAGAAAATTATGATGAGGATAATGAACTTTTTGATGCTTTCAATGACTTATTTAATGATTTCAATATCTTGAAATCTAAGTATAAGAAATTGAAAAAGGAACATGCCATCTTAACAAAAGAGCATGAAAGTAAAATTAATCCCTTGGAAAGTGAAATAAGTAGATTAAAAAGGGAAAATAATGATTTGAATGGCATAGTTCTGAAGTTTACTAATGGAAGAAAAAATTTAAACATACTTTTTGGTAAACAAAGAATAATCCTTGATAAAGCAGGCATAGGTTATGAATCCTTCAAGAAGAAAAAGAAGTATGAAAACTTTTTTGAAAAACGAAAACCTTTTTTGTATGTAATAAAATAGGACATACCTCATTTGTTTGTCCTTCGAAAGTAAGAGACAAAAATCAAAAGTTTGTTAAAAAAATTGGTTCCCAAAGGAACCAATGCTAACCCCCTAGGACCCAAAATGGTTTGGGTACCTAAGATGCTCGAGACTCATGACAGGTGATCCATCAAATTTTGTTTCATTCAAGCAAAAAAAATGGAATGTTTGGTAATCCTTTCTCCTCTATTTTTGAAAATGCTTTGCTGGTTCATGGATTAGAACTCATTTTTTTTAAGTATAAGCCATTTGCGTATCAAAAGTTAAAGAGTTATTTTTTAGTCTAAAAGCTTTCAAATGGTAAATTTCTTTTCATAGGATTCAGAAGGGATAATTTTCAACGAAATTAGAATCAGATTGGGAGATTCTATATATTAATGTCTACGATTATTCTTTTTGGTAATGTCAATGGCAGAGAAAATAAAATGCATAAGTTATGTGATGTGCCACAGATTAGCACATCTAGAAACGGAAGGCTCTAGCACCAAGGACTTGGTCTCGGGTTTCTAAGCCAAGGCCGAGTCAATATTTTGTCTAACAAATGTGCTAATTTTGTAGGTGCCAACATGAAAAGGATGATCCAACCATCCTAGGTGATGATAGCACCATTTTTGGTTTCGGCCCAGGATGACCTCCGTGGCTTGTGCGGCTGTCTTGAACACCTTCCAGACCTGATTTGGCCAAGCTAGCTTCTACAAATATGTGGCCAACATCCTAAGGTTTCCAGAATGTGGTGGAGGATAAAATTTGGATAACAATGGCCCAGCCAACGAATGCCATTACAGAGGCATCCAGAAGATGGAGCGGCCCGGGAGCATCCAACCCATGGTGGCCGATCCATGGCCATGTTTGGGCCCAACGGAAAGGAAGGCCCAATTACATCATTTTACACCATTGGAGCAGCAGCTAGCAGCCCAAGGAAGTGCCCAACCCTTGGTCCAAGAAGGATGCAAATGATCAACGCCGATTGGCCTAGGGCTATCCAACAATTGATGGACCAAACCTTGCCTAAAGCCTCATCAACCTTGAGCACGTATTAGAGCCCCACAAAGTTTGGCAAGTGAGGCCCAGCAATGAAGGTACTTCTTTCCCTTCCATTGTTTGTTTTGATGCTCCTTCACACCTGGATAAAAAAACTCCCCAAACATTGCTTACAATGAGAGTTTGGAGTAGAACAAACCGACGGCCGAGAACACCAATTGATGTCAAAGCCATACCCGGCACAATGCATGGAGAAAACCGATTATCCAACGCCAATCTTAAAAGAAGAAGCCTTCCAAGGAGTTCCTGAATCATCAAGGAAAAAGGTCAATTTCGAACAAGGAGCATGAAGGAAGTCTCCGGGTTTATAAATTTCTTGTTTTTTTTTAAAACCCGATTGTATTTTTGCCTTGCATGGTTTACGTGAAAACCATGCAAGAATGTGTTGCTTATTTCTTTGATGTTTGTTGTTTAGTGTAGTCGCTGCAAGTGGGAGGTGAGGTTGTATTATGATGGGTTGCAGCCATGTTTTAGCTGCCCATGCCTCTCTTTTGGTGGAGAAGTCTTTGTGGCCCCCACTTGTCATCCCTCTTTAATGGTGATGTGCTTAGGTTTGTAGGAGGCCATTATGCCCCTTTGTAGCTCGTGGGAAGGAGGGTTTTAACCTCCCTTTCTCAGCATTTTGCAGATAGAAAATGTTGAATGTTGAAGCTTGAAGCTCTCCCCATTTTCTCTCACGGCAAAGCAAATTTAAGGTGAGTAATATCCTTGATCTTTGGTTTGTAACGGTGTTGGTGCCTTGCTAGAGCCACTAATCTCTATTCCAATCTCCCTTCCTCACTTTTTTAGGATCAAATGCGAGTTTGGAAGTCCCATAGCTAACCTTCTGTTTGTTATTGTGATTGTGTTCTTGATTGTGTGTTGGTTGCTGTTTTTATTTCTACCCGAGTGGATTTCGTGCACTAAAAGTCCACTCTGTGTCATTTTCTATTTTTCGTGAGTAAAAACCCTAAATTTTTGGTTGCGAATTCTTCTTTCATGGCCTGAAATTTCTGTTCTTTACTTTTACCAAAACCCTTCGCCCATCAAAAGTTGTACTTATAACTTCCCCCTCATTCTCCCCGAGTTCCTGAAATCGAACAGTTTATGTGCATCCATTTTCCAACCTACATATCTCCTAACCTACCGTGTCTTTTTTCATCAAACCACTTGCATTTTCTTTCCCTTTCATTGAAGTTGTTTTCTGCCAATTTTTACATTCCCAGGTTGCCTGCATTTGAAGTTGTACAGAAATATTTACCCCTCCACGTCACTATTTTCTGTTTTGTGTCTGTTTGTACACTCAAAAGTATTCCCGTGCCATTTTAAGTCCTCACGTGTTTTCAAGCTACAAATTTGGCCCAGCTTAGTCCACTTCCTAAAGTTTCATTTGGCTGAGTTTATTTGACTTAATCTTGTATGCATTTGGAACCTTAACCGTTACACCTCACTGTTTCTGTCTTGGACTTTCTCCTTGGCAGATTACCCTTTTGTCTTCTTTCTTCCGACACTTCTCATAACCCCGAGCGTGTCATTATGGGGGAGCATTAATTTGTTTCAATAATTTGTATGGGGGAGCAATTTATCTTCTATACATGCTATGTCTACGGGGGAGCATTTTATCTTTCAAAAGTTTTGTCATCATAAAAAATGGGGAGATTGTTAGCTTTAAAAGTGTGTTTAAAGCAATCAATTATTTTTTATGATAACTATGTAAGATGAGCATGAAAGATAAAATAGATAAAATAAACCTCCTTACAATGCTTAAATTAGACTTATCCATTCATGTGAAATACCCTCGTTGAAGGGTACAATTAAAGTCTAACAATTTTTTTAAGTGCTGCAGAAATTTCATATATATATATGCAGTTTGTGTCAACCGCTAGCTAGTTTGTGTCGACCCTTAGACAATCCAGAATAGTTTGTGTTGACCCAAAGATTTTATGTCGACCCTTGTACAATCCAGAAGCTCAGCCTTTCAGTGATTGTGTCGACCCTTAGAGTGTTTATGTCGACCCTTGTTCAAAACAGAAGCTCAGCCTTCATACATTGTGTCGACCCATAGTGTTTATGTCGACCCTTAAGAAAATCCAAAAGCTGAGTGTATATTGTGTCGACCCTCTCATAAGTCTTGTGTCGACCCCAAAGAAGAGTTTGTGTCAACCTTACCTCATTCCATGTATCGACCCCTCGTAGCTGAGCCTCATGTGATGTGCCCGAGGACTCCCACCCACCGGAAGACATGGTGACCCACAACCGTGCAAGGCGTCTTTCTAATGTGTTTGTTGATTTTGCAGGGACATTATTACCTCCAAGAGGTCTCTTGGATGCTCCCACTTCTATTGATAAAGAGCTCCCCAAGCATTGCCTACAATGGGAGCATGGAATGAGGGAGACAACCACCAAAGTACCAAGAACACCTCCGTCCGAGGCATCCCACCCGAGGGTGCACCAACCCAAGGCCTAGTGGATTGCTCTCCTTGGCATTCTTCATTCTAACAAGAGGATATCATAGCAAGGGGAGGGTTGTTTGGTCATCACGTGATCATGTAAATATATATATATNGGTTCGGATGGGACCAATTCAAGTTCCTTCTTGTTGGGACTTAGGGAAAACCTATCTTCCCAAGTGAATTCTGTGATTTTGTGGTCAACTTAGACGTGGGATAGAGTCAAGGGCTGATGGAGTTGGAGGCAAGTTGATGGTGGGCCCTTTGTCCACCAAACTCCTACTATTTCCACTCATTTAGTCCCTAATTTAGGCTAGTGTCTAATTTTGTCTTTTGTTGAAAGTTGGGAGGGTATGAAACTCTACTCCCACGTATTGTAATGGCAGAAAAGAATTGGATAAATTTGAAGAAGCTTGAAGCTCTCAAACCCCCCCTCTTTTCTCTCGGCAATTTGGAGCTTCGGTGAGTAATATCCATAGTTCTATTTTGTTAAGGGTGTTGGTGTCTTGCTAGGGCCACTAAACCATATTCCACCCTTCCTCCTCTCTTGTTTGGATCAAGGTAAGCCTGGAAATCCCATAGCCTTCCTTTCATCGTGTGTGTTTGGATGTTTGTTGTTGTGTGTTGGTTGCTGCCAATTTTAGTCTCTTCAGGGTGCATCTTGTGTCCCAAAAGTTTCCCCCGTGTCATATTCTGTTTTCCTTCGTGCTAAAATCCTCAATTTTTGGCTGTGAGTTCCTCATTCGTGCCTTGAAAGTCTTGGCCATTCACTTCGTTCTCAGTTCCTTCCATTTAAATGATGTTCATGCTTGTTTCTCCTACCTTTCTCCCGAACCACAGAAATTGAGCATTTCTGTCGACTAAATTTCACTCCGTGATAACTTGCAATCTACCCAAGCATTTCCCCCTTAAACCTAGCCAATTTCTTCTCCTTTCTTGGAGGAGGGTTTCTGCCAAGTTTCCCCTTTTTAGGTCATCAGCATTGGGAGTTGTGGAGAGATTAATCTCCACCTACTTCACCGCCAAAAACGTGTGTGTTGTCTGCTTGAGTTTCTGAAAAGGCCCGGTGCCATTTTAAATTCCTCACTTGCGTTTGGTCTGAGATTTGGACTAGTTAGAGTTTAATATTTGAACTCAATATCCTCTATATCTTGGACTTATATCCCGCATGCATTTATAGTTGTGACAGAGCCAAAAACCTCCCCTGTTCTTGGATTTTCTTCCAGGGTAGGCCTTTGGCCTGATGTACAATCGGAGTACATCGTCGGACAAGCCCCCATGACCGGTCATGGGTTTACTAATTTAGTTGCTAATTTTGCAGGGAGAACACCTTCCGAGGCTGATTGGAAGTAACCAAGGAGTAAGCTCGATTGGTGTTTGAACACCCCCGCCCACGACACACCCGACACGCCCGGCCGAGACACACCCGGACCACCTGGCCACGACTCACCCGGCGGCCACCCCCGCGACCATGACCCGACGACCCACCAAGGATCGATCGTCGGCCTTGCCGAAATCCTATAGGATTTTGGCCCAAGTGAATAAGTGATCAACAAGGAAGAACGTCCGATCCATTTACCATGGATCGAGTGTTCGACCATGGGCCAACATTTGGTCACATTTATGTTTTTAGTCTTTATTTATCAGCAAATAAAACCTTGGAGAAGGAGAGAAACAGCCCAGAAGAAGGAATGCACGAAAGCCCGCTAAGGAACGCCGTAGCCCAGCCATGGTCAACCTTCGGTCAAGCCACGGTCAAGCCAAGGTCTTCCCTAGGTGAACTAGGAGACCTTGACCAAATCCTATCGGACACTTGACTTAAATCCTTAAGTAATCCGATTATTTTGTCAAGGAAAGGACAAAGCTCGAGAGGGACACGCGTGGATTTATCGGTGTCCTAGACATAGACACCCGGGAAGCGCTCTTCAAGACATCAACGGCCAACCAAGATTTTCAATGAGAAACACCCGTGCCCTTATCTTCTTTCAGACAACCTAGGAGTGTGTGAAGTTACAATTTCAAAATGACACGGAAAAATCTCGTGATGACAGGAGATAAGATCAAAAAGCGCACACAAAAACCGTCCATCGAGCCACCGGCAAAACAAGAGGGATTTGCATCCAAATAATCCATGCTAAAGCTGCCATATTCATCATAAAATCATATGGCAACATAATTTCAAAAATGGCGCGTGCGGATCCCTCAATATCCGGGATATGGTCAACCTCGGTCAGCCATGCGCGCTCATCCTCGGTCAACGAAGGTCTTCCCCATGCCACCTTGCTCTCCATTCAAAATCCGCCGTGCATATCTATACTATTTCGGATTCTCAGCTAAAGGGGGATGCATCTAGACTTTCCATTTCAAATTGGCACGCAGAAAATCCCTAGATGGCCGGAACATGGTCAACCAAAGGTCTTCACTGTGCCACCTTGGTCTCCATTCAAAATCCGCCGCGCATATCTATTCTATTTCGGATTATCAGCTAAAGGGGGATGCATCTTGACCTTAAATTTCAAATTCGCACGCAGAAAATCCCGAGAGGCCCGGAACATGGTTAACCGAAGGTCTACCTTGGTCAACAATGGTCTCCATTCAAATTCAGCCATGCATATCTATATTGGTTCAGATTTTTAGCTGAAGAGGAAGGCATCAAGACCATCTATTTCAAATTGGCACGCATCAAATCGTGTGATGCCCGGAACATGGTCAAACGGAAGTCCACCCTTGGTCAACCACTAATTCCATTCAAATTTTGCCGAGCTTATCCATATTGGTTTGAGTTCCCTGCTGAAGAGAAAGGCATCAGGACCCTTTATTTTAAATTGGCACGCATCAAATCCATTGATGCCCGAAGCCTCGTCAAACCTTGGTCCACAACGGTCACTTTTCAAATTCAGTCGAGCATATCTTCATTGGCTCGAACCATCAGCTGATCCCAATTCTTTCTTCACCATTTTCTCTCTCTCATAACCCAAAAATTTTCTTTCGAACCCATTCGGCCATGATGACTCGTAGCGGTGTGATACATAACCCGGGCCGCGACCAAGCTACCACAAGTGAGCAGACGTTGTTCTCTGATCCCCGAGACCCTCGGGATCCCGAGAACAATAACCAAGAGCAATTTGATGCCATGAATCGAAGGATGGATGCTTTGCTTCAAAGGTTCGACGAAATGGCCGAAGAAAATCGAGCCCAAGCGGCCCCGCGGCCCACTCCTCCCCCTTGATGGAGGCAATGACACAGAGGACACTACCGAGCCCGACCGCGTGTATCAGATGGATCCGATGATGATGAGGATTATTATCCCGATCATCAATCAGATCGTTATGAAGAATGGCGGCTTCCAAAGTTGAATATTCCATCATTCAACGGAGCATCCAATGGCGACAAGTTCCTCGATTGGGTGGAAAAGGTCGATAAAATTTTCGACCTTTACAACCATTTCGAGAGGCTTAAAGTCCAGCTCGCATCCTTGGAGCTCACGGACTATGCATCACTTTGGTGGGATAGTCTCCGAGCCCAACGACAAAGAGACCACGAAGGCGAGATCACGACGTGGCGTACGATGAAGGACTTGATGCGGAAGCAATTTGTTCCGAGCCACTACCGCCAAGAGTTGTTCCTCCAACTCCAAAGTTTACGACAAGGCAACTCATCGGTGGATGAGTATTTGACGGACTTCGAGACTCTTCGGATTCGGTGCGACTTGGCCGAACCCGAGGAGCAAATCATGGCACGGTTCACCCGTGGACTTCATCGAGACATAGGTGACGTGGTCGAATTACAGCCCTTAGAGTCATTTGATACCCTCATTCAAATGGCCCTAAGAGTCGAGCGACAAATCAAACGTAAGGGCAAAGCGGTCACTCAACGCTTAGCCCCCAAGGAGACTACACCATACCGGCCCATGACTAAGCTCAAAGACCACAACACCGCACCAAAACCGTGGGCCCCGACACAAATTATAGGCCATGTGGGCCCCGGTCACTCAAGATGCAGGAGACAAACCACCGAGGGCCCGGGAGATCCAATGTTTCAAGTGCCTCGGACGAGGCCATGTGGTGGCTCATTGTCCTAACCGGCGGATGATGACCGTCCAAGAAGGGACCGAGGAAATAATTAGCAACGACGAAGGTCAACCCGAAGTCAAAGAGGAACCGAGCCCGGTTGAAGAAGAAATCTGCCACGCCAACGATGGGCCAAGACTCATGATGATCCGACAAATTTTGACCACACAACAAAAATTGACGGATCATCAACGAACAAATCTTTTTCACACCCGATGCACAATCAAGGAGAAGGTGTGCTCCTTAATCATCGATGGCGGAAGCTGCACCAATGTGGCTTCCCGAGAAATGGTCGACAAATTGATGCTACCAACAACCGCACACCTGACGCCATACCAATTGAAATGGCTCAATGACCGAGAAGACATCCTGGTCACGAAACAAACCCGGATAGCGTTCACAATCGACCGGTACAAGGACGAGGTCCTTTGTGACGTGGTGCCTATGAGCACCACCAATTTAATTTTTGGGCGACCTTGGAATTTCGACCGCCAAGTATTACACGACGGCCTCACAAATCGGTACCCGTTCAAATTAGACGGACGTAATATTACTCTTGCCCCAATGACGCCAGAGCAAATAAGGAGGGACGAGACCGAGAAGAAAGTGTCACGGCTAAGAAAACACTTTTGTTTAGCTGATTCTTTTACCCCTTTCTGAAAAAGCCGCCCGACGAATCACCACATCATCTTGGAATTAAACTCCTCATCGGCATACCACCGGGAGAAGTTGATGAAGGACAGACAAATTTGGGGGCAAATCCTCATGAACCCCGGGAGGATGATGTACAATCGGAGTACATCGTCGGACAAGCCCCCAT
Organism: Begonia fuchsioides; assembly: GCA_003255005.1. Lineage (NCBI taxonomy): Eukaryota > Viridiplantae > Streptophyta > Magnoliopsida > Cucurbitales > Begoniaceae > Begonia > Begonia fuchsioides. Next base: position 228,903 of record QAOC01024695.1, read on the forward strand.
GACCGGTCATGGGTTTACTAATTTAGTTGCTAATTTTGCAGGGAGAACACCTTCCGAGGCTGATTGGAAGCAACCAAGAGTAAGCTCGATTGGTGTTTGAACACCCCGCCCACGACCCACCCGATACGCCCGACCGAGACACACCCGGACCACCCGGCCACGACTCGCCTGACGGCCACCCCCGCGACCATGACCCGACGACCCACCAAGGATCGATCGTCGGCCTTGCCGAAATCCTATAGGATTTTGGCCCAAGTGAATAAGTGGTCAACATGGAAGAACGTCTGATCCATTTACCATGGATCGAGTGTTCGACCATGGGCCAACATTTGGTCACATTTATGTTTTTAGTCTTTATTTATCAGCAAATAAAACCTTGGAGAAGGAGAAAAACAGCCCAGAAGAAGGAATACACGAAGGCCCACGAAGGAACGCCGTAGTCGAGCCATGGTCAACCTTCGGTCAAGCCACGGTCAAGCCAAGGTCTTCCCTAGGTTAACTAGGACACCTTGACCAAATCCTATCGGACACTTGACTTAAATCCTTAAGTAATCTGATTATTTTGTCAAGGAAAGGACAAAGCTCGAGAGGGACACGCGTGGATTTATCAGTGTCCTAGACATAGACACCCGAGAAGCGCTCTTCAAGACATCAACGGCCAACCAAGATTTTCAATGAGAAATACCCATGCCCTTATCTTCTTTCAGACAACCTAGGAGTGTCTGAAGTTACAATTTTAAAATGGCACGGACAAATCCCGTGATGACAGGAGATAAGATCAAAAAGCGCACACAAAAACCGTCCATCGAGCCACCGGCAAAACAAGAGGGATTTGCATCCAAATAATCCATGCTAAAGCTGCCATATTCATCATAAAATCATATGGCAACAGAATTTCAAAAATGGCACGCGCGGATCCCTCAATATCCGGGATATGGTCAACCTCGGTCAGCCACGCGCGCTCATCCTCGGTCAACGAAGGTCTTCCCCGTGCCACCTTGCTCTCCATTCAAAATCCGCCGCGCATATCTATACTATTTCGGATTCTCAGCTAAAGGGGGATGCATCTAGACTTTCCATTTCAAATTGGCACGCAGAAATTCCCTAGATGGCCGGAACATGGTCAACCAAAGGTCTTCACCGTGCCACCTTTGTCTCCATTCAAAATCCGCCGCGCATATCTATACTATTTCGGATTATCAGCTAAAGGGGGATGCATCTGGACCTTAAATTTCAAATTCGCACGCAGAAAATCCCGAGAGGCCCGGAACATGGTCAACCAAAGGTCTACCTCGGTCAACAATGGTCTCCATTCAAATTCAGCCGTGCATATCTATATTTGTTTGGATTTTTAGCTGAAGAGGAAGGCATCAGGACCATCTATTTCAAATTGGCACGCATCAAATCGTGTGATGCCCGGAACATGGTCAAACAGAAGTCCACCCTCGGTCAACCACTACTTCCATTCAAATTTTGCTGAGCTTATCCATATTGGTTCGAGTTCCCAGCTGAAGAGAAAGGCATCAAGACCCTTTATTTTAAATTGGCACGCATCAAATCCATTGATGCTCGAAGCCTCGTCAAACCTTGGTCCACAACGGTCACTTTTCAAATTCAGCCGAGCATATCTTCATTGGCTCGAACCATCAGCTGAAGGGGAGCGTAATGGTCCAATTTCGGTCAAAGAAGATCTTCTCCCAAGAAATCCAAGACGTCCGTTCAATCCAAGGGCTTAGTTTTATTTCTTTTTCATTTATCTTTAGTTTTTATTTTAAGTTTATTTAAGTGTATCGACCTTCACTTAGAAGGTAGAGAGAAATTGAATAAAATTTGTGCTTAGCACCTTCTTCCCAATTGTTGAAGCTCTTTCCGACGTTTCCCCTCCGGTGAGTAATATCTGGCTGAGTACGTCACCCCTCGAGAGTGTGATCGGTGAGTCATATCCGAACACTTCCGAGGTCTACTAATCCGAACACTTTGATTGCTCAAGTGTTCAGATTATTCGACCTTTCCCTTCATCTCAACCTTCTCGAAAACCCATTTCCATCCCCGAGCTATCAACCCCCTCCACAAGCCGATTATGGCCCGTATCTTCCCCTCCGAGCCACCCTCATATCTAACCGAGCCATTTCCATATTCTTACCTTCAATCTCCACCATATACAGCCTACTTCACTTCCGCAACCCAAATCCCTATTTTGCACACACCCATTTTCCGACCGCCACAGACTATCTCTTTCCCGAGCCACGTGTGCGCGCATAATCCGATCACAGTGCGCCGGTCAATTTTGGACGGCACATCATGGTCGTGGCTGTTTGTGGTGTTCTCTCCTAATTCCGACTCCTCCGCATTTTTGGAGCGTGTCATCATGTCTGCAACTACATTTATGTCGACCCAACAAACAGTGTGTCGACCCCAACAAATTCCTGAGAAGAGTTTGTGTCGACCCCAACAACATTGTGTCGACCCCAACAAATTCCAGAGAAGATTTTGTGTCGACCCCAACAACTTTGTGTCGACCCAAATCAGCAGATCAGCACCAACAGGCAGAAAACTCTCAACGGCCATATTATTTCTATGTCTACCGGCTAGTGTTTTGTGTTGACCCCAACAAGATTTGTGTTGACCAAACTGGACAGATCAGCAGCAAATCTATAAATGGATGAACCGATCTCATTTGAAGTAGAGATTTTTGCAAAGAGAAAACATGCCCAAACTCTGCCAAATTCATTTTCAAATATCTCTCTTACTCTCTCATCATTGTATTCATCTTTGATCATCATTCTTGTGATTGAGAGAGTCGGTTTAGAAACCGTACAAATTGTTATAGTTCTCTTTGAGCGATTATTGTAAAAGGGGTGAAGCTCCTTCAAGAAAAGAGTCATTGTAAAAGGGGTAACGCTCTTTCAAGAAAAGAGTCATTGTAAAAGGGGTGACGCTCCTTCAAGAAAAGAGTCAAAAGGTTTGGTTGACACCCGTAAGTCAATCGGAGTAAAGCTAAAGGTTTGAGCTTGAAAAATCTTCAAGGAGGTACCTTGAAGTGCGGACGTAGGCAAGGTTGGCCGAACCGCGTTAACAATCTGATGTCAATCTCTTACGCTAAACTCTTATTTATTTGTTTAAGTATTCTGAACTAGAGTTTAGAAATAACTAAACAATTCGCACGAACTTATCTTAGTAATCGAAAAAGTTTAGTTAACCTAATTTACCCCCCCCCCCCCAACCCACTTAGGTTAATCTCGATCCCACAGTGGTGAGCAAGGATGAAGTGCTGGAGGATGCTCAAGAGGAGCAAGAACTCGAGGAGGAGATTTTTCATGCTGAAGAGGGACCCCTTTTGATGTGATCCGAAGATTTTTCATGCTCAAGAGGGACCCCTTTTCATGCTCAATTGGTTTGTGATGTGGTGCCGATGAGTGCAAGCCACATTTTGTTAGAAAGGCCATGGGAATATGCAAGGCGGGTCCTTCATGACGGGTACATCAATCACTACTCCTTCAAGTTTCAAGGGAGAGCAATCAAGCTAGCTCCTCTTGGCCTGGATCAAATTGCTAAATATGAGACCGCAAGGAAGGAAGGTATGACTAAATCTAACTTTTTCATATCTAAGAAAGAATTATTGAAGTCTATTTTGGAAGGAGGGACGATTATGATTCTAATGTTTTGAAAGAGGATGGGGGGAAATTGAATTGGTTCCTAAGGAGGTCCTAACACTTCTAGAGGAGTTCTAAGACGTTTTTCCCAAAGAGTTGCCACAAGGGTTGCCACCCCTTATAGGCTGAATCCCGAGGAAACCAAGGAGCTTCAATGGCAAGTGCAAGAGCTCCTAGACAAGAGGTACAATTGGGAATCATTGTGTCCTTGTGCCGTACCAGCCCTATTGGTCCCAAAGAAGGATGGTAGCTTCCAAATGTGTGTGGATAGCCGATGGACCTTTAAAGATTTTAGAGAAGGTTAGTGCCAATGCTAAAAGCTAGAGCTACCTGGGGAGTACAGAGTTTCAGGCACCTTCAATGTGCAAGACCTTTCTCCTTATGTTGGGGATGAAGTGAAGGAACGAGAGGAGGGAGACTCACCGTTGGATTTGAGGACAAATCCTCAAATACCACGGGTGGATAACATGCCACAAGATACCTTGCATGGAGCCACACCTCAAGGAGCAATCACCCGAGCTCGAGCCAAGGAGTTTTCTAATCAATTTGTCTTTTTGTAGGAAAGGTTGAATGTGGAATAACTTTGGAGGAACCAACCCCAAAGGACGTGGAGCAGCCAAAGCATCTTCTCACTTGGGAAGTCTTGGAAAAAGAGGTCGAGATCAAGGCACCTTTGAGCTTGGAACACCTCGGAAGAAAAGGCAATGCCGAAGCAAGGGAGGAAGGAAACCCAGGTGCATGCCGGGTCTAGGTCGGGCTTAGGTCGGGCCCCATGGAGCATGGCGCCAACCCGACCAGCCTTTCCTTTTTCTAGCTTTATTATTTCCTTTTTAAATTTGCAAAAACAATTATTTAGGGTTTTGTTGGTTTTGGATGTGTTTGGTGTGGGTTTCCATGGGTTTGAAGTGGGTTTTAGCTTTTGGCAAGTGTTTGAAATTTTGGGAGTTTTGGTTGGTAGCTGATGGAAGGGGAATTTGGGGACCACTTTCCCTTGGTCTCCCCCAAATTGGGTATATGTTGGGTGGTCCTTTCCCACCTTACTTTTTGTGCCACACTAAATCGGGTAAGCACTTGTGTACCATCCGATTAGGGCTATCTTTCTCTCATGTAAAGGGGATTAAAACTCCCTCATGACAGTGCTTCTGCATCTTCTTCCTTGGCCGGTTTCCAACTCCAATTCTTCCCTCCCTTATCACCCAAAGCCCCTTTTCTTCCCCCTTCCCATTCTTGAAGCTTGTAACTTAGGGCTTTCGCTTGTTTGTTTCTGGCTTTGGTCTTAAGGCTTAGACCTTAAGGATGAAAGGTAAGGGCTTAGGGCTTAAGGCTAGGGCTTAAGAATTAGGAATGACGGCATAGGTCTTTGTGTTTGGAGCTTTTGGCCTAGTGATAAAGGCTTAGGGCTTAAGGCTAAGGAATTTGGTCCTACGACTTACGGCTTATGGCTTTGGGTTTAGCTATTAGCGCTTATATCTTAGGGCTTTGGCTTAGACATTAGGGATTAGGGCTTAGGGCATAGAGATTAATGTTTTATGCTTTGGGCATAGCGCTTAAGGCTTACGGCTTAGGGTTAAGACCTGGCTGATGACTTATGGCTTTCAGCTTTGGGCTTTTTGCCTTTGGCATTGGTCTTAAGGCTTAGAACTTAAGGCTTAGAGCTAAAGGCTTAAAGCTTTAGGCTTGGGTAATTAACATAAATATTATAGAGAGTAAAATTACACTTGATGCTTTAAGGACATGCTACATCCACCTTACATTTCTTCCTGAATCAATGATATAATTTGAACAAAGTTTAATCAAAGAATATTATTAGATACAAATATGATTTTATAATTTAAAGTGGAGAAGCAATAAGAAAGTTCCATGTGTCCCTATTTGACTAGTGTCTAATTGTGATTAAAGCATAATTAGTGAGTGATTAAAGGGTAATTAAGGTTTACTACTCATAATTAATTAGGTTAATCTTAAGGATTAGCTTAGTAATAATCTAGATTAATTATTAAAGTCTGTATGATTAAAAAATGATAATTGAAGTATTTTAGAAATTAAAGAGACATATAAGGGAAAAATGTTAAACCTAAAAGGATAATATGGACTAAAAGGTAAATTCATCCTAAACTCTATCTAAAAAGGGATAAGAATGGCAGAGTATCAGCCATTTGCGTGGCTGTAGAGAGATAAAGGGAGAAAAGGAGCAAAAAAAAAAAGGAGAAAGGGTATTGGAGAGAAAGAGTGAAAATTGAAAGGGAAGGAGTACAAATTAGCTTCCAAACCTTTGAGGAAAAAAGTGTTCTTCTCATCAAGAGGACTCTATTGAGCTCAGAATCATGAGATAATATTTATGTTATGGGTAGAATGTAGCACCTGCACTTTTTGAAACATGTCATAAGTAAATTATCAATGTACATTACTTATGTGGTTTTGAGTACATAACCTTTTGTTATTAAAGTTTGTTGAAGTTAATGTTGGATTATTTAAAGTTGGTTAATAATGACGTTTCAAATTATGGATATGTTGATTGTTGGAAGTTGGTTAAGTGTAGGTAAAGTTTGCGAGCGAAATAAAAAAAAGTGAAAGTTAGATTATTGGATGATCGGTTTACCCTAAAAGGAAGTATAGATCGACAAATTATTAGGAGGTTGACACTTTAATGTGTTTTGCTCAAATTGCTATCGACACTTTATAGGACTGATCGACCGATATTCAAAGATAATTAAAAGAGGAGCCATAGATTTTATGGAAAATAAGGATAAATAAAATTTATATTATTAAAGTTAGATTAAGATTATTAGTGACTTTGAGGAGTAGCTTAGAAGGGGTGGAATGGATCAACGAAACCTCGTGCTTACTTTCCACATCAACCATGCATAATTTATCTTTTGATTTTCACCTTAGCTAAACTTCATTTTCATCCATCTTTGAGCTACGATAATGCTCTCTTCCTCTCTGTGTTTTTTCCATATTTGAGAGTTGTGGTGAATTTTTGGTTAAAAGTTAAGGAAGAGAAGACTTTTGTCCACCGAATGTGAAGTTAGTCCACCCTAAAAGCAAGGAAAGAATGGAGAGGAGAAACCCACGACCAAGTGACATGGAATGAAGGGGATTTAGATTTAGGAAGTGGGAGAATCTGGTTATATGGAAAATGATAATCCGATAATTCCAGAATCGGGTCTGGAATTGGGACGGCGATAACTCAACGATAAGATCGGTTTTCAGGCTAAAATTTTGAGTGGAATTCTGAAAAGAAAATACGTGATAACCCTCCAAAAATGAAGGAAATCACGTGGATGGATCGGTCGGAAAGAAATGGAACAGTAACGGCGGTCAGCAGTGGCCAAAAATTGACAACCGGCGGAAGAATTGAAATATGAAACGAAAACAACGATGAAAGAAGGAGCTTATAGACTTCAAGCTCACCCTATGACCTTGAGAAAGATTGGAGACTTTGAAACAAGAAGAGAACCCCAGCTCGGAGGAGAAATCTCTTGAAGAACGCACGGTAGTTGGAGGAATTCTTGCTGCCGGCTTAAATTGGAAGATGCCCGAAAAGGGAGAGAGCTAAAAGCTTCTTAAATTCAAATTCCAAATTTTCCTTACAATCACGCAATGGGGGAGGTTTTATCTGCTGAGAAGATTGGGAAAAAGGGAGGGAAAATTGATGGCCAATTGCATGCAACTTCCATGCTGAAAATTAAAATAAAGGAGGGAAAATCAGACAAATGTCATTTCAAGAATGTGAAGGCCACGTGATATTGAATCTCCTCAGCCAATTTTGCCTTCTTCGTTGGCCCAAAATACCCTTCTCTTAGCCCAAAATTCCTCATGTAAAACCCCATGCAAGCATTCACAAATAAACAACATAAAACCTAGCCGAGAAACCCTCTCGGGTTCTCCAAAAATCCAACATAAAATTCATGTAAATATTAAGCCAAAAATGCGATAAAATCCCTTCAATCCATGTAAATGCTAGTGAGTTGAGTCGTGGAACCCTTGATCACTTTTGCATGGGACTCCAACTCGCCATGCATTGTGATACTTCAATCGGGTTTGGGTTCGGGCTTGATTCCGGAGCTCTCGGTTTTTTGTTGAAATTTGATCTTTTCTCGATGCCAAATTATCATGTGTTTTGGCCTTGTTTGATCCTACAAAGTTGGCTTATAAATGTATAATTCTTCAAATAATTTTCCAGCAAAATGAACAAACATATTAGAAAAGTTCCGAGCTCCGGCTCGGGTGATTGCTCTGCTTGGCATGACAATTCGTGGCATGTCATCCTCCCCAGGTTCTTGAGGATGACCTCAAATCCAGCAGAAAGTCATCTCCATCTTTTTCATCCTTATCAAATCTAGCAAAGATAGAAAGATCTTGAAGATTAAATGTGGCTGAAACTCTATATTCTCCCGGTAACTCGAGTTTGTCTGCGTTTGGATTTATTTTTTCGAAAATTTTGACAGGACCTTCGGCTCTTGGTGATAGCTTTGAAGCTCTTTGATTCAGAAATCTTTCTTTTCGCAAGTGTAACCACACGAGTTCTCCCACTTTGAAATTAATTTCTTTCCTACCTTGGTTTGGATACTTAGAATAATTCTCATTAGCCCTTTGGATAGATTTACTAACCTTCTCGTGCATATTTTTTATAATCTCGGCTTTCTTAGCACCATCTGGATTGCTGATTTCCTTAGATGGAATGGGCAACAAATCAAGAGGAGTGAGGAGGTTAAAACCATATACCACCTCAAAAGGGCTTGTTCGGGTAGCACTATGAACGCTATCGTTGTATGCAAACTCAATATAAGGGAGTTGAAGGTCCCAATCCGAGAGTTTCTATTTACCACACTCCTTAGCAAAGTTCCCAACGTTCAGTTCACAACTTTTGTTTTTCCATCGGTTTGTGGATGGAAAGAGGTGCTGAAAAGTAGTTTAGTTCCAATCCTTCTCCAAAGAGTCTTCCAAAAAGAGCTTAGAAATTTTGTATCTCGGTCCGAAACAATAGTCTTTGGTATCCCATGCAAATGAACCACTTCTTCGAAATAAATCTCGGCCACATGTGGTGCATCATTGGTTTTGGAGCAAGCTAAGAAGTGAGCCATCTTGGAGAACCAATCTCAACCATGATAGAGTCTTTGGACCTGCAATTTTGCGGAAGACCGAGTATGAAATCCATACTAACCTCCATCCAAGGATGACTCGACACTGGAAGTGGGAGATACAAGCCTTGAGAAAGCAATCGGCTCTTGGCTTTCTTACATATAATGCACTTTTCTATAATTCGATGTATATCCCGAAACAAGTGTGGCCAATAGAAAGGCTCTTTAAGGCCTCTAAAGTTTTTTTTGCCTTCAAAATGGCTAGCCGACCCTCCACCATGAGCTTCATTGATAAGGGAATCCCGGAGGCCACCACTTAAAATACATAACTTTCCTCCTTTAAAAAGAAATCCATCCATGAGGTAATATCCGCAATCCACCTTGTGGATACTCAACTCATACCACTTGCTAAAATCTTGGTCATCTTTATATGCTTCCTTAATCCATTCAAAACCAAGGAATTTAGTGGATAATTCAGTTAGAAGGACATACCTCCTCGATAGTGCATTGGCGACCACGTTTACTTCACCCTTCTTGTATATGATTATATACAGATATCTCTAAAGAAACTCCACCCATTTGACATGCCTTCTATTCAGCTTGCCTTGGCTTTCAATGTGCCTAAGAGCTTGATGATCTGAGTGAATAATGAATTCTTTGGATAACAAATAATGTTATCATACCTCGAGTGCTCGAATTACTGCATAGAACTCTTTGTCATAGGTTGAATAATTTAGGGTAGTTCCCTTGAGTTTCTCACTAAAATATGCAAGTGGTCTTCCTTCTTGCATAAGGACAGCACCTATCCCGACTCCGGAGGCATCACATTCCACTTCAAAAACTTTGTTGAATTCGGGAAGGCATAACATGGGTGCATTGCAAAGCTTGTGCTTAATGAGTTCAAAACTCTCTTGACAATTGACACTGAATGGAGGGGGTTTAGATTTAGGAAGTGGGAGAATCGGGTTAGGTTATATGGAAAATGATAATCCGATAATTCCATAATCAGGTCTGGAATTTGGACGGCGATAACTCAACGATAAGATCGATTTTCAAGATGAAATTTTGAGTGGAACTCTGAGAAGAAGATAGGTGATAGCCCTCCAAAAATCAAGGAAATCACGTAGATGGATCGGTCGGAAAGCAATGGAACAGTAATGGCGGTCAACGGTGGCCAGAAATTGACAACCGGCGTTAGAATTAAAATATCAAACGAAAACAACGATGGAAGAAGGAGCTTATGGACTTCAAGCTCACCCTATGACCTTCAAAAACACTGGAGACTTTGAAGCAAGAAGAGAACCCCAGCTCGGAGGAGGAATCTCTTGAAGAACCCACTGTGGCCGGAAGAATTCCGGCTATCGGCTGAAATCGGAAGATACCCGAAAAGGGAGAGAGCTAAAAGCTTCTTAAATTCAAATTCCAAATTTTCCTTACAATCATGCATTGGGGGAGGTTTTATCTGCTGAGAAGAGTGGAAAAAGGGAGGGAAATTTGAGGGCCAATTGCAAGCAACTTGCTTGCTGAAAATTGAAATAAAGGAGGAAAAATCGGACCAATGTGATTGCAAGAATGTGAAGGCCACGTGATCTTGAATTTCCTCAGCCAATTTTCCCTTCTTCCTTGGCCCAAAAAACCCTTCTCTTAGTCAAAACTTCCTCATCCCCATGCAAGCATGCAAAAATAAACAACATAAAACCTAGCCGAGAAACCCTCTCGGGTTCTCCAAATATCCAACGTAAAATTCACGTAAAAATTAAGCTAAAAATGAGATAAAATCCCTTCTATCCATCTAGATGCTGGTGAGTTGAGTTGTGAAACCCTTGATCACTTTTGTATGGGACTCCAACTCGCCATGCAACGTGATACTTCAATTAGGTTCGGGTTCGGGCTTGATTCTTGAGCTCTCGGTTTTTGGTTAAATTCCACCTTTTCTCCACGCCAAATTATCATGTGTTTTGGCCTTGTTTGATCCTAAAAATTTGGCTTAGAAATGTATAATTCTTCAATTAATTTTCCTGCAAAATTAACAAACATATTAGAAAAATTCCGAGTTCGGGCTATGGTGATTGCTCTGCTTGGGATGACAATCTGTGGCATGTCACCAAGAGGTTTAGGATTTAAAGTTCTATATTCTAAAGTATCTAATCTTACCCTAAAATGATATTTAAGTTGATGTATTAGCCTTCATTGGTTGATTGTGCATGATTTGCATGTATTTTTTCAAGTTATGCAAAATTTCAGACAATTATGTACTGTTTCGAAATTCAAATTTTTAACTTTGACCACTTCAAGTGGTCAAAAAACTTTGACCACTTCAGATGATTGAAATTAGACATAATAAGGATAATGGTGACACTTGAATCACATTAAATGGATTAGTTAAGCTCAAGTTACAATGGTTTGAAGTTGCTGAAAAGACCGCATTTACGAGATTTCTCATTTGAGTTTCTTTTATGGTAATAGAGTTACCAAGTAAGCAAGTGGAAGAAATTAATCTATCAAGTGACCAAGTTTCAGCTAAGGATCTAAGGTAAGTCAACATTGCTCCTCTTTGGCCTAGTAATAGGTCTACATTACAAAGAGTAGTTCTTGAGGATTTATATGAATTGTTATAGTTAGAATGTGACTTTTATAATTCATGCACGATACTGGACTGTTTGGGTTGTTCTGTACAATACACCGACCTCAAGGCATTTGTGTCCATGTTTGCTATTGATTGATTATTTGATATATTGTATTAGAATTTAATGTCATTACTTGAGGATATGCAAAAGTCGTATGTCACCATGTTCATGCATCATGTTTTCATAAAAGTACAAAAATCTTTTACGTGCATGGTTTATGTGATGTAACAAAACTGAGTATTCAAGGTGAAATTGAGTAAAGCTGCATGGAACGAGGCCATACACTGCGAATCCTCAATTTTGTCATTTCTTAAATATTTAATGCATAATGTACGTAATTATCTAATGTTCTGGGTGTGATTGAACTTGGTTGTCCTATATTGCGGATTGTACGGTTGCCATTAATTTGGTTGTCCCCGACCATATGGTGTCTTTCATCCCTGTACAATGTGTTGCCCACACTAAAGTAAATATGTGAAAAGAAATTAAATAAATGTATATGCAAAATTGCATGGTTTTATAAAATGTACATGCCCCGAAATACCTAACCCTTAATCGAACATCACAGAGCCATTACCCAAGCCCGAGCTTGGGAATTTTCTAACACGTGTGCTCTTTTTGTAGGGAAGCTTATGCAAGGATTTAGCATTGTGGAACCAACTCCAATGGACCAAGAGAGGCCCAAGCACTCCGTGAATTACATAGAGAAGCCGGCGGACATTGTTAATATCCCGAACCCGAGTTGGACCTTCCAAGGGAGTTGTGAGGAGGATTATAAGGAGACCAGCCCAATGAAAAGCAAGCCCAAGACCAATTGAAGTAGAGGGAGACTTTTTACTTTAAGTTTTTGTGTGTTTCTTTTTGTGCACAAACATTAACGTTGGTTTTTGCATTCCTTTTCATGAGAGTCTTTTGACTCACTTAGGGTCTCAACTTAGGAGTGGCAGACCTGTTAATTAGGCTGCATTTGGGTGGCTCTAGGGTGGCTCACGCAGGTAGGGATGCTTGCTTAGAATTGTCCCAAAATAGTTTGGTCAAGGGGTCACTTTTCCCTCCTTTTTTGTGTGTGTGGTCAAATCGGGTAAGCTTCCATGAGACATCCGATTTGAGTCCTTTTCCCATGCAGCTTTGTGCATGTTTTCAGCTCAACTCCCTTAGCATTGTAGAGGGTCTTTGGTTAATTTGAAAAAAACTTTGCTTTGCATTGTTAATTTCCTTCTCGATCTTCTGATCCCAAGACTCGGCCTTCCCGAAGGACTTCCAGTAACCGAGAGCAAACCCAGAGTTGGTCATCCTTCCAAGCTAGGAGGACCTATCCTTACTACATATCTCCAGCCAAATTCGTGGTCTTGAGGGTGAATGTGTAGATCATTAGCTCTTCCTTCCATTCTTCATCTTGAATCCCATATTTTCCGAATCTACCCGCACATACCATTTTCCGGCTACATTCTGTCAATTTTCACTCCCGTCTACATATCTTCCATTCTACTTGTGAGACTTCTTTCATATTTGGAGGTCACCTTTAAACACTCCCTATTTACGTTTCCTCAAAATTACAGGCTAAATACCACCACCGCTTTTGAGATCTGCTATCAACAAGTTCCCTCTTTTTTCTGCTCATCCAGATTTCCACCTTTCTCCACCCAAATCTAGAAAGTGTCTTTTTTTCCATCAAATTTTGTGTCATTTGGTATCAGAGCCATTTATCCCCTCCCACCTTCCATTCTTCTCTATTTTTTAGCTACCTTGAAATTTGGAGCATGACGACTCGAAGTGGAGCAAACTTTAACCACAACCGAGAGCCCATTCCACCAAACAACCCGAGTATTCAACCTCAAACCCCAAGTCCGAACCTTGTAGAATCTGGCTTCCAAGGCTAGATAGATGAGCTTAATAGAAGGTTCGACATACTTCTCCAAAGGTTCGAGGTAACCAATCCCGCAATGAGGCCCCCTCCAACTCCTGCTCCAAGAAGAAGAACAGGAAACGGCTAAAGGCAACTCCGGCGACAAATAATTGATGATTCTGATGATGACTTTGATCACAATGAACCACAGCCCCGAGATGATGAAATGAGAAATATCAAGGTAACCATTCCACTCTTCAATGGTTCCTGTAATGGAGATGTTTTCCTTGATTGGGTTGAAAAGGTTGATAAAGTTTTTGATTGCTATAATTACTCAAAAAAATTCAAATTGCAATTGGTATCCTTGGAGTTGAACGGGTATGCTAGTCTTTGGTGGGATAGTTTGAAAGCCCAAAGGAGACGTGACAGTGAGGATGAGGTCCCCACTTGGAGGGCTATGAAGTTATTAATGAGAAGACGGTTTGTGCGGAGTCACTATAAGCAAGAGCTTTTCCTCCAACTACAAACTTTGAAACAAGAATCCCTATCAGTGGAGGAGTATTTGACTGAGTTTGAGACCCTTAGGATTTGATGTGATCTTGAGGAACCCGAGGAGAAAATCATAGCAAGGTTTCTAAGGGGCCTAAACAAAGATATTGGTAACATAGTGGACCTGCAACCGATTGACACCACGGATGTAGTTATACAACTTGCATTGAAGGTGGAAAGGCAAGTGTAAAGAAAAGGGAAGGGAACAACCAACTGATTTATTCCTAAGACCAATCCTCCCTACAAACCATTTTCGAGAGCAGAAGAGAAGCCTGCATTCCCAAAACCTTGGATACAAAAGAAGGATGGAGAAACAAAACCGAATGTTGACACCAACCGACCGAGAGCAAGAGAAATTAAGTGCTTCAAATGCCTTGGCTTAGGGCACATTGCTTCTCAATGCCCTAACAAAAGGATCATGATCATTAGAGAGGATACAAATGAGGTGGTGAGTGAAGATGAGGTGATTGAAGAAGAGGTTGATACTCTAGAACCCGAAGAAGAAGTTTACCATGCACAAGAGGGACCCCTCCTAATGGTGATCCGAAGAGTCCTCACATCTCAAACCCAAAAAGAAGACTTCCAAAGGGAAAATATTTTCCATAGTAGATGCCTCATTCAAGGGAAGATTTGCTCACTCATAATTGATGGAAATAGTTGCACCAATGTAGCTTCTCGAGACCTTGTTGAAAAACTTGGCCTAAAAACATCATCACACCCGAGCCCCTACAAAATAAGATGGTTAAATGAGAAGGAAGATCTCAAGGTAACCAAGCAAGTAAGTCTAGAGTTCTCAATTGGAGGTTATAAAGACACGGCCCTATGTGATGTGGTACCGATGAGTGTAAGTCATATCTTGCAATACGACCGGATGGCCCTCCATGACGGATTCACTAACCAATATTCGTTTAAGTATGAGGGTAGGGCCATCAAATTAGCTCCCCTTGGACCAAATCAAGTAGCCAAAGATGAGGTTACAATGAAGGAAGGGGCGGCCAAAACCAATCTATTTATGACCAAGAAAGAGTTATTGAGAACAATCCTAGAGGGAGGTCCTATGGTACTTGAGTCTGTGCTTCGTCCCCGCCCTCTTGGTTCCAAAGGAAGATGGTAGTTTTCGGATGTGTGTAGATAGCCGAGCCATCAACCAAATAACCATCAAGTATAGATTTCCAATCCCGCGGCTCGAAGACATGTTGGATGAACTTAGTGGGGAATCTTGCTTCTCCAAAGTTGATTTGAAGAGTGGATACCACCAAATCCGAATGAAGGAGGGAGATGAATGGAAGAAGGCTTTCAAAACAAAATATAGGCTCTTCAAATGGTTAGTGATGCCTTTCAGACTATCTAATGCCCCTAGTACTTTTATGAGACTTATGCATTTCGTGCTTAGAAATTTCTTAGGAAAATTTCTGGTGGTTTACTTTGATGACATATTGGTATATAGCATGGATTTGAATAGTCACTGAGGACATCTTAAATTGCTATTTGATACTCTCCGAGCTACTAAATTATTTGGTAATCTAAAGAAGTGTGCCTTTGTGCAAGAGAGGATACACTTTTTAGGGTTTATTATATCGAGGGAGGGTATGGAAGTGGATGAAGCTAAGGTGAAGGCCATTTTGGATTTGCCAATTCCAAGTAGTGTTTTGGAAGTGAGGAGTTTCCACGGCCTTGCCTCCTTTTACCGACGATTCATTCAAGGTTTTAGTTCCATTGTGGCCCCTCTAACGGATTGCACTAAGAAGGGGAGAGACTTTGAATGGTCCACAACTTGTCAAGAAAGTTTCGAGCTCATCAAACAAAAGCTTTGCCATGCACCCATACTTAGCCTTCCCGACTTCCACAAAGTCTTTGAGGTGGAGTGCGACGCCTCCAAGGTGGCAGTAGGAGCTGTCCTTATGCAAGAAGGAAAGCCACTTGCATATTTTAGTTAGAAGCTCAAAGGTGCTGCCCTAAATTACTCGACCTACGACAAGGAGTTCTATGCGGTTATCCGGGCTTTGGAAATGTGGCAACACTATTTATTATCCAAAGAATTTATTATACACTCGGACCATCAAGCGCTCAAGCACATCAAGAGCCAAAGAAAGTTAAATAGGGGGCATGTCAAGTGGGTTGACTTCCTTGAAAGGTACGCCTATATAATCAAGTATAAAAAGGGGGAATGCAATGTGGTGGCCGATGCCCTCTCAAGGAGGTCTATCCTCCTAACAAAACTTTCAACTAAATTTTTTGGCATTGAGTGGATCAAAGAGGCCTATAAGGAAGACCAAGACTTCGGCAAGTGGTATGACATGAGACTTAAAAAAGAAGATTGTGGATATCAAATCATGGACGAATACTTATTCAAAGGAGGAAAACTTTGCATCCCAAAAGGAAGCATCCAAGAGTCTCTCAAGCTCATGGTGGTGGCCTAGCAAGCCATTTTGGAGAAAAAAAGACCTTATAGGCTCTCAAGGAACATTTTTACTGGCCTCATTTATTCTGAGATGTGCACAAGCTGGTAGAGAGGTGCATAATTTGCAAGAAGGCCAAGAGCCGAGTGCTACCTCATGGACTCTACCTCTCTTTACCTATGCCTAGTCATCCTTGGGTAGAATTAAGTATGGATTTTGTGCTCGGTCTTCCTCGGACTTGTAGAGCAAAGGATTCTATTATGGTGGTAGTGGACCGGTTCTCAAAGATGGCTCATTTCCTAGCATGCTCAAAGACCGATGATGCCTCACACATAGGCGAATTTGTTTTCAAGGAAGTGGTACATCTGCATGGTATTCAAAGACCATAGTCTCGGATCGGGACACCAAGTTCTTAATTGCCTTTTGGAAGACCCTATGGAGAAGGGTAGGGACTAAACTACTTTTTAGCACCGCGTTCCATTTACAAACCGATGGACAAACAGAGGTGGTCAACAAAACTTTGGAAAGTCTATTAACGAGTATCGTTAGCAAGAAACTCTCGGATTGGGACATTCAACTCCCTTATATAGAATTTTCCTACAACCACAACGTGCATAGCGCAACCCGAATGACTCCTTTTGAGGTCGTGTATGGGTTTAACCCTCTCACCCACTAGATTTGTTACCAATTCCGTCCAAAGAGATTGCCAATACGGATCGGGTGAAGAGAGCCGAACTAGTGAAAAACATGCATAAAAAGGGGAGTAAAATGGTCCAAAAAGCCAATGAGAACTATGCCAAATACGCCAACCGTGGGAGGAAAGAAACACAATTCAAAGCGTGAGATTTTGTTTGGTTACACTTAAGGAAGGAGAGATTTCCAAAGAAAAGGGTATCGAACCTTGCACCTAGAGACAATGGGCCCTTTAAAATTCTCGAGAAGATTAATCCGAATGCTTACAAGCTCGAGCTTCTGGGAGAATATGGAGTTTCACCCACCTTCAACATCCAAGATATATCACCTTATGTAGCTGATGAAGAGGAGGATAAGGAGGAGCAAGAGTTACAACTTGATTTGAGGGCAAATCCTCAAATACCTCAGGAGGATGACATGCCCTGAAATACCTCACCCTTAATCAAACATCATAGAGCCATTACCCGAGCCCGAGCTTGGGAATTTTCTAACACATGTGCTCTTTATGTAGGGAAGCTTATGCAAGGATTTAGCATTGTGGAACAAACTCTAATGGACCAAGAGAGGCCCAAGCACTCCGTGAATTACATAGAGAAGCCGGCAGACGTTGTTAATATCCCGAACCCTAGTTGGACCTTCCAAGGGAGTTGTGAGGAGGATTATTAGGAGACCAGCTCAATGGGAAGCAAGCCCAAGACCTATTCAACTGGAGGAGGGAGACTTTTTACTTTAAGTTTTTCTGTGTTTCTTTTTTGTGCACAAACTTTAATGTTGGTTTTTGAATTTCTTTTCATGAGAGTCTTTTGACTCCCTTAGGGTATCGTCTTTTGACCCAGGCAGCTTTGTGCATGTTTTAAGCTCAACTCCTTGAGCATTATAGGGGGTCTTTAGTTAATTTGCAAAAGCTTTGCATTGTCAATTTCCTTGTCGATCTTCTGATCCCAAGACTCGGCCTTCCCGGTGGACTTTCGACAACCGATAGCAAACCCGGAGTTGGTTATCCTTCCGAGGTAGGAGGAAATATCCTTAATACATATCTCCAGCCACATTCGTGGTCTTGAGGGTGAGTGTGTAGATCATTAGCTCTTCCTTCCATTCTTCATCTTGAAATCCCATATTTTCCAAATCTACCCGCACATACCATTTTCCGGCTCCATTCTGTCCATTTTCACTCCCGTCTACATATCTTCCATTCTACTCGTGAGAATTATTTCATATTTCTAGGTCACCTTCTACCCCTCTCCGTTTATGTTTCGTCAAATTTACTGGCCAAATACAACCACCATTTTTTAGATCTGCTATCCACAAGTTTCCTCTATTTTCTTCTTATCCGGATTTCCACCCTTCTCCACCCAAATCTAGAAAGTGTCTTTTTTTCCATCCAATTTTCGTGTCACTTAAGCTCATTAGATTAAGCTTTGTAATGTAGGTGATGCTAACATTTGGCCCAAGTCCAAATTGAAATGGAAGCTAGGGTTTGCAGCCAAAGAAAAGAAGAAATACAGCTGCTCACGTGGCTGAAGCTATTCTTGGGAAGAAATCAAAAGTTTCACCATCTTTCCTTTCGCGTAATGGGCCAAAGCGGGAAAGCTTGTGAGCCATCCGATTTGGCACATTCTTACTTACCTTTGAGGGCTAGGATTTGGTAAATGGCTAGTTAAATCCCCCCTTTGCAGCTTGTAATCGGCATATTTAAATTTAGAAGAATTTCTTTTCAAATTGTGAATCTCCCCCTTAGGAGTTTTTCCTCCGAAGACTCAGTCTCTGGAATCCATATTCCGGCCACCGAGAGACAACCGGAGTTTGTCATCCCTCCGAGCTAGGACGACCTATCCTTACAACATTTCTCCAGCCATCTTCATGGTCTAAGGGTGAGAGTGTGGATCATCAGCTCAGGCATCCATTTTTACGTGAAGTAAAGTCCAATTTCCTTCATTCTTCGTTTCTGAGCAAACCTTATCACGCATTCATCCCATCTGCATATATCTGAAACCCTACGTGATAATCTTCTAAATTTTAGAGGATCTCTCATACATTCATACATCAAAGAAACTTCAAATTTTGAGCCCCTAACTCATTCGTTGTTCCGATTTACACCCGTCCAAAATTTACCCTATTTTCTCTGTTATTCTGAGAAAACCTTAATTTCCTATCACCACCTTCGGTTACTCATTCCAGCATATCTTACATGTCATCCGTGAGGATCCATTAAAATTTGGAGGATCATTTCATCCCTTATCCATCTCCAATCCCTCCAAATTTCAGATCAAGAACCACTACCTTTTTTTAAGATATTGCCTCCACAAACTACTCTGTATTTGTCAATCCCCCTCTTTGCGCATTATTATTCCCGATTCCATATCTCCTGAGTTACCCGTGAGAATACTTTCCAACTTTGACTACTTTCTCTTCATCCATTTTTTTGCCTCTCCTCAAAATTTTAGCTCCAAAATCACTCGCAATCTCGAGATCTCTGCCTTCCTTATCAACTCCCTTCCCTTATTTTTTGGGATCTTTCACTCCTTACTCGAGTTAGTAATTTTCCCGCTTATTTCAATCCCATTTCGTGTCGTTAAGACTTTGGGTTTAGGGCTTAGGCATAGGGTTTTTGGGTTTAGGCTCAGGGCATTGGTGTTAGGGCTTAAAGACAAGGGCTTAGGTCTTAGGTCTTAGTGCCTTAGGCCTAGGGCTTGGAGCATGTGGCTTAGTAGTTATAACTTAGGGCTTAATGCTTAGGGCTTTTTGTTTTTGGCTTAGACTTACGACTTAGGGCATAGGACTTTTCTACCACACGCACTTTTTGAAACATGTCATAAGTAAATTACTAATGTACATTACTTATGTGGTTTTGGGTACAAAATGTTTTGTTACTAAACTTTGTTGAAGTTAATGTTTGATTGTTTAAAGTTGGTTAATATTGATGTTTCAAATTATGGATATGTCATTTGTTGGAAATTGGTTAAGTGTAGGTAAAAGTTGCGAGTTAAATAGAAAAGTGATGTTAGATTATTAAATGGATTGGTTGACACTTGTGATGATTGGTTGGCCCTTAAAGGAAGTATAGGTCAACAAATTATTTAGAGGTCGACACTTTAATGTACAATACTTATGTGGATTTTGGTACAAAATGTTTTGTTATTAAAGTTTGTTGAAGTTAATGTTGGATTGTTTAAAGTTGGTTAATAATGATATTTCAAAGTATGGATATGTTGATTGTTGGAAGTTGGTTAAGTGTAGGTAATGTTTGCGAGTAAAATAGAAAACTGAATGTTAGATTATTGGACGGATCGGTTGACACTTGTGATGATCGGTTGACCCTTAAAAAAAGTATAGGTTGACACATTATTTAGAGGTCGACACTTTAATGTGTTCTGCCCAAATTGCAATCGACACTTTATAGGACCAATCGACCGATCTTCAAATATAATTAAAAGAGGAGCCATAGATTTTATGGAAAATTGGGATAAATCAAATTAATATTATTAAATGAGCTTAAGATGATTAGTGACTTTGAGGAGCATCTTAGAAGGGGTGGAATGGATTGACTACACCTCGTGCTTACCTTCCACCTCCACCATGCATAATTTACCTTTTAACTTTAAACCTAGCTAAACTCATCTTCAGCCATCTTTGTGCTACAAAAATACTCTCTCTCTCTCTCTGTGTATTTTCTCTATATTTGAGAGTTATGGTGAAGTTTTGGTTAGAAGTTAAGGAAGAGAAGAGGTTTGTGCACCTAAAGTGAAGTTAGTCCACCCTAAAAGCAAGGAAAGAAAGAAGAGGAGAAGCCCACGACCAAGAAGTTTAGGATTTGAAGTTCTCTATTCTAAGGTATCTAATCTCAGCCTAAAATGATATACTTCAGTAGTTGATTGTGGATGATTTGCATGTATTATGTCAAGTTATGCAAAATTTTGGACGATTATGTGCAGTTTCGGAATTTGAATTTTTACGTAGTCTTCAAGCGATTATTTAACTTTAACTTCATCAAATGATTTAATGTAGACATATTATGAATGATTGTGACACTTTAATCACTCTAAATAGATTACTGTAGCTCAAGTTACAGAGGTTTGAAGTTGCTGCAAAAATAGGGCATTTCTGAGATTTCTCATTCGAGTTTCTTTTATGGTATTAGAGTTACAAAGTAATCAAGTGGTCAAAATTAAGCTATCAAGTGACCAAGTTTAAGCTAAGGACCTAAGGTAAGTCAACATTTCTTGTCTTTGGCCTAGAAATTGTTCTACATTACAAAGATTTGTTCTTGAGAATTTATATGAATTGTTATGGTTAAAATGTGACTTTTATAATTTATGCACGATACTAGACTGTTTGGGGTGTAGCGCACAATACACCAAATTCAAGGCATTTGAAGATTTTTTGTGTGCATGTTTGCTATTGGTTGATTGTTTGAGATATTGTATTAGAATTCATTGCCTAAGGTTAAGGTTTATTGGTTTAGATTTATGGCTTACGACTTAGAGCTTAGGGGCAAGGGCCTAGGGCTTAAGGGTTAGAGCTTAGGGCTTTGGGTTTTGGACTTAAGGCTTTGGGATTAGGGTGTAGGGCTCTGAGCTTAGAGCTTTAGGGTTAGACCTTTAACCTTAGGCTAAGGGGTTAGTACTTAGTACTTACTACTTAGTGCTTTGGGCTTTGGATTAGACCTTATGCCTTAGCGCTTAGGGCTTAGAGCTTAGGCCTTTGTGTTTTGGACTTAGGACTTTGGGATTAGAGCTTAGGGATTTGGGATAAGACATTTAGCCTTAGCGCATAAGGCTTCAAGCTAAGAGCTTAGGGTCGAGGGCTTGAGGCCTAAACCTTAGGCTATAGGCCTTAGAACTTTGGGCTTTGGACTTATGGGTTAGGGCTTATAAATTTGGAATTTGACTGTGAGCCTTAGCACATAGGGCTTAGCATTTAGGGCTCAGGGCTAGGGATAGAGCTTTGGTCTTTTGTCATTAGGCTTTGAACTTTGGGCTTTGGGCTGAAGACTTGTGGCTTATAGCTTATGGGCTTAGGGATTAGGGCTTTGGGCTTTGGGATTAGGGCTTTGGCCTTAGCGGTTAGTGCTTATTACTTACAGCTTAGGGATTTGGGGCATAGGCTCAGGGTTTAGGGCTTTGGGCTTAGGGCTTTGGTATTTGGTCATTAAGCTTTTAATAGGGCATAAGGCTTATGGCTTATGGTTTATGGCTTGAGGCTTGGCGATTAGTTGTTTGGGCTCATGGCGTAAGGCTTTGGGCTTTTGGCTTACGACTTAGGAATAAGGTCTTTTGGGTTGTGGCTTAGGACTTAGGGCATAGACCTTCAGGCTTAAGGCTAACTCTTTTGGGCTTTGGACTTTTGGCTTAGGGCTTAGTGCTTCATGATTTAGGCTATGAACTTTGAGATTAGGGCCTTAGGGCTTTTGTCTTAAGGTGTAGGGTTTTCAGATTAGTCTTTAAGGGTTTGGGCTTCAAGCTTTGGGCTTAGGCTTACGACTTAGGAGTTATGGCTTATGGCTTTGTGATTTTGGATTAAGGGTTAGGGTTTAGGACATATGAAGTAATGCTTAAGGGTTAGGTGTTAAGTCTTAAAACTTTCGGCTTAGAATTTAGGGATTAGGGATTAGGGCTTATGACTTTAAACTTTGGAATTAGGGCTTAGGTTTGTATAATTAGCAGTTAGGGATTATGGCTTAGGGCTTAGTTCTTTAGGCTATAAGATTAGTGTTTAGTGCTTTTGGCTTAGGACCTAATGCTTTGGGCTTCAAGCTTTGTGCTTTGTGCTTTGGGCTTAAGGATAAGAACTTAGGGCTTATGCTTTTAGCTTAGAGTTCCTAGGTTAGGGCTTAGAGGTTAATGCAAAGGCCTTACGACTAAGTGTTTAGGGTTTTGGATTAAGCTTAGGGCTTTAAGTTTTTAGCTTAAATCTTAAGGCTTAAGGCTTAGGGCTTTCTGGTTGTGGTCTTTGGCCTTAGGGCTTAAGTCTTAAGCATTTGGGGTAGACTTCAGCAATTACAGCTTATGGCTTGTGGATTAAGGCTTATTGGATAGGGCTTTGGGCTAAAGACTTTAATCTATGTGTTTGGACTTTAGGCTTAGGGGTTAGGCCTTAAGGCTTAGGGCTTTTGTAACGACCCGATTCCCGTGCCGCCGCTTTCTGCCTTACCTCACTTTCTTACTTAATTTACTTTACTTCACCTTACTTTACTTTACTTTGCTTACTCGCGGGCGACCCGAGAACCGGTCCATTACTTTTCTTAACTTACTTATTTACATTACTTTGGTGGAAAACTTTTTTCTTTATTTTCTGAATACTATTCTTAACTCATAAAACAGTTTACAAGGAAACCGTCAATGATAAAAACATACATTTGAATTCCACCTTTATCAAAAATACATAATCATTCAATAACGTAAACTTACAGCGGAAGACTATAGTTCAACTTAAAATACATTCATCTTAAAAATACATTCGTTTCAAAAGCTTTGAAATCCATCACACAAAAATAAGGGTACACATCTTAATTACATCTCAAAACGTTCAAAACATTTTTACAAAACAACTTGTGTGTGTCATACATCACTCCCCATCGGTCGTTGCTCAATAAACGGTATCATTTGGACACCCCTCTGTTCTAAATTCTGGGTCGGTCATCGGGTCACTTTCCTCCATTATATTCCCTACATTGCAAAGCCTAAACTATGAGCCTAAATTTCAGCAAGAAACATAACTATAACATGCAATGCATGAGTATGCTATGTCGTTAAAAACAATGCACAATTACATTCACGTTTCTTAGGTTTCATGTTTTCTTTATCTTTGGAAATATTACAGGATCTCAAGAACTCCCCCTCCACCTACTTCAACTTCTACTGATCGTGAGCTCACTACATTACTACTTGAGGTGCTCAGGCCTGTAATAACCATTTACTTTACTTTACTGTTCTGATATTCAAGTTCTTAATTCATCGGAGACGAAACATAATTGGCGTCCCATACCACCAATTATACCTCGTTTACCTCCAACTACGTTGTAAAACCATGCATGAAAATAGTTCGTAGACATTTTGTAAATCTATGATGCATGACCATGAAACTATGAAAACATCACTTCACATAACATAAAAATAAAAATACATCACCAAACATGTCATGCAGGCAAACATGCAAGACACATCAAAACATAGTCCTAATCTTTGCAATGTAGTCCCACTTAAGGGCCAAATAATCTTAATGCTAACTTACCTTAGCTACTTTCTTGACTTAATCCACTTGATATCCTTCTTAATCCAATTGATGACCTAAACATGTAGATCATTAAAAGATCAGGAATCCGGTAAAGTTACCTGTTTTACAGCATAAAGTTATTTTCATAACCCTCTATCCACTTATCCATTTGAGTCGATTCTAGTGGCATTGAATCACTCAAGGTGTCTGTTACATTTCATTAGAAGACTATAATTTCAATGGAGCTTCATAACTTCATGCATAGCGCATAATTCCAAAACCGGTTCTAACACTCCTGATTTTCAACTCTTGTTTTCTATCCCAACTTCAAACACACATAACTTCCTCTCTAATGATCCATTCGTGATGATCAAGGTATCAAAGTGTTCCTTGAAGAGTTTAAAATAACTTCTTAGAAGACATTGATTTCAGAAAACTAACGTAGCATGAAGTACCGACAATTTTCCTGACAACGGTTGACCGCTGCTTAACATTGTGTCGACCGATGTCAACAAAACAGAGAGCATCCATTTCTGGAACTCAAGAATCGGTCGACATAACCTCTAGATGTCGACATATCTTAACATAATGTGTCGACCGCTTGTTCATGCGGTCGAGCGAATCATTTACAGAGACTTATTTGTGTCGACTGGTCGATAATATGTCGACCGGTGTTCTCCCAATTTTCGTCTACTAACTTGTAATATCCATAACTTTGTCTACAAAGCTCCGATTTGGGTGATTCAAACTGCTATAGATTAATCCAAAGGTCTACTATAACTTTTATGAAGGACATAAACTCATATTCGTACCAAAACGCAACCTAATCTTCGAAACCCTAACCCTATACATAAATAACAGATTTCGAAACACTTGACACGAACTCCTTCATTTTCATCCATTACTTCAACCAACATCATCCTTTTATCATTACTAAACTTAAAAGAACCTTAAATGATAGAAAAATACCTTGAGCTTCAGACTCCACGAAATAACCAAGCTCTCCACTTCACTTCTCTTGAAGTTACTCTCTTTTTCCTTCACAAAACTTCTTTTCTTACTCAAACTCTCTCCTCCTTGAGTTATGCACGAAAGCTAGAGAGAAAAAGGGGGAGTAATCGTGGATGGAAGTAAGAGTGGCAGCCAATGCCTCTTTTATGTCCTTTATCAAACAAAATCAACCTTCCTCCTACATCCACCAATAACGTTTCTCCAAGTTTTTTGTTGACCATGCCTTATCCTTCCTAATTAAACAGCATCAAGGTTTCTCTCAGGTCCACCCATCAAAACGTTCCACGTTTCGGCTGACTTTTCAACAGCATGTATGTGTATGTCGACATAAGGATCATTTGTGTCGAAATAATCCATTTTTAAGAGTCATTTTTGTGTTCAACGAGCAACTTGTGTCGACCGAACGTGTATATGTCGACCGCTGATTCAGTATATGTCGACCGAAAGCGAAGGTGCGGTCGACCGAATACTAAGGTGTCGACCGAACATATAAAATTTTTCAGCCTTTCCGAAGAGCATCATCCCATGACCCTCTTACACATTATTTTCTCCATCGCCTCAAACCTACTAATTTACTAATATTCACGATATCTTACTACTTCGATATTTAACCATCATTCATAAAACTATCTTAAACAATTCCGCCTTAAAGTTACACATTCTAAAACAAATGAGGATTGTTACAGCTTTGGTCTTTCAACTTTGAGCTCAAGGGTTTTGCTTAGGTGTTAGGGCTTAGAGCATAGGGCTTGCGGCCTTGGTCTTATCACTCACAATTTAAGGCTTTGGATTAGGGCTACGGGCATATGGCTTAAGGATTAAAGCTTAAAGCTTTGGGCTAAGGGCTTAGGCCTTAGAATTTTAGACTTTGGGCTTTGGTCTTGTTGGCTTCATGCTTAGGGCATAAGGCTTCATGACACGCTCCAAGATGCGGAGGTGTCAGGAAGAGAGGAGATGGCAACAAACTGCCGAGAAAAAGAAAGGTAGGCAGCAACAGGGGATTGGAGCAAGGAGAACTCCAAACGCATACAAGGGCTTTCGCTAGAAATTGGAGGACTTAAACCTTTGAGAGTGGGCTAAGTTTGACCAAATTTACAGCTTAAAAAACGTGCGGATCAATAAAATACACGGAGGCAAAGTTAGGTGCACAAACAGACAAAGCTGAAAGAAACAGTGCAGGGGTGTTGGGAAGACTTCTGCACAACTTCCAATTCAGGGAGTCTGGGAGGGTGGAAATTGGCAGAACTTTACTTCAACTAAGTGGTAAGAAATTTCAAGTGGTTTGAGGGAAAAATCACGGGTAGATTGGAAGATATGCAGGATAGAAAATTGATGGACAGAACTTCCCGATTTCAGGAATTCGGGTAGAAGGCAGTGGAAAAAACATGCATAACTCTTGATGGGGAGGGGCTGTGGCTAAACGTAAAGAACAGTTATTTCAAGCCATGAAAGAGGAACTCACAACCATAAAATTAGGGACTTTTGTTCACGGAAAACAGAAATGGCACGAATTGGACTTTTGTTGCACAAATTCACTCGGGTATGCACCAAAAACAGCAACCAACAACAAAGACAAACACAAATGCAAACAACAAATGGAGGAAGGCTATGGGATTTCCAAGCTCACTTTTGTTCCTAAACAAGTGAGGAAGGAGGTTGGAATAAGGTTTAGTGATCCTAGCTAATCACCAACACCAAGACAAACAAGGAAGATAGGATATTACTCACCAAAATCCCTTGAAGCCGTGAGAAAAGAGGGTTTGAGAGCTTCAAGCTTCTGAAAATTTTCCAATACTATCTTCCAAATGCTGAGAAAGGAAGGGTAAAAACCCTCCTTCCCACGAGCTACAAAAGGTGAATGATTATCACCCATAACCCTAAGTGCTAAACCAACAACAAGGTATGGAAAATTGGGGCCCACCCTTGACTTCCATAACCAACAAGAGTGATGGTCACTAAGGTAAGGTTAAAACCATTCCCTAAGGCTTCCTAAGGATCTCCCACTTGCAGCCACGTAATTAGTTTACAACAAAAAGAAAGAGAAGGAGCTTGCATGGTTTTCACGTGAACCATGCAAGATATTATACAACCGGGTTTTCTTTCTTCAAAAGAATTAAAACGTGGACTTCTCCCATGCTCTCCCATCCTTAGACTTATCCTTGTCCTTCCTGCATGAATGGATCATCTTCTTTAAGAATAACTTGGAGTTCCACGTGAGTTGTTGCTTGGTCTTTGTCTTGGTAAGATAGGCTATGAACTTCGAACTCTAAGTTCTCCTCTTCAATCTCCCAATGTATGCAATGCTTGGGAAGTTCTTTATCAAGAGAGGAGGGCATGTCTAGGAGGCCCTTTAGTGGCGATGAATCTCCTGCAAAATTAGCAAACATGTTAGATAATTGTCTTGCCCGGCTTCGGGTGGTCGTACCCTCTGGTGGATGGCGGTTCCCGGGCACATCATCCCCTCCGGGTGAATGAGGATTTGCCCTCAAATCCAGGGGTTGCTCCTCCTCATCCTCGACTGCTTCCCCCACATATGGAGATAAGTCTTGAACATTAACAAAGCCGATACGCCAAAGTCCCCGGGAAGCTTCAACTTATAGGCATTTTTGTTGATCTTCT
>QAOC01024695.1:257247-288623 GCA_003255005.1 Begonia fuchsioides
AAAAATTGAATGCAAATTTAAAAGGAAACAGCTTTTATTCTTCAATCCTCCCAAGGACTTTAGGAGTGCTATTCTTCTTGAGTGGAATTGGATAGGAATTCTCCATGATTTTCTAATGCAATCGGACGTCGATTAGGCGTGAAACCGATCATGGATGGTTCTTCCTTCCAAACTATTGTGTGAACCAGTT
This sequence comes from Begonia fuchsioides, assembly GCA_003255005.1. Lineage (NCBI taxonomy): Eukaryota > Viridiplantae > Streptophyta > Magnoliopsida > Cucurbitales > Begoniaceae > Begonia > Begonia fuchsioides. The sequence goes on from QAOC01024695.1 coordinate 257,438, forward strand.
TATCCTTGTCTAATTCCAAGGGTGGCAATAACTTGAAATTAAATAAAACTTCTCCTGCAAAAAGAACAAACTTGTTAGAAAGATCCCGAGCTCGAGATCGGGTGATCGCTCCCTTAGGCGTAGTCCGAGGCATGTCATCCTCCCGGGGTACTTTAGGATTTGTCCCCAAATCCGATTGATGTTCAAGCTCATCGTCCTCCTCTTCTTCATCATTAATATACGGTGATAGGTCTTGAACATTAAACGTGGCAGAAACTCCATATTCCCCGGGTAGTTCTAACTTGTATGCATTAGGGTTTATTTTCTCGATGACCTTGAAAGGTCCATCGGCTCTAGGAGCTAGTTTAGAACCTCGTTGGTTTGGAAAACGTTCCTTCCTCAAATGTAACCAAACTAAATCTCCTTCTTTGAAGTTCATCTCTTTTCTTCCACTGTTCGCATACTTAGCATAGGCGTCATTGGCCTTTTTAATAGATTTTTTTACCCGTTCATGGAGTTGCTTCACTAGTTCGGCTTTCTTTGCTCCATCCAGATTGATAACTTCCTTAGATGGGATTGGCACAAGATCTAGCGGGGTGAGAGGGTTAAATCCGTAAACCACTTCAAATGGACTCGATTTTGTCGCACTATGCACGCTTCAGTTGTAAGCAAACTCCACATAAGGTAGTTGTATGTCCCAATCCGTCAATTTCTTGTTCACCACACTCCTTAATAAGCTTCCCAAAGTTCGGTTAGCAACTTCCGTTTGTCCATCGGTTTGAGGATGAAATGAGGTACTAAAGAGTAATTTTGTTCCGACCTTTCGCTATAAGGTCTTCCAAAATGCACTTAAAATTTTAGTGTCTCTATCCGAAACTATGGTTTTTGGAATACCATGCAATCTTACCACCTCCTTGAAATATAATTCAGCCACGTGAATCGCATCGTCGGTTTTAGCACAAGCCACAAAATGAGCCATTTTGGAAAAACGGTCTACCACAACCATAATAGAATCTTTTGATCTACAAGTCCGGGGAGGCCTAGCACAAAATCCATACTCACTTCCGTCCAAGGATGATTAGGCACGGGAAGAGGTAAGTACAAACCGTGAGGAAGCAACCTACTTTTAGCCTTCTTACATATTATGCATTTCTCCAATACTTTGTGAATGTCCCGAAACAAATGAGGCCAATAAAAGTGTTCCTTAAGAATCTCCATTGTTTTCTTCTCCCCAAAATGACTAGCTAGTCCGCCACCATGCGCTTCTTTTATAAGTGATTCCCGAAGGCTACCTCTAGGAATACATAGCTTCCCTCCTTTAAACAAGAATCCTTCCATGATATAATATCCACATTCAACTTTCTTAAGACGTAACTCATACCATTTACCAAAATCCAGGTCATCTTTGTAAGCTTCTTTTATCCAATCAAAACCCAAAAACTTAGAACTCAACTCGGTTAAAAGAGCATACCTCCTTGATAATGCATCGGCCACCACATTTGATTCACCCTTCTTGTATTTGATGACATAGGGAAATCTTTCAAGGAACTCCACCCATTTGACATGTCTTCGGTTCAGTTTTCCTTGGCTCTTGATGTGTTTTAGTGCTTGGTGATCCGAGTGAATGATAAACTCCTTAGATAATAAGTAGTGTTGCCATAACTCTAAAGCTCGGATTACCGCATAAAACTCCTTGTCGTAAGTCGAGTAATTGAGCACGGCTCCTTTAAGCTTCTCACTAAAATAGGCAAGTGGTCTCCCCTCTTGCATAAGGACCGCGCCTATTCCAATTCCGGAGGCGTCACACTCTACCTCAAACACCTTGTTGAAATCCGGAAGGCTTAATACTGGTGCATTACAAAGTCGTTGTTTGATGAGATCGAAGCTTTCTTGACAACTCCTCCTCCATTCAAAATCCTTTCCTTTCTTAGTGCAATCGGTTAAAGGGGCCATGATGGAACTAAAACCATGTATGAACCGTCGATAAAAGGAAGCTAGTCCATGGAAACTCCTTATATCCGAGATGCTCTTAGGGACCGACCAATCCCGAATGGCTTCAACTTTAGCTTCATCAACTTCCATTCCTTTTTTTGAAATAATAAACCCCAAAAATTTTATCCTTTCTTGCACAAATGCACACTTCTTCAAATTCCCAAATAGCTTGAAATCCCGGAGCTTAATGAATAACATTCGAAGGTGCTCTTGGTGACTTGACAAATCTTGACTATAAACCAAGATGTCGTCAAAATATAGCACTACAAAAACTCCCAAAAAGTCTTTTAAAACGAAGTGCATCAGCCGCATGAAGGTGCTTGGGGCATTGGATAATCCGAAGGGCATAACTAGCCACTCATAGAGGCCATACTTAGTCTTGAACGCCGTCTTCCATTCATCCCCTTCTTTCATTCTAATTTGGTGATAACCACTTTTGAGATCTACCTTTGAAAAGCACGTAGCACCACTGAGTTCATCCAATAAATCTTCTAACCGTGAGATGGGAAATCTATACTTGATTGTGATTTGGTTTATGGCGCGACTATCAATACACATACGGTAACTCCCGTCTTTCTTTGGTACTAGTAGGGCCGGTACGGAACAAGGACTCAACGATTCTCGGATATGCCCCTTGTCAAGGAGTTCTTGCACTTGCTTGTGCAATTCTTTAGCTTCTTCGGGGTTGAGTCGATAGGAGGGTCGGTTTGGAAGTACGGCTCCCGGTTGGAAATCCATTTGATGCTCTATTCCCCGAAATGGTGGTAACCCTTTTGGAAGTTCTTCTGGAAAAACATCTTGATATTCTTCAAGTAATTCAAGGATCACCGAGGGGACTTCTCCAAACTCTTCTACTCTTTCCCGAAACATAATAAGCACCATCGAGTCTCCTTCTAATACAGATCTCATCAACTCTTTTCTGGTCATAAACAAGCTGTTTTTTGATAAAATTTCCTTCCTTGCAAACTCATCTTTTGCCACTTGTTCCGGGTCGAGGGGCATTAACTTGATTTTGCGTCCACCAAACTTGAAGGCATAGTGGTTGGTGAACCCATCATGAATAACTTTCTGATCAAATTGCCAAGGTCTTCCGAGTAAAAGATGGCTAGCACTCATTGGGACAACATCACATAACACATTATCCTTGTATTTCCCGATCACAAAATCTATCCTTACTTGCTTGGTTACCTTAACGTCGTCTTTGTCATTCAACCATCTTAGCTTGTAGGGTCTTGGATGTGTAGAGGTTTTTATCCCGAGTTTTTCCACAAGGTCCCGGGATGCCACGTTAGTGCAACTCCCTCCGTCTATTATCATCGAACAAGTCTTCCCTTGAATCGAGCATCGGCTATGGAAAATATTTTCTCTTTGAAAATCCTCAAGTTGACTTTGACAGGTGAGCGTACGTCGGATAACCATTAATAGGGGTCCCTCTTGAGCAGGGCAAATTTCTTCCTCTTCTTCTTCAGATTCCATGTCATTGCTCGGTTCCTCCTTTAGTTCATCTTCACTTATGACCACATTCATCCCTTCTTTGATGATCATGACACGTTTATTTGGGCATTGGGCAGAAATATGTCCAAGTCCAAGGCACTTGAAGCATTTGATTTCATGGGTTCGAGATCGATTAGGGTCTATGACTGGTTTTGTTTCTCCTTCTTTCCTTTGTATCCATGGTTTTTTGCTAGGGATTTTTACCTCGGGCTTGACGAATGGCTTGTAAGGGGTTTTGGATTCATGAAAAAATTTGTTGGATGTCCCCTTACCTCTCCTCTTCACTTGCCTTTCCACCTTCAAGGCTAATTGAATCACCGAATCCAAGTTGTCGAGAGGGTATAATTCAACAATATCCCCAATCTCCCTATTCAACCCTCTTAGGAACCTTGCTATAATTTGCTCCAAAGGTTCGGCAAGATCACATTTTATTCGTAAAGTCTCAAATTCCGTCAAGTAGTCTTCTACCGAAAGAGACGATTGTTTCAACGTTTGTAATTGTAGAAACAACTCTTGCTTGTAGTGTAACGGAACAAACCTTTTTCTCATGATGGTTTTCATAGCCTTCCAAGTTGAAATATTTTCATCACCATCTCGCCTTCTTTTCTCCTTCACACTATTCCACCATAGACTCGCATATCCCGTAAGCTCCAAGGAAACTAGTTGCACTTTCAATTTTTCAGAATAGTTGTAACATTCGAAAATCTTGTCCACTTTCTCCATCCAATCAAGAAAGATGTCGCCATTACAAACGCCATTAAAATTTGGAATAGATACCTTGACGTTCTTCATATCATCATCTCGGTAAGACGGCACATAGACTTCAAAGTCTTCATCCTCTGAATCATCGGGTATAAATTCCCGAGACCTCCTCACCCTACTCTTGGATCTCCGTCGAGGAGGGGCATTCGGTTGAGGCTTCATTTTTGTTGTAAGAGTCTCTACTTGGCGTGTCAATAGGTCAAGTCTTCGAAATACTTCATCCATCTGTCCTTGAGAACTCGATTCCGGGTGGTCCGGACTTGGGGTCGGAAAAGGGTTTGGGTTTGGAATCGGCATCCGATCGGGGTTGTATTGGGAGCCACTTCTTGTGGTCATTTTTTTTTATCAACAATGGGTAGAAATCAGAGCCTTGGAAGGGTGGGAAAGGGTCTTTGGCTCTGATACCAAATGACACGAAATGGGAATGGAATAGGAGGGAAATATCTTGGATAGGCGGATTTTTAGGGATTACCCGAAAAATCAGATTCGGATGAACTTTGGACTGTTGGATCTCACTAACGGTGGTGAGATTTTAAATGAAATTTGGAGCGGATCTGGATGAATGAGTGAAGAATGGATCCTACAAAAATTAATAGGATCTAACGGACGAAATAAAAGATATGCCGAAAATGGTGAAGGCGGAAAATGAGTGAAATCAGGGTTTTCCAAGCAGATTCTAGGAAATCAAAGATAATTTGAAATGATCGTATCTCGGGAACAGGGGTGAGTTTTTGGATGAAAATTTGTGTGGTGCTGGATGAAGGAAGTAGTAAGATATCCTAAGAGTTTTACAGGATTCTCACGTGGGAATTTGGAGATATGATGACGAAATGAAGGAGTGTTGTGGCTTGGCCGGAAACTAGGGTTTGCGGTCAAAAGGGTTTCAATTCACGTAAAAATGGAGGGTTGAGCTGATGATCCACACTCTCACCCTTAGACCATGAAGATGGCTAGATAAATGTGGTATGGATAGGTCGTCCTAGCTCGGAAGGATGACCAACTCCGGTTGTCTCTCGGTGGCCGGGATATGGATTCCGGAGACCGAGTCTTTGGAGGAAAAACTCCAAAGGGGGAGATCAAAATTGACAAGAAAACTTCTTTATTCAAATCAATCTGCCAATTACACTTGCTTGGGTACGATTAAATAGAAAATTAAACTAAAACTTGCTTATCATCGGACGGCCTAGATCATCTCCACGAACAACAATCCACAACTTGAAAAATGGACCAATGAGAAGCCACCAAGGGACGCTCCACCAAAGCTCCTCCTTCAGCTCATTAGGCTCCAACGAAAAGTCCTAAATATCCTCCCGAAATGATAATTAGCTAACCCTAGAAATCCCATGCAAATCCATGCAACCGGTGTAAACAAAAACTAGTTCGGAAAACGAAAAATTGAATGCAAATTTAAAAGGAAACAACTTTTATTCTTCAATCCTCCCAAGGACTTTAGGAGTGCTATTCTTCTTGAGTGGAATTGGATAGGAATTCTCCATGATTTTCTAATGCAATCGGACGTCGATTAGGCGTGAAACCGATCGTGGATGGTTCTTCCTTCCAAACTATTGTGTGAACCGGTTTATCCTTGTCTAATTCCAAGGGTGGCAATAACTTTAAATTAAATAAAACTTCTCCTGCAAAAAGAACAAACTTGTTAGAAAGATCCCGAGCTCGAGATCGGGTGATCGCTCCCTTAGGCGTAGTCCGAGGCATGTCATAACCCTTACGGATTTTAACAAAGTGTTTGAAATCGAGTGTGATGCTTCCGGAACTGGTATTGGAGCGGTCTTGATGCAAGAGGGCCGCCCGATAGCATACTTTAGCGAGAAGCTTAAGGCCGCGACCCTTAATTACTCGACATATGGCAACATTACTTGCTGCCCCGAGAGTTTATCATCCACACCGATCATGAAGCTCTCAAATTTATCAAAGGTCAAGGCAAGCTCAACCGACGACATGCTAAATTGATCGAGTTCTTGGAGAAGTACCCTTATATTATCAAGTACAAAAAGGGTGACACTAACATGGTGGACGATGCACTATCACGGAGAAGCATCCTTTTCATCGAGCTACGGGTACGTTTCTTCGGTTTAGATTGGTTGAGAAATTGCTATGCGGATGATATAGATTTTGGTCCTCGTTTTGAATTGGCCGCCAAGGGTGAATTGGCGGGTTATCATGTTAATGACGGATACTTATTCTGTGGAGGACGCATGTGTGTCCCGAGAGGAAGCATCCGAGAGTCCCTCATTATCGAGGCTCACGGATGCGGCCTTGCGGGCCACTTTGAAGAGAAAAAGACTTGGGAGATGCTCAAGGAGCATTTTTATTGGCCACATTTATTTCGGGACGTGCACCACTTTGTGGAACGGTGCGCGACATGCAAAAAGGCCAAGACCCGCACGTTACCCCAAGGTCTTTACTTGCCTTTACCGGTGCCCGACCACCCATGGCACGACATTAGCATGGATTTTGTACTCGGACTCCCACAGACAAGCCGAGGCAAAGATTGCATTATGGTTGTGGTCGACCGATTTTCTAAGATGGCGCACTTTGTGGCGTGTGCCAAGACCGCCGAAGCCACAGCCATCGCCGAGCTATTCTTCAAGGAAATCGTCCGGCTTCACGGCATGCCTCATTCAATCGTGTCCGATCGAGATGGTAAGTTCCTTAGCACATTTTGGAGGACCTTATGGGCACGACTAGGCACCAAGATACTTTTTAGCACGGCCTTCCACCCACGAACCGACGGCCAAACGAAGGTAGTCAACCGATCACTCGGCTCACTCCTCCAAACCACGGTGGATACGAAGATCTCGACATGGGATCTTCAATTGCCATTCATTGAATTTGCCTACAACCGGTGCCGCCACAACACCACGGGTATGACTCCTTTCGATGTTGCTTACGGCTTTAATCCTTCTACACCCATGGATTTACTTCCATTGCCGAGCAAGGAGCATACCAACACCGACAGCCATGACAAGGCCGAGAAGATCCGTCAATTGCACGAGAAAATTAAGAAGCGGATCGAGAAGAAAAATGCCAAGTATGCTCAAGCGGCCAACCGAGGCCGAAAGGAGAAAATTTTCAAAGAAGGAGATTTAGTGTGGCTTAAGCTTCGGTACTTTAAGCATAAGCACTCTAAATTGCTGCCAAGAGCCGACGGACCTTTCCGAGTGACCGAGCGCGTCAATCCGAATGCGTACAAGCTCGAATTACCGGGCGAATACGGCATTACCACCACGGTCAACGTCCGAGATCTATCACCATACTTGGATGATGATGATGAACCTGCTGAATTGGAGGATGAGGGGATAGAATTGGGGACAAATCCTCAAGTACCCCGGGAGGATGATGTGCAACCCGAGCACATCATGGACTTAGCCCCGACCAACCCAACGAGCCCGCCTGATTTTTCTAACTTAGTTGCTTGTTTTGCAGGTATCTTAACCTCAGAGACACCATCCGAGCTCGATCGGGAAAGGCCCAAGCACTCAATCACTTGGTGCTCGGCCATTCCCGCACTTGACGCGCACACCGGGCCGCCCACCGGCCCGCCTATCGACCACCCCTCGGCGACCAGCAAGTCCAAGGCCGCCGACGTGGCCGAGACTCACTAGAGTCTCAGTCCATAGGAATAAGTGGCCGACGTGAGGGAACGCACGACCCGATCCCCATTGATCGCGCGCTCTCCCACGAAGCCCGACTCCTCGGCCCACCCAACGCCGAGCTCGGCCACCTTAGTTTGTTTTTGCATTTAGAAGACTTAGTGAAGGAAAGAATGAAGTCTAAAGATAGAAGATGCTCAACGCACGACGAGAAGCCCAAGATGACCGAGTCTCTCACGAGGCTCGGCCCACTATCGGCCTATTCGAAGACTTAGCCAAATTCTATCGGCCAAACTTACTTAATCTTTAAGTATTTTTGTTATTTGGCTAAAATTTGGCAGAGATTCATACCCGTGGACTCACAGCCCAAATTTTAGGACATTAGCACACGGAAAAAACAGAAGTTTGCACGGAGTGGACTTTTGATGCACAAATCCACTCGGGTAAGGAAACAAAGACAACAATCACACCAAAAAACAACAAGACCCGAAAACAAATAAGGTGGGATGAGGGCTATATGACTTTCAATCTTACATTGATCCTAATCAAGTGAGGAGGAAGGTTGGAATGAGAGCTAAGTGATCCTAGCAAAATCACCAACACCAAGACAAACCAAAACAAGGATATTACTCACCTTGGATGAAATGTCGTGAGAAAGGAAAGGGGGTTTGAGAGCCTCAAGCTTCCAAAGTTTTATCCAATTTTTTTCTACTTCATTAGACGTGGGAGGAGGGATTCATACCCCTTAGAACTTACACAAAAGACAAAAGCAATTAAAAACCTAAATTTAGGACTAATGAGTAGCTAAGTAGGAGGTAGGTGGGATAAAGGGGCCCACCTTTAACTTGTCTCCCAACTCAAACACTCCCTAGACCTAAACCACGTCTAAAAGACTTTACAAACTCAAACTTCATGGGAAATAATATTTGCCTTAAGCTCCAACATGATGGAGCATAAATTGGTCCAATCCAAACCAATTTCCAGCAAATTGATCCAAACCGAACCAACCTCTATACATCATTTCAAGCTACTAGGATAATTACAATTTACAAAGTGAAGAGGATATTTGGCAAGGTTCGGTCCATCACTTGTCCATTGACAAATGGATATGATCACTTGCATCCTTCTTGGACCACACTTGAACAACGTCCTCTCCCATGGTGGACAAAGTGAAGTCAGCTTTCCCTTCTTTTGGAGTTGGACATGGCCGAGATTCGGATAGGTTGTCTCGGCAAGAAAGGCTTTGGGCATCGGTCGTCAACTTCTCCTCTTCAAATTCCCAATGCAAACAATGTTTGGGAAGCTCTTTGTCAAGGGGTGAGGGATCATCTAAGAGGTCCATTAAAGGAAATGTCACACCTGCAAAATCAGCAAACAAGTTAGTAAATTGTCTTGCACAGCCTCGGGTTATCATGCCCTCCGGGTGGTGGTGGCTCTCGGGCATGTCACCTGAGGAGCAGATTATTGCTCGGTTCTCGCTTGGACTTAGTCGAGAAATCAGGAACGTGGTTGAGCTACAACCCCTTGGCTCCTTTGATAGCATCATTGAGCTGGCCACAAGGGTTGAGCGCAAACTCAAGAGGCGTAAAGCCACCGCATCACGCATCATTCCAAAGGCTCCGATTCCGTTCAAGTCCAAAGGCGACGACAAGGTGCCAATCCTAAAAACATGGGGACCAAGTAAAGATTCAGAGACTAAGCCAACAGAAGGCAACCCGCTGAGGGCGCGCGAGATCAAGTGCTTCAAGTGCTTGGGCCACGGACACATTGCCGCGCAATGCCCTAACCGACGGGTAATGCTCCTCCAAGAAGGGAGCGAGGAGCTAATCAGCGAAGATGAGCTCGAGGTTTTGACCAAGGAACCCGATGACACCAGCGCAGTATGCCAAGCTCTGGAGGGTCCCATGCTCATGATGATCGGGCGCATATTGTCCGCGCAACCTAAGTCCAAACTACATCAGCGGGAGAATATCTTCCACAGCAGATGCACCATCCAGGACAAAGTATGCTCCCTGATAATCGACGGAGGCAGCTGCACCAATGCCGCCTCCAAGGACTTGGTAGAAAAGCTGTCACTACCGACGACCGAGCACCCCGCGCCATACAAACTCTGCTGGCTCACGAATCAGGAGGATCTACGCGTGAATAAACAGACACGCATAGAGTTCTCCATCGGGCAATACAAGGATACCATCCTGTGCGACGTGGTGCCCATGACGGCCACGCACCTCTTGCTCGGCCGACTGTGGCAATACGACCACCGAGCCATACATGATGGATTCACCAACGCCTACACTTTCCGCATGGATGGACGCAACTACACTTTTGCCCCCTTGACGCCCGAGCAAATTTGCAAGGACGAAGCCATACCAAGGGAGGCCACATTGTTCATGAACAAGAAGGAATCGACAGGGTCCCTTCGGCACTACGACCCAATTGTAGTGCTCATTTATCGCGAGCCCGGAGTTGAAGGACACGACATACTCGAGGAGATCCGAGCTCTCCTCGAGAATTATCGAGACTTATTTCCAGACGATCTCCCCTCAGGCTTACCACCGGTGCACGGCATCGAACACCACATCGACTTACAGCCGGGGGCATCTCTACCCAACCGGCCCGCATACTGGCTTAATCCGGAAGAAGCAAAGGAACTCCAGAGACAGGTTCAGGAGCTCCTCGACAAGGGCTACATCCGCGAGTCCCTTAGCCCGTGTGTTGTCCCAGCCCTTCTCGTACCTAAGAAGCACGGCAGCCATCGGATGTGCATTGACAGCCGAGCTATCAACGACATAACGGTGAAATATTGCTTTCCGATGCCATGACTAGATGACCTTCTCGACGAACTGAGCGGGGCAACACACTTCTCCAAGGTAGACTTGCAGAGCGGATACCACCAGATCAGAATGCGCGAAGGCGATGAATGGAAGACCGCATTCAATATTCGCTACGGCCTTTTTAAATGGACGGTCATGCCATTCGGTCTCACTAATGCTCCAAGTACGTTCATGCGTCTCATGAACCACGTGCTCCGCGATTACTTAGAACGATTTGTCATCGTTTATTTCGATGACATATTAGTCTACAACACGAGCATGGAACAACACTTAGGACACTCTCCGAAGAGTCAAGTTATACGGCCACAAAAAGAAGTGCGCCTTTGGCCAACAGAGAATCCACTTCCTCGGGTTCACCTTATCCGAAGAAGGTGTCGAGGTAGACCAAGACAAGATCAAGGCCATCCGAGAATGGCCCACACCAAAGAGCATGTTTGACATTCGCAGTTTCCACGGACTCGCCAATTTTTACAGGTGGTTTATTCAAGGCTTCAGCATGATTATGGCACCACTCACGGAATGCACCAAGAAAGGAAGGGAATTCGAGTCGACCTGTGGCTGCCAAGAAATTTTTGACCTCATCAAGGAGCGACTATGGAGGCACCAGTACTAGTGCTTCCCGATTTTGCTAAGGTATTCAGAGTCGAGTGCGATGCCTCAGGCACGGGCATTGGCGCCGTTTTGACACAAGAGGGACGAGCCATCGCATATTTCAGCGAGAAGCTCAAGGGCACGACACTCAACTATTCCACGTATGATCGGGAACTATACGCCCTCATCCGCTCAATAGAGGTATGGCAACACTATCTCTTGCCCAAGGAGTTCGTTATCCACACGAACCACCAAGCGCTCAAATTTATCAAGGGGCAGAGCAAACTTAATCGCAAACACACGAAATGGGTCGAATTTTTGGAACGATACCCGTATGTAATTAAGTACAAAAAGGGTGATACGAATATCGTGGCCGACGCCCTATCCCGAAGATGCATGCTCATGACTAAACTCAAGGTACGCTTCTTCGGGCTGGACTGGATGAAACAGTGCTACCACGATGACCCAGATTTTTGCCAACACTTTGAGATGGCTACCAAGGGTGAGGAGTGCGGATATCTCCTCACCGATGGATATCTTTTCCAAAACGGGCAACTATGCATCCCAAGGGGAGGCATCCGAGAGTCCCTCATAGCTGAGGCCCATGGGGGCGGCCTAGCGGGACACTTTGAGGAAAAGAAGACCTGGGAATTATTAAAGGAACACTTCCACTGGCCCCACCTTTTCCGAGATGTCCACCATTTTATAGAGCGGTGTGTGGTGTGTAAGAAAGCCAAAAACTGCGCACGCGCTCAAGGTCTTTATCTACCGCTCCCCGTACCTAGTCGCCCATGGGAAGAACTTAGCATGGATTTCATGCTCGGTCTTCCCCACACAAAACGAGCAAAAGACTCAGTCTTAGTGATTGTGGACAGATTTTCCAAGATGGCACACTTCATCCCATGCGGGAAGACAGCCGAGGCTGCGCAACTCGCAGACTTCTTTTTCCGAGAAGTCATCTGAATACATGGAATGCCCTTATCCATCATGACCGACCACGACCCCAAGTTCCTTAGCTCATTTTGGAGGACACTTTGGGCCCGGCTCGACACCAAACTCATGTTTAGCACGACATTCCACCCTCAGACCGATGGCCAAACATAAGTGGTCAACCGATCGTTGGGAGCTTTACTCAGGAGCGTTGTGAGTGGGAAGCTCACGGACTGGGATTTACAACTCCCGCTCGTCGAGTTTGCGTACAACCAAAGCAGGGACAACACGACCGGAGCAACACCATTCGAAGTAAACTACGGCTACAATCCACTTACCCCGATGGATCTGATGCCTTTGCCTAGCCGGGACGCCATCCACCCCGACGGGATGAACAAGGCCAAAGCCGCAAAGAAATTGCACGAACAGACAAAGGCAACGATCGAAAAGAAAAACGAGGCATATGCACAAGCAGCAAACCAAATCAGGAAAGCCGTGAATTTTAAAGTCGGATATCTAGTATGGCTCAAAGTTGTTACCGTTGGCCGAGGGACCATTCAAGATCATTGCGAAAGTCAACCCCAATGCCTACACATTAGAACTCCCCGACGACTACAGAATCTCGACTACCATCAATGTCTGAGATTTATCTCCCTACATAGGCAATGAGGAGGGAGAAATTGAGCTCGAAGAAGAAGAGACTGCGGCGGATTTGGGGGCAAATCCTCAAGTACCCCGGGAGGATGATGTGCAATGGCCGAACACCATCGCACATCGACCGACCACCATCTCGCAACCCCCGACGCATGGTCCCGTCCTCTAAGTTTTATCTAACTTAATTGCTATTTTTGCAGGTAACATTGACCTTACGAAGCCCTCGGAGAAAGATAGAGGGCAGCCGAAGTACTTGTTCGAGTGGAAGCTCGAGGATCACGGCGCGCGCACACCCACCATCGACACATCGTGCCCAGCACGTGCGCCCACTATCGAGACAGTACTGACACCCGCATTCAGCCTTGCGCGCACAGCATGCTATGCGTGCACACTTACTTTGGCAACAGCGTCGTTCGCGCGCGCACAACTTAGCAACATGCTAGCATGGTGTGCCTTCGGTCGCGGGGATCGCGCTAAGGCTCACCGTGGATGCGTTGGGGTGCGCCCGGGAAGAAGAATTGGGGCGCGGATGGTGTAAACTCGGGAGTTATGGGAACGGACGGAATAGTTGCCGGTAATATGATGGAAATATGGAGTATGGAGGTGTGAGGCAGCGGATGGCTCGAAGGATTCGAGAGGTGGTTCGGTGGGGGCTAGGTGGGTCGTCGGGTGATTACTCGGGAACGAGGTGAATATATGGAGGTAGTCGGAGTTAGATGAGGGCAGCGATGATCGTAACACTTGAGCAACCGGGAGTGTTTGGATCGGTGGACCTAAGGCAACGCTCGGATATGACTCACCGAAGTCGCCGAAGGGTTTGATGACGCTCGGCCGGATGTGACGCATCGGAGAAACGCAATCGGATGAGGGAGTTTGATAGAAGGCTCTCGGCTCTTGAATATCAAAATTTCACTAAGTAAAGACTAGGGTTTACAACCTATTTAAAGACAAAATTCGTAAAGGAAATAGAATGGAAGGGCGCTCGGCCGTTGGATGGCAATCCGTGTGAGGGAGTTGAACGGCGTTCCTTTAACGTGCATGGGCCTGGTCCAAATGTGTGTGTCCGAATAAGACAAGGAATGATCAAGCGAGATTTGGAGTCGCTCGGCTGAATATGTCCACAGATGCGTGATCGGATGAGATCCCATAAAATCCGGGATACGCGGGGATCTGGCTTGCTGGCCGGGCCGGGTTGGATCATGAGGCAAGCGCACGCTGGGCCGTGCGCGCGGGGCCGATTAAGTGTCTTCTGGACTTTGACTTGTGCGAACTCCTATCTTTCGCTTTGGTTGGACTTCTCCGCTCAGTAAAGGAGTTCTCGAAGCTTTGGGCACGGTGGAATATGGGCTTGGCCCATGGTTGTCCGAGTGAGTCTCCTTTCGGACACGTTCCAGATATCTTGGGATTTTCTGCTTGCGAATCCTCTTCTTTAAGCTGCAGAGGATCTCTTCTGATATTGTCTTGACGTCCGAAGAGTTTGGCTTGGGAGATTTATCTTCGTTTTGCTGGATGTCCGAGTGTCCAAGATTCGGCGCAGAATCCGGGATTCTGCGTGTCTGTCCGAGAGCGGCGTTGTTGGGCCGGGCTTGCGCGCGCACTGGCGCGCGTTCTTGAAGTCACTTCCGATCTTCTCCTTGATTCTAATGACTCTTTGGGCTGGGCTTCCTTCGTTCTTTATTTGATGGAGATCCACGCTACTCGAAGACCTCCGTGTGGCACTTGGCCACTTATTGGCTATAGGTGGCCGAAGGCCTAGCTAGACGCGGCATGGGCCGCGCCATCCCCCGGATGCCATGAGAGCAATGTCACGGGCTGCTCCCTGTCATTCTCGGAGGGTGTTGCTGAATGTAATGTCCCTGCAAAACGAGCAACCATGTTAGTAAAAGCCTCGGTGGTCGAGGGCCCGTAGGTGTCACGGGCTTCGGTGACCGAGGGGGCGGGCGGATGGGTCGTGTCATGAGCCTCGGTTGGATCGGATGGCACATCATCCTCCCGGGGTACTTGAGGATTTGTCCCCAAATCACTCTCGTCGGGGTCCTCTTCGTCATCAACGTATGGGGAAAGATCCTTGACATTTACCGTGGCTAAAACTTCAGATTCGCCTGGGAGTTCGATCTTGTACGCATTCGGGTTAATCCTCTAGATTACCCGGAAAGGTCCCTCGGCTCTTGGGAGTAATTTTGCATGCTTGTGTTTAAAATGCCTTGTCTTGAGCCAAACAAGGTCTCCCACTTCGAAGATTTTCTCCTTACGTTTCTTGTTGGCCGCGGTAGCATACTTAGCATTCTTCCGCTCAATGGTCCGCTTGATTTTCTCGTGCAATTTCCAGACTAGCTCAGCTTTTTGAAGGCCGTCGGGGTTAGCGTAGTCTTGAGCCGGTAGGGGTAATAAATCCATGGGCGTGGTCGGGTTGAATCCGTAAGCGGCTTCAAATGGGCTTAAGTCCGTGGTTGAATGGCGGCATCGATTGTAGGCAAATTCGATGAATGGTAGCTTCTTGTCCCAAGTGGTGATCTTCTTTCCGATGACACTTCGTAGTAACGCACCTAGTGTTCGGTTAACCACTTCCGTTTGCCCATCGGTTTGGGGGTGGAATGCCGTGCTAAAAAGTAGCTTGGTGCCAAGCCTTGCCCATAATGTCCTCCAAAACGTGCTGAGGAACTTACCATCTCGGTCGGATACGATGGATCGAGGAATGCCGTGGAGTCTCACTATCTCCTTGAAAAATAAATCGGCTATGGCCGTGGCGTCGTGTGCGGTATGGCACGGCACAAAGGGTGCCATTTTCGAAAACCGATCGACCACAACCATAATTGAGTCTCGGCGGTTGTTTGTCCTTGGAAGGCCGACTACAAAATCCATGCTAAGGGCTTGCCATGGATAATCGGGTACGGGTAGCGGCAAGTATAAGCCTTGGTTCGTGGCACGGTTTTTGGCCTTCTTACAAACCGCGCATCTCTCTACATAGCGGTGTACGTCTCTAAACAACTTGGGCCAATAGAAATGCTCCTTTAGCGCTTCCCATGTTTTCTTTTCACCGAAATGGCCCGCAAGGCCACCTCCATGAGCCTCGGTTATGAGAGACTCTCGGAGACTACCTCTCGGGATGCAAATTCGGCCGCCCTTCATAAGGTATCCCTCGGACACCATGTAGCCGGAAGCTTCCCCTTTAATTGCCGCATCAAAAATAGGCCCAAAATCTGTATCATCATGATAAAGGCCTTTAATCCACTCAAATCCAAAGAACCTTACCTTGAGCTCGGTCAAGAGGACGCTCCTTCGGGAGAGTGCATCGGCCACTACGTTTGTTTCCCCCTTTTTGTACTTTATAATATACGGATACCGCTCCAAAAATTCAATCCACTTGGCATGCCTCCGGTTAAGCTTGCCTTGGCTTTTGATAAACTTGAGCGCTTCAAGATCCGTATGAATAATGAACTCTCTCGGTATAAGGTAATGTTGCCACACTCCAATGGCTCGGATGAGTGCATAGAGTTCCTTGTCGTAGGTGGAGTAATTAAGCACGGCGCCTTTGAGCTTCTCGCTAAAGTAGGCGACCGCTCGGCCCTCTTGCATTAGGACCGCTCCAATGCCCGTGCCCGAGGCGTCACATTCAACCTCGAACACTTTGTTAAAATCCGGGAGGGTTAGCACGGGCGCTTCACATAATCGGGCCTTGATGTGTTCGAAGGCCGCTTGGCATTGTTCGGACCATACAAAGTCTTGGCCCTTTTTAGTGAGCTCGGTCAATGGAGCTACGATGGTGCTAAATCCCTTGATGAATTTCCGGTAGAAATTGGCCAATCCGTGGAAGCTTCGGATGTCCGAGACGGATTTTGGAGTGGGCCACTCTTGAATGGCCGTGACTTTGTCGGGATCCACTTCCATGCCGTGTCCGGACACGATGAAGCCGAGGAAGTGAATCCGGGTTTGTGCAAACGCACACTTCTTTCGGTTGCCGAAGAGCTTCGTTTCGCGCAACGTGATAAATAGCCGCTCCAAATGTGCTAAGTGGCTTGAGAAATCCGAGCTGTAAACCAAGATGTCATCAAAGTAAACAATTATAAATTTACCGAGATATTCCCGTAAGACGTGGTTCATTAGGCGCATGAAGGTGCTCGGCGCATTGGTGAGGCCGAATGGCATGACGAGCCACTCGAATAATCCGTAGCGTGTCTTGAAGGCCGTCTTCCACTCGTCGCCTTCCCGCATTCGGATTTGGTGATAGCCGGATTTAAGGTCCACCCGGGAGAACACTCGTGCGCCGCTAAGGTCATCCAACAAGTCATCGAGCCGAGGCATCGGGAATCGATACTTGATGGTAATGTCGTTTATCGCTCGGCTATCCACGCACATTCGGAAGGATCCGTCCTTCTTGGGCACGAGGAGGGCCGGTACCGCGCATGGGCTTAGAGATTCTTTGATGTAGCCCTTGTCCAAAAGCTCTTGAACTTGGCCTTGCAATTCTTTAGTCTCCTCGGGATTGAGCCGGTATGGGGGACGATTCGGTAAAACGGCTCCCGGTTGAAGATCGATTTGGTGTTCGATCCCTCGGAATGGTGGGAGGCCGTCGGGGAGCTCATCCGGGAAGACATCTGCATAATGGTCCAGCAAGGCTAATACGGGCTCCGGGACCTTTTCTTCACTTGGGCCTTCGGATTCCTTGTGTATTAAAATGATTAGGGGCGTACCTTGCGTGAGTGTGCGGGCTAGCTCCTTTCGGCCCATGATAAGGGCCATCTTTGATCGGGCCTCTTTCTTGTCGGCCTCGTCCTTGGCGATCTGCTCCGGGGTCATTGGAGCAAGTGTAATGTTTCGGCCATCCAACTTGAAGGAGTAATGGTTGGATCGGCCGTCATGGTGAACGTGTCGGTCGAATTGCCAAGGCCGGCCGAGAAGTACGTGCGTGGCGCTCATTGGGACAACGTCACACACTACCGTGTCTTGATATTTGCCGATCGTGAATTCAACCTTGGCTTGCTTGGAGACGCGAATATCTTCACGATCGGTGATCCAACGGAGCTTGTATGGCGTCGGGTGTTCGGTGGTCGGGAGGCCGAGTTTCTCGACCATCTCTCGGGAAGCCACATTGGTACAACTTCCTCTGTCAAAAATTAGCGAGCAAACCTTGTCTTTAATCAAACAACGGCTGTGGAAAAGGTTCTCGCGTTGAAAATCCTCGGGGTGCCTTTGGGCCGAGAGTGCGCGCCGGATTACCATAAGCATCGGACCACCTTGGGCGTGGTACAGTTCTTCATCGGGCAATTCTGGTGTTTCGACCTCTACTACTGGGCTGAGCTCGGATGGGGCCTCTTCATCGCTAACAACATCGCCCGTGTCTTCGATGATCGTCATGATACGGCGATTAGGGCATTGGGCCGCCATATGTCCTCGGCCGAGAAACTTAAAACACTGAATGTCTCGTGACCGTGGGCCTTCTTTTGAGCCCTCTTGTGGTTTGGACTCAATGTTTGGCCGAGGCACCCATGGTTTAAGTGTCGTGCTCGGGGGCTTGGTCGTGGTCCGGTAATCGGCCATTGGTGCGGGCCGGTAAGGCGCGGGTGGGCGTGTCGCGTTCGGCCGGGGGCTCGGACCCTTGTTCTTTCGTTTGATTTGCCGCTCGACCCTTAGAGCCATTTGAATGAGCTCATCAAAGGTTTCGAGGGGCTGCAGCTCTACCATATCCCCAATCTCTCGGTGGAGTCCTCGAATGAACCGAGCCATAATTTGTTCCTTGGGTTCGGCTAGGTCGCAACGAATCCGCAATGACTCGAATTCGTTCAAGTACTCGTCAACGGTGGAACTTCCTTGTCGGAGGCTTTGGAGTTGGAGAAAAAGATCTTGGCGGTAATGGCTCGGGACAAAGCATTTCCGCATGTGATTTTTCATTGCGCGCCACGTTGCGATCTCTTCTTCGTGATCTTCGTGTCTTTGTCTCTTCAAACTAGTCCACCAAAGAGCAGCGTATTCAGTCAATTCAATAGAAGCTAATTGTACCTTTAACTTCTCAGAATGGTTGTATAAGTCAAAAATTTTGTCGACTTTCTCGACCCAATCGAGAAAGGAATCGCCGTCGGAGGTTCCCTTGAATGATGGTAGATTGAGCTTCGGTAATTTCCAATCTTCACCTCGGTCCGTATGGTGGTCGGAATAAAAGTCTTCATCGGACTCGTCAAAGTCGCGAGGCGCGGCTCGACGTCTCCCATTGCCGGCTCCGGGACGCCGTGCTGGCCGGGGAGGTTCATACGGTTGAGCGGGTGCGGCCGGTGGGGCGGCATTGTCTAGTCTTTGGAGAACGGCATCCATCCTCCGGTTGAAGGCTTCTTGTTCGTCCATTCTCCGATTTAGGGCGTCGAATTGCCCTTGAACGTGTGGGTCTATTTCATGCGGCTCGGAGGCGATCGTTGGATCGGAAGTGGTGGCTTGGTCTCGGCCACCGTTGTGGATTGCTCCGCTTCGAGTCATCATAATAAATTTTGGATTTTTATGCGTAAAAATTGTACCTTTAGGCCTCGGAGAGTGACCTAAGCTCTGATACCAAGATGGTGTGCCTTCGGTCGCAGGGATCGCGCTAAGGCTCACCGTGGATGCGTTGGGGTGCGCCCGAGAAGAAGAATTGGGGCGCGGATGGTGTAAACTCGGGAGTTATCGGAACGGACGGAATAGTTGCCGGTAATATGATGGAAATATGGAGTATGGAGGTGTGAGGCAGCGGATGGCTCGAAGGATTCGAGAGGTGGTTCGGTGGGGGCTAGGTGGGTCGTCGGGTGATTACTCGGGAACGGGGCGAATATATGGAGGTAGTCGGAGTTAGATGAGGGCAGCGATGATCGTAACACTTGAGCAACCGGGAGTGTTTGGATCGGTGGACCTAAGGCAACGCTCAGATATGACTCACCTAAGTCGCCGAAGGGTTTGATGACGCTCGGCTGGATGTGACGCACCGGAGAAACGCAATCGGATGAGGGAGTTTGATAGAAGGCTCTCGGCTCTTGAATATCAAAATTTCACTAAGTAAAGACTAGGGTTTACAACCTATTTAAAGACAAAATTCGTAAAGGAAATAGAATGGAAGGGCGCTCGGCCGTTGGATGGCAATCCGTGTGAGGGAGTTGAATGGCGTTCCTTTAACGTGCATGGGCCTGGTCCAAATGCGTGTGTCCGAATAAGGCAAGGAATGATCAAGCGAGATTTGGAGTCGCTCGGCTGAATATGTCCGCAGATGCGTGATCGGATGAGATCCCATAAAATCCGGGATACGCGGGGATCTGGCACGCTGGCCGGGCCGGGTTGGATCATGAGGCGCGCGCACGCTGGGCCGTGCGCGCGGGGCCGATTAAGTGTCTTCTGGACTTTGACTTGTGCGAACTCCTATCTTCCGCTTTGGTTGGACTTCTCCGCTCAGTAAAGGAGTTCTCGAAGCTTTGGGCACGGTGGAATATGGGCTTGGCCGATGGTTGTCCGAGTGAGTCTCCTTTCGGACACGTTCCAGATATCTTGGGATTTTCCGCGTGCGAATCCTCTTCTTTAAGCTGCAGAGGATCTCTTCTGATATTGTCTTGACGTCCGAAGAGTTTGGCTCGGGAGATTTATCTTCGTTTTGCTGGATGTCCGAGTGTCCAAGATTCGGCGCGCAGAATCCGGGATTCTGCGTGTCTGTCCGAGAGCGGCGTTGCTGAGCCGAGCTTGCGCGCGCGCTGGCGCGCGTTCTTGAAGTCACTTCCAATCTTCTCCTTGATTCTAATGACTCTTTGGGCTGGGCTTCCTTCCTTCTTTATTTGATGGAGATCCACGCTACTCGAAGACCTCCGTGTGGCACTTGGCCACTTATTGGCTATAGGTGGCCGAAGGCCTAGCTAGACGCGGCATGGGCCGCGCCATCCCCCGGATGCCATGAGAGCAATGTCACGGGCTGCTCCCTGTCATTCTCGGAGGGTGTTGCTGAATGTAATGTCCCTGCAAAACGAGCAACCATGTTAGTAAAAGCCTCGGTGGTCGAGGGCCCGTAGGTGTCAAGGGCTTCGGTTACCGAGGGTGCGGGTGGATGGGTCGTGTCATGAGCCTCGGTTGGATCGGATGGCACATCATAGGAGCATCGCCCGCGCGCGCAGAACTTTACGTCTCGTCAGCAACCGCGCGCACCCCAGCAACATTGTGTACGCACACTTCAGCGCCCAACAGGCCCATGATAGTAACCGAGGACACAGCGCCTAGCAGGCCCACGATTACAACTGAGGGCACAGCGCCTAGCCGGCCCACGATAGTAATCGAGGACTCGTTCGAGGCTGCGAAGCCCACCCGATAGGCTCATCGGCCTTTTCTCTATTTTTCCGAGTTTATCTAAGTCTTAGAATAAGGAAAGGAACCTTAAGGGGCCAGCCACCTTCCTTGTAGGGAACCACCCCATGGGCCCTCGGCTTTCCTTAAAGGGACCCTTCCGTACTGTATATAAGTGCACTTCCCCCTTAGTGTTTTCTTAGTGAAGTTTATCAAATAAGAGAGCTTTGTGCCTTACTTGATAGCCATCCTCCGACCCCTCTTCTCCGGTGAGTCACATCCGGCCAAGGAGCGTCACCCCTCGTCGAGCGCCCGATGAGTCATATCCTAGCGCCCCCTCGAGGTCTACCAAGCTTAGCCACTCAGCCGCCCGAGTGTCTAAGTTGCCTCGCCGTCCACCTCCGCCAACCTTTCAAGCCACGCCCGCCTCCTTCCCTAGCGGTATTTTCCCTTTTCTCTTTTCCGTTCCATTTGCGCTGCACTTGTTGGCCGAGACAACACTTGTCCAGACACGCGAGTGTGTCTTGCTCGTCAAACTCCGTCTATCTTCTTGATAGCGCAACCTTGACCTTCGAGCATACATTTTTCCACTCTAAGTGGAACATCACTTGATCTGCGTCGTGCTAACCTTCCTGTTGCACATCAATCACAATTCACACTTCGGTTGTATGCAAACTCTACATGTGGTAATTGTATATCCCAATCCGAGAGCTTTTTACCTACAATGCTTCTTAAAAAGGCCCCAAAAGTTTGATTCACTACTTCCCTTTGGCCATCTGTTTGAGGATGGAAAGAGCTGCTAAACAACAATTTAGTTCCAAGCTTCCTCCACAAGGTCTTCCAAAAGGAGCTTAGGAACTTTGTATCTCGGTCCGAGACAATTGTTGTTGGAACTCCATGTAACCGAACAACTTCCTTGAAGAACAAGTCGGCTACTTTGTTGACATCATCAGTCTTGTGACAAGCAATGAAATGAGCCATCTTGGAGAAGCAATCAACGACCACCATTATTGCTTCTTTACCTCTAGGGGTTCGAGGAAGCCCCAAAACAAAGTCCACGCTAACATCCATCCAAGGTTGAGAGGGAACCGTCAATGGCATGTATAACCCTTGGGGAAGCACTCGGCTTTTAGCCTTCTTGAAAATGATACATCTTTCTATCAACTTGTGCACATCCTTGATCATGTGGGGCCAAAAGAAATGCTTCTCCCCTCTCAACCTCTCATCCCTAGCAATGTCTTCGAGTGCTAGTGGTGCAAGCTTGATGTTCCGGTTTCCCACTTGAATGAATACTCATTGGATAAACCATCATGCATGGCGTGCCGATCAAATTGCCATGGTCTCCCGAGAAGAATGTGGCTTGCATCCATAGGAAATATATCACAAAAAACAGCATTATTGTAACTTCCAATTGAGAACTCCACTCTTGTGCGCTTAGTCACCTTAAGGCCTTAAGGTCCCCTTCATCATTCAACCATCGGAGCCTATAAGGAGTGGGATGATCCTTGGTTTTAAGCCCCAATTTTTCTTCAAGCTCGGTGGAGGCTACATTTGTACAACTTCCACCATCAATGATTAAGGAGCAAACTTTATCTTTGATCAAGCACCGGCTGTGAAATATGTTTTCTCTTTGGTTAGAATCTGGTCGGCCATTCGTAGTGAGGGTTCTTTGAATCACCATTAGGAGGGGGCCCTCTTGTGCTCGGCATATTTCCTCCTTCGGTTCTGCCACTAAGTCTTCCTCTTCCTCCATGGGTTGATCTTCACTTACAATCTCTCCACTACTTTCAATAAGCACCATCACTCTCTTATTAGGACATTGAGCAGCAATATGTCCTAATCCAAGACATTTAAAACACTTTATCTCTCTTGACCATGGCTTGTTAACATCTTCAATCGGTTTAGGAACAATGTCCTTTTTTTTTCCACGGCTTTGGTTGATAAGTCTTGTCTTCCTGCCTTGGAGGTGGCTTGTAAGGGGTGTTGAAAACAGGAGCTGGCCTTGGGATAATTTTCTTACCCTTTCTCTTGTTTTGTCTTTCCACCCGTAGGGCCAATTGGATGGCTGCATCCATGGAGTCCACAATTTGCAGCTCCACCACATCACCAATGTCTTTATGCAGCCCTCTTAGAAACCTTGCTAAGATTTGTTCCTCCGGTTCTTCAAGATAACAACGGATCCGTAAGGTTTCAAAGTCCATCAAATACTCTTCCACCGAGAGGCTTCCTTGCTTCAAATTTTGGAGTTGAAAAAACAATTCTTGTCTATAATGGCTAGCTACAAATATCCTTTTCATAATCATTTTAATGGCCCTCCAAGTGCTAGTTTCCTCCTCACGGTCATGTCTCCTTTGAGACCTCAAGCTGTCCCACCATAAGCTAGCATAACCGTGAAGTTCCAAGGCCACTAGTTGTAATTTAGACTTCTCCGAATAGTTATAGCACTCAAAAACCTTATCCACCTTATCTACCAAAGTAAGAAATGAGTCTCCATCACAAGAGCCATTAAAAGGTGGAATGCTCACCTTTAAATGTCGTAAGTCATCCTCACGGGGTTTTCTATCCCATGGCTAAAATTCATCCTCCGAGTCTTCCACATCATATAACCGGCCATGAGCACCTCCGGCTCTTCTTCCGGGAGTAACCGGGGGAGGCCGTCTAGGAGGATTTGGAGTCTCCATTCTTTGCAAGAGCATGTCCAATCTTCGGTTAATGCCATCTATTTGGCTCTAAAAATCGGGCTCACGTTCTTGGGATGATGCTAAGGGGTGAGGTGGTTCACTTGTTGAAGCGAGGTCTCGGCTAGTCTGCAAAACAGCTCCACTCCTAGTGGTCATGCCACCACTTTTATGTGCCATTAAAAATAATGGAATTGAAGGTTTACTAGTAGGGAAGAAAGAAGGAAGAGCTGTGCTCTGATACCAAATGACACACTCCAAAATGCGGAGGAGTTGGGAAGAAGGAGAAAGCACAAACAGCCACGGCCAAAGGCCTACCCGAGAAGAAAATTCAAGAACAGGGGAGGATTTTTGCTCTGTCACAACTTCAATTGTGTACGGGCTATAAGTCCAAGACTTAGGGGATATTGAGTTCAAATATTAAA
Organism: Begonia fuchsioides; assembly: GCA_003255005.1. Taxonomy (NCBI): domain Eukaryota; kingdom Viridiplantae; phylum Streptophyta; class Magnoliopsida; order Cucurbitales; family Begoniaceae; genus Begonia; species Begonia fuchsioides. The sequence goes on from QAOC01024695.1 coordinate 281,665, forward strand.
GTCCAACTAGTCCAACTAGTCAAATATTGACATAGGTTGAAAGAAATGCTCAATTTCAGGGGTTCGGGAGTAAGGTAGGAGAAACAAGAATGCACATCGTTTAATTGGAAGGAACTGAGAATAACGTGAATGGCCAAGTATTTCAAGACACGTATGAGGAACTCACAGCCAAAAATTGAGGACTTTAGCACAAGGGAAACAGAAAATGGCACGGTTGAAACTTTTGGGACACAAGATGCACTCGGCGAGACTAAATTGGCAGCAACCAACACACAACAACAAACAACCAAAAACACACACGTTGGAAGGAGAGCTATGGGATTTCCACGCTTACCTTGATCCAAACAAGAGTGGAGGAAGGCTGAAATATGGTTTAGTGGCCCTAGCAAGACGCCAACACCCTTAACAAAATAGAACTATTGATATTACTCACCAAAGCTCCAAATTGCCGAGAGAAAACGGGGAGATTTTGAGAGCTTCAAGCTTCTTCAAATTTGTCTAATTCTTTTCTGCATCACAATATGTGAAGGTAGAGTTTCATACCCTCCCAACCTTCAACAAAAGACAAAATTAGACTCTAGCCTAAAATAGGGACTAAATGAGTGGTAATAGTAGGAGTTTGGTGGACAAAGGGCCCACTATCAACTTGCCTCCCACTCCACCAGCTCTTGACTCTATCCCACGTCCAAGTTGCCAACAAAATTACAGAATTCACTTGGAAAATAGGTTTTCCCTAAGTCCCAACAAGAAGGAACTTGACTTGGTCCAAACCGAACCAAAACCTAGCAAGTTGGTCCAATCCGAACCAACACCTAACAAAGCTTCAACCCAAAAATTGGTTACAACTTTAAACTACATCAAACATATATATACATGACCACGTGATGACCAAACAGCCTCCCTTTGCTATGATATCCTCTTATTAGAATGAAGAATGCCAAGGAGAGCTATCCACTAGGCCTCGGCTTGGTGCACCCTCGGACTCGGACAGAGGTGCTCTTGGTACTTTGGTGGTTGTCTCCCTCATTCCATGCTCCCATTGTAGGCAATGCTTGGGGAGCTCTTTGTCAATAGAAGTGGGAGCATCCAAGAGACCTCTTGGAGGAAATAATGTCCCTGCAAAATCAACAAACACATTAGAAAGATGCCTTGTACGGCTGCGGGTCACCATGCCTTCTGGTGGGTGGGAGTCCTTGGGCACATCACTTCTCCATCATCGTTTTCTTACATTTTCAGAAACACCACCATTTCTTGTTTCAAATATTCTGTTTGAGCACCTGACGCCTTCATCTGCATAACTTTCATTTCCTTGAAGTTTTTAAGCTCCAATTTTGAGTTTAAACTCTACACCCAGTTCATAAACATCCCTCAAAAGTTCAGGAGAAAACTCCATAGGCAACCTGAAAACCATCATTTCAAAGTTCATTAATTTTCAGCCCTGTTTTATTTTCTCTCTTACGAGAAATACTCCATACTCTCACCGACATAACTTGCGATTCCCTTAAGCTTTGTTTCTCAAATTTTGAGGTTACGCTCTCCATTCCCTCTTCAAACATCCCTCCAAATCTCAATTTGTTAACTTAGTATGCGACTCGAGATCCATCTCTCTAAAATTCACCCATTTTTGGTAACTATTCTGTTTCTGTTTTATACCCGATTAGCTCAAATCGCTCCCCCAATACTTGAAGCGTGTCACCTAAAGCCTTAAGCCCTAAACTCCAAGCCCTATGGCCTAATTCGTAAGTCTTATGGCTTAGGCCCTAACCACTAATACCTAAGCCCAAAGTCTACAGCCCAAAGCCTTTAGCCTTAAGCCCTAAGAACTAATCCTTAAGCCCTACGCCCTATTTCAATGCCCAAAATTGAAGTCGTAAGGGCTTTAGTTGTAAGCCCAAAGCCTACACCTAGCTCAAAACCCTAAGCACTAGGCATTAAGCCCTAATATTGGTGCCCAAAGACATAAGCCCTAGTCCCAAAGCCTGCCTTAAGCCTTAAGCCTTAAACCCTAAGCCTTAAGACCAAAGCCCAAAACCCTAACCACTAACTCCTAAGCCTTATGACCATATCCGTAATTCTTATGCACAAATCCCTAAACCCTAATCTAAAAGCCATGAGCCCTAAGCCCTAAGCCCTAAGCCTTAAGCCCTTAGTCCTAACCCCAAGGCACTAAGACCGAAGCTCTAAGCACTATGTATTAAGCCCTAAAATCTAACCCATAAGCCTAAATCCCTAAGCTTTTAACCCAAAGACCTAAGCTCTAATCCTTATGCTTAATTTATAAGCCCTAGACTCTAAGAACAAATCCAAAAGCCCTAAGAGTTTTTCCCTAAGCCTAAAGCCGCAAGCCCTAATCACTAAGCCTTAATCATAAGCCCAAATCCCTAATCCTAAAGCTAGAGCCTTAACCGAAAGCCAAATTCCCAAAGCCCTATTCCCAAAGCCCTAAACCTTGAGCCCAAAGCCCTAACCTGTATGTTTAAGCCCACATCCTAAAGCCTAAGGCATTAGCACCAAGCACTTAAGCCAAAGGACTACTACCAAAACTTCAAGGCCAAAGACCAAAGTCCTAAGCCTTAAGCCTTAATCCCTGAGCCTTAAGCCCTAAACCCTAGACCCTCCTCCCTTAAAGCAAATCCTAAAGTTCTAATGCAAAAGCCCCAATCTGAAATCCCTGAGCTCTAATACATATCCTAAAAGCTCAATCCCCTAATCCCTAAGCCCTAAGTTTGAATCTCAATGCCCTTAACCCTAAGGCCTTAGTCTTAAGTTCAAAGACCGAAGTCTAACGACCTAAGCCTCAAGCCTTATTCCAAAACCCTAAATCCCTAAGCCCTAGCAATAAGTCCAAAGTCATAAGCCCTAAGTCTTAAGCCAAAAGCCCTAAGCTCTAAGCACTAAGTCCCAAGCCCAAAGGAATAAGCCCTAAGCCTTATGACCTAATCTATAATCCTTAAGCCTAGAGCCCTAAGCACTAAAACTTAAGCCATAAGCCTAAAAGCCTTAGTCAAAAGCTCAAAGCCCTAATAGTTAAGCCCTAAGTCCTAAGGAAAAATCCATAAGATCAAAGAAATTAACCCTAAGCCTAAACCCTAAGCCATAAGCCTTAAGCCTAACACCTAAGTGTAAACCCCTAACTCCAAACCCATAAGACCTAATCCTAAAGAACTAAGCCCTAAGGTCATAGCCCTATTCTCTAAACCCTAAGCCTTAAGGAAAGAGCCTATGCCCTAAAATCTAATCCTTAAGCCCAAAGCCTTTTTGAGTTTAGGAATTTAGGTTTTTTGGACTTATAGCTGAGTATTTCCTCCAAAATCTTGTCTAAAGACGATGTTGAAGAACCATCGGGCTTGCTGAGGGAAGCAATAAAGTTTCTTAGCAATTATTTAGCAAGTAAATGGAAGAATTTTGTGCACTTGTTGCGTTAAAAAAGGAACTTGCATTTCACCTTCTATTGGTAGAACATCTTTTTGACTTTACTAAAGAAAATTATCTTGCTTCTTAAGGTTACAATATCTTGCCTAATTATCTTGCTTCTTCTTTATAGATGAAGATTTGTTATGCTTTTTGAAGTTCATCCTTGGCTTGTTAGGCGTTGGTCGAGATTTGGGAGAAATGTTTATCATTAAGAACCTTGAGACCATTTTTCAGCTTAGTGAGCTTAAGGCTTACATATTGTAAAACTTCCAAGATATCTTGCTAGTGATGATGGGCTTTGGCCTTTATGCTTTGGGCATTAGGATTAGGGCTTTCGGCTAACATGTCGGGGCTTAGGGCTTAACTCTTACAATTTAGGGCTTCGGCCTTAGGGTTTATGGCTTTGGGCTTAAGGCTTATGGTTAGGGCTTATGGACTAGGGCTTAGGAGTTTGGGCTTAGGGCATTGGGATAAAGGCTTAAGGTTTTGAGCATAGGAGTTAGGGATTAGTGGTAAGGGCTTAGGGCTTCTTCCTTAGGGCTTTGTACTTAGGTTTTTTTGCTTAGGCCTAATGGAAAAGGGATATAGGCTTTTTGAACTGGGCTTAGAGCTTACGGCTTAGGTGATGTGCCCGGGAACCGCCATCAACCAGAGGGCGCGACCACCCGAAGCCGGGCAAGGCAATTATCTAACGTGTTTGCTAATTTTGCAGGAGATTCATCGCCACTAAAGGGCCTCCTAGACATACCCTCCTCTCTTGATAAAGAACTTCCCAAGCATTGGATACATTGGGAGATTGAACAGGTGAACTTAGAGCCCGAAGTTCATAGCCTATCTTACCGAGACAAAGACCAATCAACAACTCACGTGGAACTCCAAGTTATTCATAAAGAAGATGATCCATTCATGCAGCAAGGACAAGGACAAGTCTAAGGATGGGAGACCATGGGAGAAGTCCTCGGTTTATTTATTTTTTTTGGAAACCGGTAGTATAATATCTTGCATGGTTCACGTGAAAACCATGCAAGCTCCTTACTCTTTTTTCTTTTGTTGTAAGTTAATTACATGTCTGCAAGTGGGAGATCCTTGGGAAGCCTTAGGGGATGGGTTTTACCTTCCCTTAGTGACCATCACTCTTGTTGGTGATGAAAGTCAAGGGTGGGGCCCATTTACCATACCTTGATGTTGGTTTAGCACTTAGGACTATAGGTGATAATCATATGCCTTTTGTAGCTCGTGGGAAGGAGGGTTTTTACCCTTCCTTTCTCAGCATTTGCAGATTAAAAAAGTATTGGAAACTTTGCAGAAGCTTTGAAGCTCTCAAACCCTCTTTTCTCACTGCTTCAAGGGATTTTGGTGAGTAATATCCAATCTTCTTTGTTGTCTTGGTGTTGGTGATTTAGCTAGGATCACTAAGCCTTTGTTCCAACCTTCCTCCTCACTTGATTAGGATTAAGGCAAGCTTGGAAGTCCCATAGCCCTCACTCCATCCCATTTGTTTTCGGATCTTTTGTTGTTTGGTGTTTATTGTTGTTGTGGTTTCCTTACCGAGTGGATTTTGTGCATCAAAAGCCACCCCCTGCCAACTAGTGTTTTCCGTGTTCTAATTTTATGAAATTTGGCCTGTGCATTCCTGCATCGTGTCTTAAAATATTTGGTCTTTCATTGTGTCCCCTGTTTCTTCCATTTAGGAGTTGTGTCTTCATCTTTCCACTGTCTTTCACCCGAGTACCTGAAATTCGTTCATTCTGTCGACTGATTTTTAAACTCTCATATCTTGTAATCTACCCGTGTTGTTTTTGTCTAACCACTTGCATTCTCTGCCTCTTTCATTGAAATTGATTTCTGCCAATTTTCTCATTCCCAGACTCTCCGTATTGAAAGTTGTGCAGAAGTCTTTCACTGCCTACTGTACTGCCAAGTCCTGTTTCGTCGGTTTGTGCATTGGAAACTAGTCCCGTGCCATTTTAAGTTTTACACGTGTTTTCATTCTGAAATTTTTGCCAAAGTTAGCCCACTCCTTAAAGTTTAATTCCTTTAAGATCTTAGCCCAAGGGCCCATATGCATTTGGAGCTCTAGTGTGTTTACTCCCCTGTTTCTGCCAGTCCTCCTTATTCTCGGCAGATTTTCTTGTCTTCCCATTTGTCCCCTTTTCTCCCGACACCTCCTGACCCCGAGCGTGTCATTTGGTATCAGAGCACAGCTCTTTCTTTCTGTGTGTTCTCTTGTGATTATCCTTCTTTTCATTTGATATAATGGCACACAAAAGCGGTGGTATGACCACTCGGAGTGGGGCTGTTTTACCGCCAAGCCGAGACCACCCTTCAACGAGTGAACTACCTCCCCCACCAATGTCCCCCCAAGGCCGTGAATCTGATTTGCAGGAACAAATTAATGGCATTAATCAAAGGCTGGATGCCTTGTTGCAAAGGATGGAGACACCGAATCCTCCTCGGCCACCTCCCCCGGTTACCCCCGGTAGAAGGGCTGGAAATGCCCGAGGCCGATTGTATGAAGTGGAAGACTCGGATGAGGAGTTTGAACCACGGGAGAGGCTGCCCTGTGAGGATGATTTGAGGAATATGAAGCTAAGTGTCCCTCCATTCAACGGATCATGTGATGGAGATTCCTACCTAATTTGGTGGACAAAGTGGACAAGGTCTTCGAATGCTACAACTATTCTGAGAGATCTAAGTTGCAATTAGTGGCCTTAGAGCTCCATGGATATGCAAGCCTATGGTGGGATAGCCTACGGGGCAAAGGAGGCGTGACCGTGAAGAGGAGATCACCACTTAGAGGGCAATGAAATTGCATATGAAGAGGAGATTTGTCCCGAGCCATTATAGACAAGAGTTATTCTACCAACTCCAAAACTTAAAGCAAGAACACCTCTCGGTTGAGGAGTATTTAATGGAGTTCGAGACTTTGAGGATCCGGTGTGATCTTGAGGAGCCGGAAGAACAGATCCTAGCCCGGTTCTTAAGAGGATTGCACAAGGACCTTGGCGATGTAATGGAATTGCAGCTTGTTGAGTCATTGGATGCCGCCATCCAATTGGCATTGCGGGTTGAAAGGCAGCTCAAAAAGAGGGGCAAGAAAATATTGGTGAAGCCGAGTCTGGTTTATAACACTCCATACAAGCCACCCCCCGATGCAAGAGTAGCCATACCAACCTAAACCATGGACTCCAAAGAAAGACATCCCTCCAAAACCCATTGAAGAAGCCAACAAGCATCGGTCAAGAGACATCAAATGCTTCAAGTGTCTCGGATTGGGGCACATTGCAGCACAATGTCCGAACAAGAGGGTGATGGTACTTCTTGAAGCTAGTGGAGAAGTTGTTAGTGAGGATGAACCGATGGAGGATGAAGAAGAGCAATTGGCCGAGCCAATGGAGGAGGTGTGCCGAGCTCAAGAAGGCCCCCTCCTCATGGTGATTCGAAGAGCTCTTACCACCAATGGTCGGCCCGAAACCATGCAAAGGGAAAACATCTTTCATAGCCATTGCCTCATCAAAGACAAAGTATGCTCCCTAATCGTAGAT
>QAOC01024695.1:289357-321423 GCA_003255005.1 Begonia fuchsioides
GGGAGATCCTTAGGAAGCCTTAGGGAATGGTTTTAACCTTACCTTAGTGACCATCACTCTTGTTGGTGATGGAAGTCAAGGGTGGGCCCCAATTTGCCATACCTTGTTGTTGGTTTAGCACTTAGGGTTATGGGTGATAATCATTCACCTTTTGTAGCTCGTGGGAAGGAGGGTTTTTACCCTTCTTTTCCAGCATTTGGAAGGTAGAAAAGTATTGGAAAATTTGCAGAAGCTTGAAGCTCTCAAACCCTCTTTTCTCACGGCTTCAAGGGATTTTGGTGAGTAATATCCAATCTTCTTTGTTTGTCTTGGTGTTGGTGACTAGCTAGGATCACTAAACCTTATTCCAACCTCCTTGCTCACTTGTTTAGGAAAAAAAGTGAGCTTGGAAATCCCATAGCCTTCCTCCATTTGTTGTTTGCATTTGTGTTTGTCTTTGTTGTTGGTTGCTGTTTTTGGTGCATACCAGAGTGAATTTGTGCAACAAAAGTCCAATTCGTGCCATTTCTGTTTTCCGTGAACAAAAGTCCCTAATTTTATGGCTGTGATTTCCTCATTCATGGCTTGAAATAACTGTTCTTTACGTTTAGCCACAGCCCCTCCCCATCAAGAGTTATGCATGTTTTTTCCATTTCCTTCTACCTGAATTCCTGAAATCGGGCAGTTCTGTCCATCAATTTTCTATCCTGCATATCTTCCAATCTACCCGTGATTTTTCCCTCAAACCACTTGTAATTGCTTCCCACTTAGTTGAAGTTAAGTTCTCCCAATTTCAACCCTCCCAGACTCCCTGAATTGGAAGTTGTGCAGAAGTCTCCCCAACACCCCTGCACTGTTTCTTTCAGCTTTGTCTGTTTGTGTACCTAACTTTGCCTCCGTGTATTTTATTGATCCGCACGTGTTTTATGCTGTAAATTTGGTCAAACTTAGCCCACTCTTAAAGGTTTAAGTCCTCCAATTTCTAGCTAAAGCCCCTGTATGCGTTTGGAGTTCTCCTTGCTCCAATCCCCTGTTGCTGCCTACCTTTCTTTCTCTCGGCAGTTTGTTGCCATCTCCTCTCTTCCCGACACCTCCGCATCTTGGAGCGTGTCATTTGGTATCAGAGCACAGTTCTTCTTTCCTTTGGTCCTTACCCTTAAGCCCTCCAATTCCCTAATCTTTTATGGCACATAGAAGTGGTGGCATGACCACTAGAAGTGGGGCGGTTTTGCAACCTAGCCGAGACCTCCCATCAACAAGTGAACCACCTCCACCCCTAGCATCATCCCAAGAACGTGAGCACGATTTGCAGAGTCAAATAGATGGCATTAACCGAAGATTGGACATGCTATTGCAAAGAATGGAGGCTCCAAATCCTCCTAGACCGCCTCCCCCGGTTACTCCCGGAAGAAGAGCCGGAGGTGCTCGAGGTTGGCTATATGATTTTGAAGACTCTGGGGATGAATTTGAGCCACGAGATAGACAACCCCGTGAGGATGACTTACGGCATTTAAAGGTGAGCATTCCACCTTTTAATGCCTCTTGTGATGGAGACTCATTTCTGACTTGGGTAGATAAAGTTGTTTGTGATGGAAGTCAAGGGTGGGCCCCAATTTGCCATACCTTGTTGTTGGTTTAGCACTTAGGGTTATTGGTGATAATCATTCACCTTTTGTAGCTCGTGGGAAGGAGGGTTTTTACCCTTCCTTTCTCAGCATTTGGAAGATAGAAAAGTATTGGAAAATTTGCAGAAGCTTGAAGCTCTCAAACCCTCTTTTCTCACGGCTTCAAGGGATTTTGGTGAGTAATATCCAATCTTCTTTGTTTGTCTTGGTGTTGGTGATTAGCTAGGATCACTAAACCTTAAAAGCGGTTATCATCAAATTCGGATGTTGGAAGGGGATGAGTGGAAAACCGCCTTCAAAACGAAGTATGGACTCTATGAATGGTTAGTAATGCCATTTGGGCTATCTAATGCCCCTAGCACTTTCATGAGACTAATGAACCATGTTTTGAAGAACTATTTGGGAAGATTTGTGGTTGTATACTTTGAAGATATCTTGATATATAGTGGAAATTACTTGATTACTTGATGCACTTACGGTTTTTATTTGATACACTTTGAAATGCTCAACTATTTGGCAATTTAAAGAAGTGTTCATTTGTCCAAGAAAGAGTGCATTTTCTAGGCTTTATATTATCCAAGGATAGGATGAAAGTTGATCAAAGCAAAATTGAAGCCATAAGGGGGTGGCCGATCCCGAAGTGTGTTTCGGACATTTGGAGCTTCCATGGATTAGCCTCCTTTTACAGAAAATTTATCAAGGGTTAGTAGCATCGTTGCACCCCTCACGGATTGTACAAAAAAGGGGAAGGAGTTTGAGTGGACTCCAGTTTGCCAAGCAAGTTTTGATCGGATCAAAGAGGCTCTTTGCAATGCTCCTCTCCTAGTGCTCCCGGATTTTCATAAGGTCTTTGAAGTCAATTGTGATGCCTCGGCCCTAGGCATAGGAGCTGTCCTTATGCAAGAAGGAAAGCCCGTGGCCTATTTTAGTGAGAAATTGAAGGGGGCGGCCTTGAATTATTCAAAATATGACAAGGAGATGTATGCCTTGATAAGAACTATCGAAATATGGCAGCATTATCTCCTTCCAAAGGAGTTCATTATACACACAGACCACCAAGCTTTGAAGCACATTAAGAGCCAAGGGAAACTCAGAAAAAGACATGCTAAGTGGGTGGAATTTCTTGAGAGATTTCCCTATATTATCAAGTACAAGAAGGGAGAAATTAATGTGGTGGCCGATGCACTCTCAAGGAGAACTATTTTACTTACCGAGCTCACCTCCCGAATTTTGGGTTTTGAGTGGATCAAAGAATCTTACCGAGAGGATCCTGATTTCAAAGTATGGTTTGAGAAGTGCATGAACAAGGAAAAATGCACCTATCATTTGGCGGATGGCTACCTTTTTAAGGGAGGGCAGATTTGTAACCCCAAGTGTAGCCTCTGAGAATCACCAGTAAAGGAAGCACATGGTGGAGGCCTAGCCGGCCACTTCGTAGAGAAGAAGACTCTAGAAACATTGAAGGACCATTTCTATTGGCCCCACATGATCAAGGACGTGCACAAGTGCATAGAATGGTGCATTGTGTCTAAAAAGGCTAAGAGCCGAGTCCTACCACAAGGCTTGTATATGCCTTTGCCGGTGCCGTCTCAACCATGGGTGGATGTAAGCCTTGATTTTGTTTTGGGGCTGCCTCGGACTCCTAGGGGAAAGGAAGACATTATGGTGATTGTGGACCGCTTCTCCGAGATGGCTCACTTTGTTGCTTGCCGTAAGACCGATGATGCTAATCAAGTGGCTGATCTATTCTTCAAAGAGGTTGTCCGACTTCACAGAGTGCCAATCACCATTGTCTCAGACCGGGACACAAATTTTTTGAGCTCTTTTTGGCAAACCCTATGGAGGAGGCTTGGGAAAAAATTGCTATTTAGCACCTCTTACCATCCCTAAACGGATGGTCAAACGGAGGTTGTTAACGGGACCTTGGGCGTTTTACTTTGGAGCATAGTAGGGAAGCGACTCTCGGATTGGGATGTGCAATTACCCTATGTGGAGTTTGCTTACAATCGAAGTGTGCATAGTGCCACACGAGCCTCCCCATTTGATGTTGTCTATGGCTTCAACCCGTCCACTCCTTTGGACTTAATTCCGTTGCCGAGCCAAGATTTAGTCAACCGGGAGGGAGCACAAAAAGCCAAGCAAGTCCAAGCCATGCATACCAAGGTACAAAGAGTCATAGCCAAGAAAAATGAATCCTATGCTAAATATACAAATCGAGGCTGAAGAGATGTGGAATTCGAGGTGGGAGACCTTGTATGGCTGCACTTGAGGAAGGAGAGATTTCTGAACCAAAGAAAGTCGAAACTACTTCCTAGAGCCGATGGACCGTTTGAAGTGATCGAGAAGATAAAAAAAATGCCTATAAGTTGAAGCTTCCCGGGGACTTTGGAGTATCGGCTTCGTTCAATGTTCAAGACTTATCTCCATATGTGGGAGAGGCAGCCGAGGATGAGGAGGAGCAGCCCATGGATTTGAGGGCAAATCCTCATTCACCCAGAGGGGATGATGTGACAGGGAACCGCCATCAACCGGAGGGCGCGACCACCCGAAGCCGGGAAGGCAATTATCTAACATGTTTGCTAATTTTGCAGGAGATTCATCACCACTAAAGGGCCTCCTAGACATACCCTCCTCTCTAGATAAAGAACTTCCCAAGCATTGCATACATTGGGAGATTGAAGAGGTGAACTTAGAGCCCGAAGTTCATAGCCTATCTTACCGAGACAAAGACCAATCAACAACTCACGTGGAACTCCAAGTTATTCATAAAGAAGATGATCCATTCATGCATCAAGGACAAGGACAAGTCTAAGGATGGGAGAGCATGGGAGAAGTCCTCGGTTTATTTATTTTTTTTGAAAACCGATAGTATAATATCTTGCATGGTTCACGTGAAAACCATGCAAGCTCCTTACTCTTTTTTCTTTTGTTGTAATTTAATTACGTGGCTGCAAGTGGGAGATCCTTGGGAAGCCTTAGGGGATGGGTTTTACCTTCCCTTAGTGACCATCACTCTTGTTGGTGATGAAAGTCAAGGGTGGGCCCCATTTACCATACCTTGATGTTGGTTTACCACTTAGGTATAGGTGATAATCATATGCCTTTTGTAGCTCGTGGGAAGGAGGATTTTTACCCTTCCTTTCTCAGCATTTGCAGATTAGAAAAGTATTGGAAAATTTGCAGAAGCTTTGAAGCTCTCAAACCCTCTTTTCTCACGGCTTCAAGGGATTTTGGTGAGTAATATCCAATCTTCTTTGTTGTCTTGGTGTTGGTGATTTAGCTAGGATCACTAAGCCTTTGTTCCAACCTTCCTCCTCACTTGATTAGGATTAAGGGAAGCTTGGAAGTCCCATTGCCCTCACTCCATCCCATTTGTTTTCGGATCTTTTGCTGTTTGGTGTTTATTGTTGTTGTGGTTTCCTTACCGAGTGGATTTTGTGCATCAAAAGCCACCCCCGTGCCAACTAGTGTTTTCCGTGTGCTAATTTTATGAAATTTGGCCTGTGCATTCCTCCTTCGTGTCTTAAAATATTTTGTCTTTCATTGTGTTCCCTGTTTCTTCCATTTAGGAGTTGTGCCTTCATCTTTCCACTGTCTTTCACCCGAGTACCTGAAATCCGTCCATTCTGTCGACTGATTTTTAAACTCTCATATCTTGTAATCTACCCGTGTTTTTTTTGTCTAACCACTTGCATTATCTCCCTATTTCATTGAAATTGATTTCTGCAAATTTTCTCATTCCCAGACTCTCCGTATTGAAAGTTGTACAGAAGTCTTTCACTGCCTACTGTACTGCCAAGTCCTGTTTTGTCGGTTTGTGCATTAGAAACTAGTCATGTGCCATTTAAAGTTTTACACGTGTTTTCATTATGAAATTTTGGCCAAAGTTAGCCCACTCCTTAAAGTTTAATTCCTTCAAGATCTTAGCCCAAGGGCCTGATGTACAATGGGACTCAACTTCATTGGGCCGAGAGTTTTATGCTAACTTAGTTGCTCATTTTGTAGGAAATATAACCTTGGAGTCACCCACGGAAAACGACCAAGAAAGGCCAAAAACATCCATCACATGGCTGGACACGACCACGGCGTTCCCCTTGACCGCACACGCAGGGTCGGACATGGCGGACCATGACGCCAGACGCGCGACCACTGCGTTCACCTTGACCGCACACGCCGGGCCGGACATTGCTGCCCATGACGCCGTGACACGCTCTAAGATGCGGAGGTGTCGGGAAGAGAGGAGATGGCAACAATCTGCCGAGAGAAAGAAAAGTAGGCAGCAACAGGGGATTGGAGCAAGGAGAACTCCAAACGCATACAAGGGCTTTAGCTAGAAATTGGAGGACTTAAACCTTTGAGAGTGGGCTAAGTTTTGCCAAATTTACAGCTTAAAAATAGTGTAGGGGTGTTGGGGAGACTTCTGCACAACTTCCAATGCAGGAAGTCTGGGAGGGTGGAAATTAGCAAAACTTAACTTCAACGAAGTGGGAAGAAATTTCAAGTGATTTGAGGGGAAAAGCACGGGTAGATTGGAAGATATGCAGGATAGAAAATTGGTGGACAGAACTGCCTGATTTCAGGAGTTCTGGTAGAAGGCAGTGGAAAAAGCATGCATAACTCTTGATGGGGAGGCGCTGTGGCTAAACGTAAAGAACAGTTATTTCAAGCCATGAAAGAGGAACCCACAGCCATAAAATTGGGGACTTTTGTTCACGGAAAACAGAAATGGCACGAATTGGACTTTTGTTGCACAAATTCACTCGGGTAAGCACCAAAAACAGCAACCAACACCAAAGACAAACACAAATGCAAACAACAAATGGAGGAAGGCTATGGGATTTTCAAGCTCACTTTTGTTCCTAAACAAGTGAGGAAGGAGTTTGGAATAAGGTTTAGTGATCCTAGCTAATCACCAACACCAAGACAAACAAGAATCAAGGATGTTACTCACCTAGATTCCCAAATGCCGTGAGAAAAAGGAAGGGCTTGAGAGCTTCAAAGCTTCTTCAATTTACCAATATCTTTTTCTCCTTTTCATTCAACGTGGAAGAGGGTTTCATATACCCTCCAAATTACACAAAAGAATAAAACAAAAAAAATAAACCTTAATTAGGGACCAATGAGTGACTAGAGTAGGAGTTAGGTGAGAATTGGGTCCCACCAAGCCTCCTTATCCAACCACATGGAACTTTCAACTAAATCCACGTCCCAAGCATATCTAAAAAAAAGATAAATAGAAACTTAGGGTTTGATGTGCCACGGATTAGCACATCTAGAAGATGAAGGTTGTAGCACCATGGACTTGGTCTCGGGTTTCTAAGCCAAGGCCGAGTCAATATTTTGTCTAACAAATGTGCTAATTTTGTAGGTGCCAACATGAAAAGGATGATCCAACCATCCTAGGTGATGATAGCACCATTTTTGGTTTCGGCCCAGGATGACCTCCGGGGGTTATGCGGCTGTTTCGAACACCTTCCAGACCTGATTTGGCCAAGCATGCTTCTACAAAAATGTGGCCAACATCCTAAGGTTTCCATCATGGTGAAGATCATCAATTTTGGACAAAATTACCCAGTCAACCATCGCCATTACAGAGGCGTCCAGAACAGGTAGCGGCCCGAGAGCATCCAACCCATGGAGTCCGATCCATGGCCATGTTTGGCCCCAAAAGAGAAGGAAGACCAATTGCATCTTTTTCCAGCCCAAGAAGCAGCAGCTGCTCCACCTTGGTCCAAGAAGGAAGCAAGTGACCTTATCCAACTGTCCATAGACAACCCGTCAAGTGATGGACCAAACCGGAGTTAAAGCCTCCTTCATTTTGAGCACGGTTTGGAGCCCAATAATTCAAGAACAAGGGTGATCCAGCTTTGAAGGTTTACCTGTCCACTTGGAGATATTTTCTTGTTTGAGATACGTGTAATAATGTATTTATTATAGGGTTTGAAGTTTGGCCTAAGGGATGGTTCGGTTTGAACCATTCTTGTTGGATTTTGGTTCGGTTTGAACCAATCCAACCCCCACTTTATTGGAACTAATGGAAGGTTCTATTCTTCCAAGTTCCTTTGTGTTTGCATTGTAGTTGGACGTTAGTTAGGGTTTGGGTGGTTTGCAAGTGGATGGTGGGGCCCTTTTCCCACCTAACACCTACATTAGCCACTCATTTGCCCTAATTTTAGGTTTTTATTTTTGTTTATTTCTTTTGTGTAATTTGGAGGGAGTATGAAACCCTCCTCCACGTCTACTGTAAGGTAGAAAAAAATTGGATAAAAGAAGAAGCTTGAAGCTCCTCTCCCTTTTTCTCACGGCTTTTCATCCAAAGGTGAGTAATATCCTTTGTTATGGATTGTCTTTGGTGTTGGTGATTTAGCTAGGATCACTAAGCCTTTGTTCCAACCTTCCTCCTCACTTGATTAGGATTAAGGCAAGCTTGGAAGTCCCATAGCGCTCACTGCATCCCATTTGTTTTCGGATATTTTGCTGCTTTGGTGTTATTGTTGTTGTTGTTTCATTACCGAGTGGATTTTGTGCATCAAAAGCCACCCCGTGCCAACTTGTGTTTTCCGTGTGCTAATTTTATGAAATTTTGGCTGTTAGTTCCTCCTTCATAGCTTGAAATTTTGGCTTATTCATTTTACTCCCAGGGCTGATCAATTAAAATTTGTGTATGCATCATTCCACTGCCCTTCACCCGAGTGTCTGAATCTTGGCAGTTCTGTCGACCAATCTTCCATCTCTCATATCTTTTATTCTACCCATGGTTTTTCCCTCCAACAAAATGCATTTCCTTCCTCTTTCGTTGAAGGTAATTTCTGCCAATTTCCACCTTCCCAGACTCCCTGCATTGGTAGTTGTGTAGAGATCATCCCATACCTTCTGCACTGCCTAAGACAGTTTTGTCTGTTTGTGCACCAGAAAATCACCCCGTGCCATTTTAAGTTATCCACGTGATTTCACTCTGAAAATTTAACCAAAGTTAGCCCATTCTCTTAAGTTTAAGTCCATCAAATATTAGCCAAAACGCACGGGTCCATTTGTGGCCTCGTCCAGTATTCTCCCCTGTTTCTGCTGACCCTACTGTTCTCGACAGATTGCAATTGTGTTCGAACACCTCCTCCTAAGTTCCGTAAAAAAGGGCTTGGGTTGGTCCAAACCGAACCAAAATCCCATCAAAATTGGTTCAAACCGAACCAATTTGATTACAACAAAACATACTTCCCTACTTAAAAGATTTATAACCCCAAATACATATACAAATATTCAGCACTCCTTATAGACTCTTCTTGCAGGAACTACTCTCCCATAATGGTGATGGGGCATTCGGCCATCTTAAGCATGGAGCCGGATGTGGTCACTGTTCGGGTGGGAGGTTTCGGCTAGGAGAATCTTGTAACTCGGCCAACTTCTCCTCTTCTTTATACTCCCATTGTAAGCAATGCTTGGGGAGTTCTTGATCATGATGTGAGGGAGCTCCTAAGAGATCGAAGGAAGAAAAAGTGAAACCTGCACAATCAACAAACATGTTAGCTAGTTGTCTTGCTCGGCTCCGGGTTGTCGCCCCCTTTGGTGGTTGTTGGTTCCCAAGCACATCATCCCCTCCGGGTGATTGAGGATTTGCCCTCAAATCGATGGGCTGCTCCTCCTCTTCCTCCAGTACTTCTCCCAAATATGGTGAGAGATCTTGTACATTGAATGATGCCGAAACTCCATAGTCCCCGGGAAGCTTCAACTTGTAGGCATTCTTATTGATCTTCTCGGTGACTTCAAATGGACCATCGGCCCTAGGGAGAAGTTTGGACTTTCTTTGGCTAGGAAATATTTCTTTCCTTAAGTGTAGCCACACAAGATCGCCCACTTTGAATTCCACATCCCTTCGGCCACGGTTAGCATACTTTGCATAGGCTTCATTTTTCTTGGCTATGGCCTTTCGCACCTTAGCATGCATGGCTTGGACTTGCTTAGCTTTTTGTGCTCCATCCCGATTGGCTAGTTCTTGGCTCGGCAATGGGATCAAGTCCAACGGAGTAGACGGGTTGAAACCATAAACCACTTCAAATGGAGATGTTTAAGTTGCACTATGCACACTTCGGTTGTATGCAAACTCCACATAAGGTAATTGTGCATCCCAATCCGAGAGTCTCTTTCCCACGATGCTTCTTAGCAATGATCCCAATGTGCGGTTTACCACTTCCGTTTGGCCATCTGTTTGGGGGTGGAAGGAAGTGCTAAACAACAATTTAGTTCCAAGTTTTCTCCACAAAGTCTTCCAAAAAGAACTCAAGAATTTGGTGTCCCGGTCCGAGACAATTGTGGTGGGAACTCCATGAAGCCTAACAATTTCTTTGAAGAACAATTCGGCTACTTGATTAGCATCATCGGTTTCGTTGCAAGCTATGAAGTGAGCCATCTTGGAGAAGCGGTCAAGAACCACCATGATGGCCTCTTTTCCTCTAGGAGTCCAAGGTAATCCCAAAACAAAATTGATGCTCACATCCATCCACGGTTGAGAGGGTACCGGCAAGGGCATATACAATCATTGAGGAAGCACTCGACTTTTAGCCTTTTTGCAAACCATGCACTTCTCTATGTACTTGTGCACCTCCTTGATCATGTGTAGCCAAAATTAATGTTCCTTCAATGCCTCTAGGGTCTTTTTTTCCCCAAAGTGTCCGGCCAATCCTCCACCGTGAGCTTCTTTCACTAGAGATTCTCGAAGGTTGAACTTAGGAATACAAAGCTGTCCCCCTTTAAATAGGTAGCCATCCGTCAAGTGATAGGCGCCTCCTTCCTTGTTCAAACACCTTTCAAAACACTCCTTGAAGTCGGGGTCGTCTTTATAAGAGGTTTTGATCCACTCAAATCCCAAGATTCGGGAAGTGAGCTCGGTAAGCAACATGGTTCTTCTTGAAAGTGCATCGGCCACCACATTCACTTCACCCTTCTTGTACTTTATAATATAAGGAAATCTCTTAAGAAACTCCACCCATTTTGCATGTCTCTTGCTGAGCTTCCCTTGGCTTTTAATGTGCTTCAATGCTTGGTGATCCGTGTGTATAATGAACTCCTTAGGAAGGAGACAATGCTGCCAAACTTCAATGGTTCTTATCAAAGCATACATCTCCTTATCATAAATGGAGTAATTCAAGGCTGCCCCCTTCAACTTTTCACTAAAGTAGGCCACGGGCCTCCCTTCTTGCATGAGAACCGCTCCTATGCCGAGGGCCGAGCCATCACAATCCACTTCAAAGACCTTATGAAAATCCGGGAGCACTAAGAGAGGAGCATTGCAAAGAGCCTCCTTGATTCGGTCAAAGCTAGCTTGGCACACCGGGGTCCATTCAAATTCTTTCCCCTTTTTGGTGCAATCCGTGAGGGGAGCAACAATGCTACTAAACCCCTTAATGAACTTCCAGTAGAATGAAGCAAGGCCATGGAAACTCCTAATGTCCGCAACACACTTAGGGGTCGGCCATTCCCGAATTGCTTCTATCTTGCTTTGATAAACTTCTATTACATTCTTGGACAAAATGAAGCCGAGGAAATGCATTCTTTCTTGTACAAAGGAGCATTTCTTCAAATTACAAAACAAATGAGCCCGTCTATGTGCATCAAATAGTATAAGAAGATGTCCCAAGTGATCCAGATACTGTGCACTATAGACTAATATATCATCAAAGTATACTATCACAAACTTTCCCAAGTAATCTTTCAGCACATGGTACTTGATGGTTATTTGGAAACCGGTACTTGATGGTTATTTGGTTGATTGCACGGCTATCAATGCACATCCGAGAGGAGCCATCCTTCTTTGGCACCAAAAGGGTTGGCACCACACAAGGACTTAATGACTCTCGGATGTACCATTTCTCCAAGAACTCTTGCACTTGATCGTCGAGCTCTTTAGCCTCCTCGGGATTCATTCTACCTGCTGGCCGATTTGGTAGAACCACCCCGGGTTGAAGATCAATCTGATGCTCTATCCCACGGATTGGTGGTAGACCGGTTGGTAACTCTTCGGGGAAGACATCATCATACTCTTCTAGGAGGGCTAAGACTTCTTCCGGAGCCCCTCCTATCTCTTCCATTCTTTCTCGAAAAAGAATTAACACAATTGGAGCCACTTGTGATAATTCCCGAGAGAGTTCCTTTTTGTTGATGAATAGCACCTTCTTGGAGGAGTTTTCTCTTTTTTCCCTCTCATCTTTAGCTACATCCGAGGGTGTCAAAGGTGCTAATTTAATGTTCTGGTTCTCCCATTTGAATGAATACTCATTGGTTAATCCATCATGCATGGTGTGGCGGTCAAATTGCCACGGCCTCCCTAGGAGAAGGTGGCTTGCATCCATTGGCAGCACATCACACATCACAGCATCCTTATATCCCCCAATGGAGAACTCAATCTGTGCACGCTTGGTCACCTTTAGGTCTCCTTCATCACTTAGCCATCAGAGCCGATAAGGGTGGGGATGCTCCTCGGTTTGGAGTTGCAGTTTCTTAATTAGTTCGGAGGATGCTACATTAGTGCAACTCCCTCCATCAATGATTAGGGAGCACACTTTATCTTTGATGAGGCAACGGCTATGGAAGATACTTTCCCTTTGGATAGCCTCGGGTTGGCCATTGATAATGAGGGCCCTTCGGATCACCATGAGGAGGGGGCCTTCTTGTGCTCGGCACACTTCCTCTAAAGGCTCGGCCTTTTGTTCTTCTTCCTCTTCCATCGGCTCATCTTCACTAACAACTTCTCCACTACTCTCTAAGAGTACCATCACCCTCTTATTAGGACATTGTGCAGCAATATGTCCCAATCCGAGGCACTTAAAACATTTGATGTCCCTTGACCGTGGCTTGTTGGTATCTTCAATTGGCTTAGTGGAGTTGATAGAACAACTCTTGCCTATAATGACTCGGAAAAAATCTTCTCTTCATGTGCATTTTCATGGTCCTTCAAGTGGTTATCTCTTCTTCACGGTCACGCATTCGTTGAGCTCTCAAACTATCCCACCAAAGACTTGCATAACCGTGGAGTTCCAAAGCCACAAGTTGTAGCTTGGATTTTTCAGCATAGTTGTAACATTCAAATACTTTGTCTAGTTTATCTACCCAAGTTAAAAAAGTATCCCCATCACATGATCCATTGAATGGAGGGACACTTAACTTCATATTCCTGAAATCATCTTCTCGGGGTGGTCTCTCCTGTGGCTCAAACTCATCATCCGAGTCTTCAACCTCATACAATAGAGTCCGAGCATTTCTGGCTCTTCTACCGGGAGTGAATGGAGGAGGTGGCCTTGGCGGATTTGGTGTTTCCAACCTTTGTAACAAGGCATCCAGTCTTTGATTAATGCCATTAATTTGTTCCTGCAAATCAGACTCACGGCCTTGGGGAGACATTGGTGGGGGAGGTGGTTCACTCGTTGAAGGGTGGTCTCGGCTTGGCTGCAAAACAGCCCCACTCCGAGTAGTCAAACCTCCACTCTTGTGCGCCATTGATGAGAATTCAAAGAAGGTTTAATAGCAGGGAAAACAAGGGAAGGAAGAGCTGGGCTCTGATACCAAATGACACGCTCCAAGATACAGAGGTGTCGGGAAGAGAGGAGATGGCAACAATCTGCCGAGAGAAAGAAAAGTAGGCAGCAACAGGGGATTGGAGCAAGGAGAACTCCAAACGCATATAGGGGCTTTAGCTAGAAATTGGAGGACTAAAACCTTTGATAGTGGGCTAAGTTTGGCCAAATTTACAGCTTAAGTTTGGGCTAAGTAGGAGTTAGGTGAGAATCGGGTCCCACCAAGCCTCCTTATTCAACCACATGGAACTTTCAACTAAAACCACGTCCCAAGCATATCTAAAAAAAAAAAGATAAATAGAAACTTAAGGTTGGACCTAAGTTCCATCAAAAAGGGTTTGGGTTGGTCCAAACCAAACCAAATCCCATCAAAATTTGTTCAAACCGAACCAATTTGATTACAACAAAACATACTTCCCTACTTAAAAGATTTATAACCCCAAATACATATACAAGTATTCAGCACTCCTTATGGACTCTTCTTGCAGGAACTACTCTCCCATAATGGTGATGGGGCATTCGGCCATCTTATGCATGGAGCCGGATGTGGTCACGGTTCGGGTGAGAGGTTTCGGCAAGGAGAATCTTGTAACTCGGCCAACTTCTCCTCTTCTTTATACTCATATTGTAAGCAATGCTTGGGGAGTTCTTGATCATGATATGAGGGAGCTCCTAAGAGATCCAAGGAAGAAAAAGTGAAACCTGCAAAATCAACAAACATGTTAGCTAGTTGTCATGCTCGTCTCTGGGTTTTCGCCCCCTTTGGTGGTTGTTGGTTCCCGAGCACATCACGCCGGACACACGACCACAACATTCACCTTGACCGCACACGTCGGGCCGGACATTGCGGCCCATGACGCCGGACACACGACAACGGCGCGCACCATCATCGGACCTACAGGGCCAAGTAACTCGGCCATCTTCAATAAGTGGCCGAGCGCCACATTTCCCTTCAACAAATAAAGACTTAGAGAATGAAGAAGATCAAGCCTAAACATCAAGAGGATGAATTATTAGCCCAAGACCTTGCTGAGGCCGATGGCCATGCAACACTCAAGGAAGCCCAATGCATCCTTCAATTTTTCCCGTGTCAAATCTTCCTGGACAAGATCCCTTAGCTGGAAAATAACAACCGAGAGGATTTAGAGGGATTAGCACGCACAGAAGCCCATAAATCTCGGAGATACATTGCCACGGCCGAGCGTACCCAACAACGCACCCGCCAGCACACCCGATAGCGTACCGCACCCGCCAGCGCACCCGATAGCGCACCCACCAGCGCAGCGCACCCGAACCACGACGCACCTCCGGGATCTCCGTGCCAAATCATCCTAGACGTCCAATTAATCCGATGGCTTGAGATTACTAGTTCTCTAAATTTTTGTTTTAGAGAACTAGTAATCTCAAGGTCATATCCGGCCAAGCTTCGACAACCCTTACGTGTACGATCGGTGTGTCACATCCGAGTGCACACGAGGTCTATTGATTCTGATACTTCGATTGCTCGAGTATCTGAATTACTCCATCTCCCCTCCATCTCTGATCCTCCATAAAAACCATTCCATTCCCGAGCTTTCAAACCTCCTCCACCATACCATTACCTTCATCGATACACAATTCCGTGTACCGGTTCATCCTTACCCGAGAAGACACTCATAGCCGTGCCATCCCGATCAAGACGTGTCGTGTATCATCGAGTCATCCAAACTAAAGATCCATTGCAGACGTGTCGTGTATCATCGAGTCATCCAAACTAAAGATCCATTGCAGATCAGGGCCTGTATGCATTTGGAGCTCTAGTGTGTTTACTCCCCTGTTTCTGCCAGTCCTCCCTATTCTCGGCAGATTGTCTTGTCTTCCCATTTGTCCCCTTTTCTCCCGACACCTCCTGACCCCGAGCGTGTCATTAGGGCTGCGGACTTAGGGCTTTGTGTAAGGAAAAGCACTTCGGGGTTTTGGCTTTAATGTTAAAGCTTAAAAATTTGGGCATAAGACTTAATGTTAAGCGTTAAAGTCTTCAGACTTAGGACTCTAGGTTTACGACTTAGAGGATAAGGATTTTGGATTTGGGAATAGCACTTCAGGATTAGGGCTTTGAGCTTAAGGCTTATGGATTAGAGCTTAAGGCATAGGGCTTAGGTCCTTGGGATTAGCATTTTTGACTTAGGTGTTTGGGCTTAGGGTTATCGATTAAGGCTTATGACTTTGGGCTTAGGGTTTAGGCTTTAGGTTTGGGGAATCAAAGTTAAGGCTTAGAGATTAACGCTTAATGCTTAAGGTTAAAGACTTGGACTTAGGGCTTAGGGCTTCAGGTTTATGGTTTAAGGCTTAAGGCTTTAGGCTTAGAGCTCAGGTCTTAGGGCTTTGGTATTTCGCGTTAGGTATTAGAGCTTAGGGCTTTAGGTTTATGGCTTTAGGCAATGTACTTTTAGTCTATTCTTTATGGATTAGAGATTAGGGCTTAGGGCGTTGGGCTTTGGGCTTAGGGCGTTGGGCTTTGGGCTTGGGGCTTTATAGTTCTGATTTCAGGCTTCAGGCTTAGGTCTTAGGTCTTTGGGCCTTGGGTTTCAAGCTCTAGGCTTAGGACTTAGGGCTTAGGGTTAGGACTTAGGGCTTAGGGTTTAGGGTTTTATTCTTCAAGCATAAGAATTAGGACTTTAAGACTAGCTCTTAGGGCTTATAACTTAGGGCTTTGTACTAATAACTTAAGGCATTGGGCTTAGAACTTAGGGTTTAAAGATTTTACCTTTGGGCTTTATTTTTGGTATTAGAGCTTAGGGCTATAAGTTTAGGGCTTCAGGCTTAGCACCTTTGGCTTAGGGCTTAAGGCTTCGAGCTTAGGGCTTAAGTGATGTGCCACGGATTAGCACATCTAGAAGCAGAAGCAAACTATTTTCTAATGAGTTTGTTGATTTTGTAGGAAGCTTGTTTTATAAAGGTTTAATCAAGAAGCCAAAGATGAAGGGCATGGTGAGCCCTAGTTGTCAAGTGGGGTTGATGCATTTCATGGGCCAACCACACTTGATGAAGGAAGAGGAGTTCAAGGGTGGCACATTAAGGTGGCCCCAAATCACCAAAACATGAAGGGGAAAGCATGTTTTCCTTTTGACAACTTTGTGTAATAATTTAGTTAGTTTTATGTAATAATTAGGAGGATAATTAGTAGCTTAAATTTGTGCACATGTAAGGGTACTTAGTGTACCCGTGGCATGGAAGGGTGATCAAAACATCCATGGTGATGAAAACAACATTTCTGGTTTCGGCCCAAGCTGACCTTCGAGGCTTGTGCAGCCGTTTCGACAACCTTCCGGACCTGTTTTGGACAAACGTGCTTCTACAAAAATGTGGCCCACATCTTCAGGTTTCCAGCATGGGGCAGAGCATAAACTTTGGACAACAACTGCCCAGCCAACGATCGCCATTACAGAGGCCTCCAGAAGATGGAGCGGCCCAAGAGCATCCAACCCATGGTGGCTGATCCATGGCCATGTTTGGCCCCAACGGAAAGGAAGGCTGAATTTCATCTTTGTCCTTCATGGGAGCAGCAGCTAGCAGCCCATGGAAGTGCCCAACCATTAGCCCAAAAGATACAAGTGTTCAAGTCCATTTGATTATGGACATTCCATCATTGGTTTGGCCCATCTATTAGGTTTTTGGTTTTTCACGTGAAAACCATGCAAGCTCCTCTCTTGTTTTTCTTTTGTTGTAAGTTAGTAAACGTGGCTGCAAGTGGAAAGGTCTTAGGAAGCCTTAGGGGATGGGTTTTACCTTCCCTTAGTGACCATCACTCTTGTTAGTGATGAAAGTCAAGGGTGGGCCCCTTTACCATACCTTGATGTTGGTTTAGCACTTAGGACTATAGGTGATAATCATGTGCCTTTTGTAGCTCGTGGGAAGGAGGGTTTTTACCCTTCCTTTCTCAGCATTTGCAGATAGAAAATGTTGAATGTTGAAGCTTGAAGCTCTCCCCATTTTCTCTCACGGCAAAGCAAATTCAAGGTGAGTAATATCCTTGATCTTTGGTTTGTAACGGTGTTGGTGCCTTGCTAGAGCCACTAAGCCCTATTCCAATCTCCCTTCCTCACTTGTTTAGGATCAAAGGCGAGTTTGGAAGTCCCATAGCTAACCTTCCATTTTGTTGTTTGCATTTGTGTTTTGTCTTTGTTGTTGGTTGCTGTTTTTTGGTGCTTACCCGAGTGAATTTGTGCAACAAAAGTCCAATTCGTGCCATTTCTGTTTTCCGTGAACAAAAGTCCCCAATTTTATGGCTGTGAGTTCCTCTTTCATGGCTTGAAATAACTGTTCTTTCCGTTTAGCCATAGCCACCTCCCTTTAAAAGTTATGCTTGTGTTTTCCCACTGCTTCCTACCCGAGTTCCTGAAATCGGGCAACTCTGTCCATTAATTTTCTATCCAGCATAACTCCTAGCCTACTCATGCTTTTTCTGTGAAACCACTTGCATTGTCTTCCCCTTTGATTGAAGTTGTTTTCTGCTTATTTTTACGATCCCAGACTCCCTGCATTGGAAGTTGTGTAGAAGTTTCCCCATCACCCCTGCACTGTTTTCTTCCTGTTGGTCTGTTTGTGCATCTGAAAGTGTCTCCGTGTATTTTAATGTTCCGCACGTGCTTGTAAGCTGAAATTCGGGTCACACTTAGTCCACTTCCTAAAGTTTCATTTGGCTGAGTTTATTTGACTTAATCCTGTATGCATTTGGAATATTAACCGTTACACCTCACTGTTTCTGTCTTGGACTTTCTCCTTGGCAGATTACCCTTGTGTCTTCTTTCTCCCGACACTTCTCATAACCCCGAGCGTGTCACTAAACCTTGCTGCATTTATTTAGCCACACTCGTGGTTTTTAGGGTAAGAGTGTAATCCCCTAGCTCTTCCTTTATCCCAGTTAGTTTTCTCTAATTCTTCCGACCAACTCCCGTTATCACAATTTTTGGCTAGCTTTTGAGCATCCTTCCATCTTCCCAACATATTTTTGTTTCCCCCAAGCTTTACCCTTCATTTTTTGAGGCTACATTTTTCATTTATACCCTGAGATCCCCTCAAAATTTCAGCCCCAAAATTGACACTAAACTACATATACGGCCTTCCCAACTTAACCCATTTGTAGATTCCCATGTTTTCTCCTTCCATACCATTGAGTAGTGATCCTTTTTCTTCCTCCACCTTCTTGAAACCTACAACCTTAGGGCTTAGAACTTATGGCTTATGGTTAAAGAATGTTTTTTGCTTAGAGATTAGAGCTAAGGACTTAGGCCAAAGAAAAATTGCTTTCGACTTTTGGCTTTGGACTTAGGACTTAACGCTTAGGGCTTTAGACTTAGGGTTTGGGCAGAGGACTTTGGGGTTAGGGCTTTGGCATTATGATTTAGGGGATAAGGCTTTTGGGCTAAGGGCTTAAAGCTTAAGGCTTAGGATAAGAGCTTCGAGCTTTGAGCTTAGGGCTTAGAGCTCTAAACTTTGGGGATGAGGCATAGGGATTATATCTTAGAGCCTTAAGCTAAGGGCTTAGAGTTTAGGGCTTATGGCTTGTGGTTTATGGCTTAGGACTTATGTCGTAGGATTATTGCTTAGGACTGCTGGCTTAGGGCTTAGGGCTTAGAACTAGGGATTTGTACTTAGGGCATAGGTCATAGCGCAGACACTTAGGGCTTAGGTTTTAGAGTTAAGGCCTTGGGCTTGGAGTTAAGGCCTTGGGCTTAGAGCTTACGACTTACATCTTACGGCTTACAACTTTGGGCTTTGGTCTTTACGACTAGGTATTAGAGCATAGGGCTTTGGAATTAGGGCTTTTAACTTAGTTCCTAGAGCTTAGCTTTGACGGCTTAGGGCATAAGGCTTTGGGCTTTAGGCTTTAGGCTTTGGGCGTCGGGCTTAGGAATCAAGGCTTATGGCGTAGGGCCTAGTGATTAGGGCTTTAGGTTGTCGGCTTTTGCTTTAGGCTTTAAGCTTTGGCATTAAGGCTTAGAGATTTTGGCTTAGGGCTTAAGGTTTAAGGCTTACGACTTAGGTAAAAAGGCTCTAGCCTTTGGACTTCAGGCTATAGTCTTTGGGTTGTGGGTTTAAGGATTAGGGTTTTGGTCTTAGAGTTTGGTCTTTGGGCTTAGGGCTTTGGTCTTAAGGCTTAGGTGATAGGGCTTTGGTATTTGGGCTAGGGTTTAGGGCTTCGGGTTTCAGGATTTGGGCTTAGAGCTTTGGGATTAAAACTTTTGTCTTAGGTGTTACAACTTAATACTTTAGGCTTAGGCTTTAGAGCTTGCAGCTTAGGGTTATGGGCTTCGGCTTAGGGCTTCAGGCTCATAGATTATGGCTTAAAGCATTGTTTTCAGAGCTATAAGCTTTGGGCTTATTTCATAGGGATTAGAGCATACGACTTACGGTTTTGGGCCTTGGGCTCTTGGTTTTGGGATTTGGGCTTTGGCTTTTGGCTTAATGCTTAGGGTATAGGGGTTAGAGCTTTCATCTTAAGGCTTTGGACTTAGGGCTTTGGGGATACGGCTTTGATTTTTCAACCTAGGGCTAAGGGCTTTGAGCTTAGGGATGTTACCTTTTGGCTTTGGGCTTTTTGACAAGAACTTTAACGTAGAGATTTGGGCACTGGGCTTAGAAATTTAGGCATTGGGCTTAGGGATTTAGGCTATGGGCTTAAGGCTCAGGCTAAGGGCTAAGGGCTTAGGACTTAGGGCTAAGAGCTTAGGGCTTAGGGTTAGGGCTTTTTCTTTGAGCTTTAGGTTTTTGTCTTAAGGCTTAGGCTTTTGTTCTTCGTGGATAGGTTTGAGGGCTTAGGGCATACTTCTGAGGAATATGTGATTTGGGGTATGGTTCTCGGGCTTCGAGCTTAGGGCAAAGAGCTTTGGGCTTAAGGCTTAGAATTGAGGGATTAAGGCTTTGGCCTTAGTGCTTTGGGCTCTAGGCTTAGCGCATAAGGCATAAGGCTTTTGTTTAGACTTTGGGTTTAGAGCTTAGGGCTTAAGACTTATGGCTCTAGTCTTAGAGCTTAGGACTTTAGGCTTTAAGCTTAGGGCTTAGGGCTTGTGGCTTTGGGCTTTGGGCATATGGCTAAGGGCTTAAGGGAAAGTTCTATGGGCTTAGGGTTTACTGTTGTGGGCTTAGGGCTTTAAGCTTTGTTCTTTGGGCTTAAGGCTTAAGGTTTAAAGCTAGGGGTGAGGGGTTAGGCCTCAGAGATAATGGATTTTAGCTTTTAGCTTTGGTAAAGGCTTAGGGTTTAGAGCTTAGGACTTTGGCCTTTGGGCTTAGAGATTAGGGGATAGAGCTTTTTTCTTTTGTCATAGGGCTCTTTTCGGGCCTAGGGCTTAGGGCTTTTGGGATAACGCTTAGGGATATAGTCTATAGGCTTAAGGCTTAGGGATATGAGCTTAGGGACTAGGGCTTAGGGATAAGAACTTTGGGCTTAGTGCTAAGGGCTTTGTGCTTATGCCTTTTAGCTTTGAGATTTGTGCTTTAGACTATGTGCTTTAGATTTGTGGATTTTATCTTATGGCTTAAGGCGTAGGGCTTCAGGCTTAGGGTTTATGCCTTATTGCTTTTGGCTTGGGTCTATAGGCTTTGGGCTTTGGGCTTAGGGCGTAGGTCTTTGAACTTAAGTTTTAGGGTTTAGGGCTTAGGGTTTTGACCTTAGGGCTTTTTTTAGGCTTACCCCTTATGGCTTAGGGAATAAGGCTTTCATCTTTTGCCTGAAGATCTATGGCTTAGGGCTTCAGGATTGGGGTTAGGGCTTTTGATTTAGAGGTTTAGGCTTCGGTGTTTTAAATTATGGCTTATGGATTACCGATTAGGGCTTTGGCCTTAAGGTTTAGGGTTTTTGGCATAGGGTTTGTGTTAGAGTCTTGAGCTAAGAGCTAAGGGCTTATGACTTTGAGTTTAGAGCTAGGGCATTGGGTGTAGAGCATAGGGCTAGGGATGAGAGTTTAAGGATTAGGGCATATAGATTAAAGCTTAGGGCTTTAGGGTTTTGGCCTTGAGATTTGTGATTTGGCCTTAGAGCTTCGAGCTTTAGGCTTAGGGCTTAAGGCTTAAGGCTGAAGTCTTTGGCTTTGGGATTTTGGCTTAAGGCTAATGGCTTATAGTTTAGGGCTTAGTGTTAAGGCTTTCGCTTATGGCTTCAGTTTTTGTGCTTAAGTCTTAGAGATTTTGTCGTTGGGCTTAGGGTTTAAGGCTTAGGGCTTAGGCCTAATGTTTAAGAGCTTTGGGATTTGGGCTTTGTGCTTTGGGCTTTATGATTTGGGCTTTGGGCTTTGGACATTGGGCTTTGGGCTTTGGGCGTAGAGCGTAGGGCTTTGAGCTTAAGGTTGTTAGTTTAGGACTTGAGGCTTTTGGCTTAGGGCTTTGGGTTTTGGGCTTTAGGCTTTCGGTTTAAGGCTTACCGCTTAGGCCTCAAGGCTTACGACTTATGGCTTTTAGCTTAAGCTTTGGGCTTTATGCTCAGTGCTTAGGCAATTGGGCATGAGGCTTTAAGACTCAGGATATGGTTTAGGGCTTAAAACTGAAGCCTAAGGGCTTAGGACTTAAGCTCAGGGCTTTGGGTTTTGGGCTTAAGGCTTAGGGCTTCGATCTTAGGACTTGGGGTTTAAGGCTTAAAGTTTAGGCCTAAGGGATCAAGGCTTTTAGCTTTGGGCCTATTTCTTTGGGATTTTGACTTTTGGCTTACGACTTAGGACATAGGGTTTACGGTTTAGCTCTTACTACTGAGGGCTAAGGGCTAAGGGCTAATAGCTTTTTGCTTTGGGATTAGGGCTTAGAGCTTAGTGCTTGGTGCTTAAGACTTAGGGCTTAGGGTTTAGGACATAGGGCTTAGGGCTTAGATCTTAGAAATTTTGGCTCTAGGTTTAGGGCTTAGGTCTTGGGGCTTTGGGATTACGACTGGGAGCTTTAGTCTTAGTGCTTAGAGCTTATGGCTTAGATGTAGGGCATACGACAAATTGCTTATGGCTTAGAGCTTAGTGCTTGGGCATAGGGCTTAAAGCTTATGGCTTAGGGCTTAAGGCTAATGGCTTATTGCTAAGGGCTAGGGCTTTGGGCTTAGTGGTTTGGGTTATAGCTTAAGGTTTAGGGCTTTGGGTTAAGGGCTTAGAGCAATTGGCTTATGGCTTAGTTCTTTTGGCTTTGGTCTTAGAGCTTATGGCTTAGCGATAGGGCTAAAGGAAGGCTAATGGAATACAACTTAGGAATTAGGGCATATGACATGGAGCGTAGGGTTTAAGGCTTTGGACTTAAGGCTTGTGGCTTTCAGCTTATGGCTTAGGGCATCAGACTTAGAACTTAGGGCTTAGGGTATAATGCTTACCCCTTAGGGCTATGCAATTTTGGCTTTGGCTTTAATGCTTAGGGCTTAGCTGCTAGGGCATAGCGCTTATGGATTAAGGCTTTGGTATTAGGGACTTGTGCTTTTGCCTTTGAGCTTAGGGCATAGGGCTTGGTAATATGCCTTAACCATAAGGTTACGACTTAGGGTTTAGCGCTTTGAGCTCTTTTTTGGGCTTATGGCTTTGAGCTTAGGGCTTATGGCTTGTGGCTTAGGGCTTATAGCTTGGGGCTTCGGGCTTTAAGCTGAGGGCTTATGGGTTAAGTCTTTAGGCGTAGTACTTTGGGCTTTAGGCGTTGTGCTTTTGGATTAGAGCGTATTGCTTTGGGCTTAAGGGTTAGGGGTTACGGCTTAGGGCTTATCGCTTTCGGCACTGCGCTTAGAGCTTTGAGCATTGAGCTTTGGGCTTAATGCTTAGGGCTTTGAGCATAAAGCCTAGGCCTTAGGGCTTAAGGCTTAGGACTATAGGCTTAGGGCTTAGGGCTCAGGTTGTAAGGCTTAGCGCTTTAGGATTTAGGATTAAGGCTTAGGGCTTAACGTTAGGCCTCTCATCTTATTGCTTAAGGTTTAGGGCTTAGATCTTAGGACTTAGGGCTTTAGCGTTAGGGCTTAAGGTTTAAGCCTTTGGGCTTAGAGATTAAGGCTTGGGGGTAGCTCTTTTGGCCTTGCCTTAGGGCTTAGTACTAGGGATTGGTTTTCAGGGTTAGGGTTTAAGGGCTTCCGACTTTGGGCTTAGTGTTTAGGGCTCAACGATAAGGGCTTAGTCTTAAGTGATAGGGCTTAGGGTTCAGGTCTTACGGATTTGCGATTAGAGCGTAAGGCTTAACGCTTAAGGCTTTGGGATTAGGTATTAGGCATAGGGCTTAGGTTACAACTTAGGGGTTTTGTCTTAGGCTTTAGGGCTTATGACATAAGGCTTCAGGCTTAAGATTTAAGACGTAGGCCTTAGGTCTTAGTTCTTGAAGATTTAGGCTTAGTTCTTAGGGCTTAGGGCTAAGGGTGTTGCGCTTAGTTAAGGGCTTTGGGCTTAGTACCTTTTTGACACGCTTCAAGTATGAGGGGAAGCGATTTGAGCTAATCGGGTATAAAACAGAAATAGAATAGTTACCGAAAATGGGTGAATTTTAGAGAGATGGATCTCGAGTTACATACTGAGTTAACAACTGAGATTTGGAGGGATGTTTGAAGTGGGAATGGAGAGCTTAACCTCAAAATTGAGATACAAAGTTTAAGGGAATTAGGAGTTATGCAGGTGAGAGTATGGAGTATTTCTGGTAAGAGAGAGAAAACAGAACAGGGTTGAAAATGGATGAACTTTGAAATGATGGTTTTCAGGTCGCCTACGGAGTTTGTGCCAAGTTCGTGGATCCGGCCTAAACCCGACCTCTACCCGCTTCCTTGTGCTTCTCGGCTTCCTTCTTGAATTCCCGAGCTATCCTCCCATTTGATGAGGTGCTTAGGTTGTTCTTCATCCTTTGGACCTAGTTCCTCCATGAAAATATTGAATGCTTCATCACCTACAAAAAGAACAAACTTGTTAGAAGATCCCTGAGCTTGGGCTCGGGTGATTGCTCCTTGAGGGGGTGCATCCCATGGCATGTCACTTTTTCTTTGGGCTTAAGGCTAAAGGCTTTGAACATTGGGATCACGGCTTAGGGTTTGGGGTTTAGGGGTTATAGCTAAGAGCTTTTGGCTAAGAGCTTTTGGCTTAGGGCTTAGAGCATATAGCTTATGGCTTAAAACTTATGACTTATGACTTAGGAATAAGGGCATAGGGCTTAGGGCTTCGGTCTTAGGACTCAAAGAATAGGGCTTAGGGCGTGGGGCTTAGGGCTTGGGTCTTACGGCTTAGAGTTTAAGGCTAAGGTCTTAGGTCCTAGGGTTTAGGGCTTAATGCTTAGGGCTTAGGGCTTAGAGATTAGGGCTTAGGGCTTAGGAATTAGGCTTAGGGATAAGGCTTAGGACCTTGGGCTTTGGGGATTCGGGTTTAGGGCTTACGACTTATGGCATAAGTCTTAGTGTTTCAAGTTTTAGAGCTTAGGGCTTAGAGCTTTGGTATTTGAGCTTAGGGCTTTTGGCTTAAGGCATAGGGCTTATGGCTTAGGTCTTAGGTCAAGGGTTTAGGTCCATGGCCTTTGGGCTTATGACCTAGGTGTAAGGTTTTAGGGCTTCGAACTTATGGCTGACGCCTTAGACCTTAAGGCTTTGGGACTTAGGCTTATGGCTTTGAGCATATGACATACGTCTTAAGGCTTTGGGCTTTAGGATTATGGTTGTTGGCTTTGTGCTTAGAACTTAGGGCTTTGGGCATTTGGTTAGGGCTTTGGGCTTTCGGTTAGCGCTTTGGACTTAGGGATTTTTTTTATGACCTTAGGGCTCATAGCTTGGGGCTTAGATTATATGGATTAGGGACTTAAGGTTAGGGCTTAAGGCTTTGGCCTAATGCTTTAGGCTTAGGGTAGAGCTTAAGGCTTCGGGCTTCAAAATCAGGGCTTAGGGCTTTGGGTTAGTGTCTTATGACTTATTACTTAGAGCTTAGGGCTTAGGGCCTAAGGCTTTATGCATAGGGGTTAGGGCTAAGGTCTTAGGCTTAGGGCTTAGAGCATAGGACTAGGGTTAAGGGCATTGGTCTTATGCCCTAGGGCTTAATTATTTTCAATTTGTGCTTAGGGCTTAGGGTTTAGGGCTTAGCAATTTGGTATAGGGCTCTGGGCTTATGGCTTAGGATAAGGCTTTGGGATTAAAGCTTAGGGCTTAGGGCTTAAGGTTTTTGGCTTAGGACTTAGGGCCTAGGTATTTTGGCTTAGGTCTTAGAGCATAGGGCTTAGGGCTATGGTCTTAGGGTTTGGGTTAGAGGAAGTTTGCTTACAGATTTGGGCTTGGTGCTTTGGGCTTATAGTTTAAGGCTTAGATCTTTGAGCTTTGAGCCTTTTCTTAGGGATTTAGGCTCAAGAGTTATGGATTTAGGTTTAGGTGTTAGGGCTTAGGGTTATTGCTTAGGGCTTATGGTTTAAGGCTTTGGGCTTACAACTTTAGGCTTATGTCTTAGGAATTAACTACTTTGTGCTTAGGGCTAAGGACTTATGACAAGAAATAAAGGATGGGAATAATGGAAATATTTTGGATCGGCGGATTTTTATGGATTACCCAAAAAATCATATTCGGGATGAACTTTGGACGCTTGGATCTCGCAAACGGGAGTGAGATTTTTAATGAAATTTGGAGGGTATCTTGCCAAATGAGTGTAGGATGAATCCTCCAAAAATGATTAGGATCTCAGGACGGAATGAGAATTATGCCGAAAATGGTGAAGGTGGTTAGTAGGAAAAATTAGGGTTTTCTCGGTAGATATGAGAAAACAGGGATGGAGTTGAAACAATAGTATCTTAGAAACGGGGGTGAGTTTGGGGCTGCAATTTTGAGGTTTTTTTTATGTATAAATTTATGAGAGAACCTCCAAATTTGAGAAGATTCTCACGTAGGGTTTCAGATATATATGGGACGAATGTGGGATAGGGTTTGATAGGAAACGAAGAACGGCAGAAATTGGACTTCACTTCACGTAAAGAAGTTGAGAAGTCCAAGCCGGGTAGCTTGCTTGCACTAGGCTCTGGTAATTGCAGTTGCTGACTAGGCAAATGGCTTTTGATTTTAACGTTCCACCATTTTTTGTAAAGCTTGAGAAAATAGCTACCTTTCTTTAGAAGACGTCATTTTGATTTATGGCCAAGAAGGTCTTCAAAAAGGCCCAAACAGCTTTGGAGGTCCAACTTAGCCGAATCGAAAACGTGGTCCCCATGTTTTGTTGCTTTGAAAAATTTAAATATTTTCAAGGGAACATTCTCCTTCTTTCATGGACCACTTGGGCCGTGTCTTGACATCAAAATGGAATGGATTTTTTTTTAAGCTTGGACAAAGGCTGAAATCTCCAAAGAAATAGGAAGCTACAAAATTAGTAAACACATTAGTTAAAAATTTGTAACGTGACAATTTTTGGGTCGTCCATATCATGTCAACCTAAGGGCAAAGAGCTTTGGGCTTAGCGCATAGGCCTAAGGAAAAGGGCTTTGGGTTTGGGATTAAGGCTTAACGCTCAAGGCTTAAAGTATAGGCCTTTGGGGTCAAAGCATAGAACTTATGGCTTTAGGATTAGGGCTTTTAGGTGAGGGCTTACAGACTAGCACTTATGGCTTCAAGATTATGGCTTAGGCTTAGCATTGCAGTTTGAAAGGGCTTTGGATTAATTCTTAGGGCTTGGGGCATAAGGCATAGTTCTTAGGGCTAAAAGATAAGGGCTTTGGGCTTTTTTCCTAGGGCTTAGATCTTAGTTTATAAGGCTTAGGGCATAGTAATTAACGTTTATGGTTTAGGCTTAGTGCTTACAACATTGGGCATAAGGATTTTGAATTAGGGCTTTGGTCTTAGTGCTAGGTCTTGGGACTTAAGAATTAGAGCTTTGGGTTTAGCGCTTATAGCTATGGGCTTTAGATTTCGGGCTTAAGGCATAGGGCTTAAAGGTTAAGGCTTAAGTGTAATGGTTAGGGCTTATGGCTTAAGGCTCAAAGCTTAGGTCTTAGGTCTTGGGGATTATCACTTGGGGCTTATGACTTAGGGATCAGGGCTTAAGGGTAAGTGCTGAGGGCTTAAGGCTAAGGGCTTAGGGATTGAAGATTTGGGCTTAAAGCTTCTGGCTTAGGCCATTGGACCTTGGGCTTAAGGCTAACGGTAAAGTGCTTAGGGCTTAGTACTTTTTGGTGAGGGCTTAGCGCTTATAGGTTAGAGCTCTAGGATTTTTGTTTGAAGGTCTTAGGGCATAGGTCGTTGATCTTAAGGATGAAGGATTAGTGTTTAGGGCTTAGATCTTTTTTCTTAGGACATATGTGCTTTAGCTTAGGGAGTTTGGATTAGGGCTTTTGTCATAGCCTGTAGGGTCTAGTGCTTAGGTCTTGGGATTTAGGAATTAGAGCTTTGGGTTTAGGGATTTTGGCTATAGGCTTAAGGTTTTGGGCTTAAGGCATAGAGCTTAGAGCTTGAGGCTTAAGTGTAAGGGTCAGGGCTTAGGGCTTAAGGCTTAAGGCTTAAGGCTTAGGGCTACGGGCTTATGGCCTAAGGCTTCAGGCTTTAGGATTAGGTCATTGGAACTTGGGCTTAGGGCTAATGGTATAGTGCTTAAGGCTTAGTGCTTTTTGTTGAGGGCATAGGGCTTAGAGGTTAGAGCTTTAGGATTTTTAGTTGAAGCTTAAAGCCTTAAGGCATAGGTCCTTCAACTTAAGGCTTAACGCTTAGTGTTTAGGGCTTAGTTCTTTTTTCTTAGGACATATGTCCTAGGTCTTAGTTCTTAGGGGGAAATTAGGGGCTTTATTCATCGCTACGGTCTAGCACTTAGGTCTCTAGACTTAGGAATTAAAGCTTTGGGTTTAGGGCTATGCGTTTTAGGTTTGGGCTGGGCTTAGAGCTTGGGGTTTAAGCATAAGGTTCATGGCTAGCTGTTAAGGCTTAAGGCTTAGGGCTTAGGGATTGAAGATTTGGGCTTAAAGCTTCTGGCTTAGGCCATTGGACCTTGGGCTTAAGGCTAACGGTAAAGTGCTTAGGGCTTAGTGCTTTTTGTTGAGGGCTTAGCGCTTATAGGTTAGAGCTCTAGGATTTTTGTTTGAGGCCTAGGTCTTAGGGCATAGGTCCTTGATCTTAAGGCTGAAGGCTTAGTGTTTAGGGATTAGTTCTTTTTTCTTAGGACATATGTGCTTGTCTTAGCTTAGGGATTTTGGATTAGGGCTTTTGTCATAGCGTGTAGGGTCTAGTGCTTAGGTCATGGGATTTAGGAATTAGAGCTTTGGGTTTAGGGCTTTGGCTATAGGCTTTAGGTTTTGGGCTTAAGGCAGAGAGCTTAGAGCTTGAGGCTTAAGTGTAAGGGTCAGGGCTTAGTGCTTAAGGCTTAAGGCTTAGGGCTATGGGCTTAGGGCCTAAGGCTTAAGGCTTTAGGCTTACGTCATTGGAACTTGGGCTTAGGGCTAATGGTATAGTGCTTAAGGCTTAGTGCTTTTTGATGAGGGCATAGGGCTTAGAGGTTAGAGCTTTAGGATTTTTATTTGAAGCTTAAAGGCTTAAGGCATAGGTCATTGAACTTAAGGCCTAACACTTAGTGTTTAGGGCTTAGTTCTTTTTTCTTAGGACATATGTGCTAGCTCTTAGTGCTTAAAGATTTTAAATGAAGGGCTTTATTCATCGCGCTTAGAGTCTAGCACTTAGGTCTCAAAGCTTTGGGTTTAGGGCTATGGGCTTTAGGTTTTCAGCTGGGCTTAGAGCTTGAGGCTTAAGCGTAAGGTTCATGGCTAGGGGTTGAGGCTTAAGGCTTAGGGCTTTAGGCTTAGGGCTTTAGGCTTAGAGCTTTGGGCATGAGGCTTACAACATAAGGCTTACAACATAAGGCTTAGGGCTTAGGGCTAAGAGCATAGCATTTAGGCTATGGGCTTAAGGCATAGAGATTTAAGATTCGAGAGTGGGTTAGGGCTTTGGTCATTAGTCCTTGGTCCTTGGGCACGCGTCTTCCATACCTGCTCAAATGGTGTCAAACATGTCAACTTAAGATCCTTGGTAGGTTTGGATGGCGAACGAACATTTCGAGCAGCGCACAAAATATTATGGTACTTGCTATGAAATTTTACGCTTCATTTAAACCTACTTAAAAGTAGCCAAACGACTCATATTTAAGCCCCTCAATAAGCTAGGACATGCATTCAACATCTATAGGCAGCGCACAAAATAATTTATTCTATCGTAAAACTTTCCATGCATCGCCGAAACCTGCTCAAATGGCGCTACACGACTCCATTCAAGCCCCTTGGTAAGTTAAGACACAAAATAATATTTTAGGCAAAGCAGAAATTTTTTTCAAACTTCATACGAAATTTCTTGCACCATATTAACCTATTTAAATGTCATCAAACGATTGCATTCAAGCTTGTAGGATCGTATTTAACCAAAGTGGGGGGGGGGGGTGAATTAGGTTAATAGATATTTCTATAATTTTAAAGCAAATTCTTGATTTCTCTTCTAAATTTGGTTATCTATTAAATAACTAGGCACAAACAATAATTAAATAGTTTAAGGGAGAGAGAGATAACACTGAGATTGTTAACGCGGTTCGACCAACCTTGCCTATGTCCGCGCTTCAAAGTTGCTCCTTGAAGATCTTTCCGCTCTACCTCGCGCTTTACTAAGATTGACTTTCGGGTGTCAATCAAACCTTACAAATGACTCTTCTGTCTGAGAGGCGTCACCCCTTTACAATTTCTCACAAATAATAACTTGAAGTTTTTCGAGAATGATTTGAAACTACTCTCTCTCGATCACAATGAGAATGATCTTATATGATTTACAATGAAGAGAGAGTAAGAGAAAAGCTAACTAGAAATTTTGGCAGAGTTTGGACGTGCTTTTCTCTCTCGAAAATCGGCTGTTTCTTTTAGCTTCTCGTCTCCAATTTATAGATTTCCGTCTATCAGACTTCGGCGCTGTCGACATATATTCGGGAGCTGTCGACATAGAGATAGTTGTTGAGACTCATAAGGAAGTAGCCGTTGAAGAATTTTCCTGTCGTTGGTCTTGACCGGTCGACATAACTTTGGAGCTGTCGACATGACTTCAGTATCCTGAAGTTCTTCGGTCGACATCTACTCTTGGCGGTCGACATGGAAAACTCTCTGGAATTTATCCGGTCGACATAAGTTCTTTAACTGTCGACATAACTTCAGTATCTCGAAGTTCTTCGGTCGACATCTACTCTTGGCAGTAGACATGGAAAACTCTCTGGAATTTAGCCGGTCGACATAACTTCTAATTTCTTCCCCTGGAAACTTGAACGGTCGACAGATGTTCCTAACGATCGACAGACAATTTGTTTCTGGATTACAAGCAGTCGACATAAGTTTCGTCCGGTCGACATACGATCCAATGTCTTGAACTTTAATTGTCTTCAACCGGTCGACATACTTGATAAGCGGTCGACATATGATTCTTCTCTGGACTTTGAGAGGTCGACAGAACTTCTTACCTGTCGACATAAGTTGCTTCTTCGACACTTCTGTTATCCGTGCGGTCGACATATTGAGCAGTTCGGTCGACATAAGCTTTAAAAACAACTTACCGAATTCTGCAGCACTTGCTAGACTTTAATTTTATCTTTCATACATAATTAACATAGTTATCATAAAAAATAATTGATTGCTTTAAAACCTTTTAAAGCCAACAATCTCCCCCTTTTTGATGATGACAAAACAATTGAAAGACAAAACAATTAAAAGATAAATTTACTCCCCCATACAATATGCATGCATGTTTTATAGATATTCAAAGCTCCCCCATACATTGTCACTTATTCTCCCCCATTGACATTATCAAAAAAAATATAAGCATAAAAGAGAATAGACAAGTAAAGCACAAAGATAGAACATTGAATCACAACAAAATTGTTTCCGTACAAGGAGATTGAAATTGTTTACTAAGTAAAGCTAAGATTCAAAGACTAAAAGAGATTTAAACAAAATCTACTTAGATATCCTTTTCTCCTCTTAATGCCTTGTCATCTAAGGATGGAAAAGTAATCGGTGAGGAGGATGGGGAATCAAGAACTTGAGTTCAAGTGGAGAAGGGAATCAACACCGTCCCTACTTCAGGAAGATGCTCCTTGACCGGATCACTAGCCGGTGTGACATCTGGCTCAGCTGAAAAAGGAGTAGGTCGTGCTGAAGATCTTGGAACATCCTTTTCATGTTCTTCTTCGTCTTCATAGTAGTCGTCCTAAGCATCAACTTGTTTCTGGAGTTTATCAACCTTATGATGTAATGACTCAACTGAGGATGCTAAGTTTGAGATGAGTCTTGTGAGCATATCAAGTCGTTCCTCAATCATGGAGGAAGAGAATTGTTTCTCGCAAGGAGTCCGATGCTCTGGTGGAATGTGAAGCTCATCTGATGTCAAGGGTGGGTCATTTCTTGAAGAGGAAGTGGGAGACTTGGGTGGCATGTTTTTCTTGTAATGCCAAACTCCATCATCATCCTTGGCTAATCCCATCCTTGCAAGTGTGGAGGCAAAGTAAACATCAAGGTGCCTGACCTCGATGAAGGAAGTTGAAGGAGGAAACTGAACACCTTGTTTTGAGAAAATCTCCATTAGGAGGAGATTGAATGGCAGGGACTAAGATGCCACATCCAGGACATGAAGCATACGCTTCATAATAATGTATCCGACATTGAAGCGTCTCCGTTGGAAGAACATGTAGAGAACATACAGCTCCATGTTGCTGATATGGTCTCTATCCCCGCCTTTGGGCAGCAGGTTATAGGTAATGATATGATGTACTAGGCGTGCCGTTATATTGAGATCACTTGCCTTTGGTTTGTACGGGACGTTCCTTGGATCCTTTGCGATTAATCGCAAGAAATCTCGATAATATGAGCACCGAACTAGTGAGGGTTCCTTCCCTTTCTCGTAGTATTTATCAGTGAACTCGTTTGAGGTACACTTGAGCATTGTGTTCAAGGAGTCAGCAGTGATTCTTATAGG
>QAOC01024695.1:324093-336712 GCA_003255005.1 Begonia fuchsioides
CATGCAACATTATCCAAATCAATTGTATAAACATTTTCAGTTCGATATCCAATAAATAAGATTTTACTACCATAACTATCTTTTATTTGGCATGATTTGGATTCAAAAAATACCCTATATCCCTTATCACAAAGTTGACTAATGCTTAACAGATTATGCTTTAAACCGTCAACTAGAAGAGTATTTTCAATAATAGGAGAAGAAGGGTTACCGATATTGCCAATACCAATTATCTTCCCTTTTTGATTTCCTCCAAAGGAGACAATCCCCTTCTTTTTCTTGATAGAGCTGAACTTGGAGGGGTCTCCCGTCATATGCCTCGAACAACAACTATCGAGGAACCACAGATTCTTATCTCGGGAGACTTCCACCTACACAAAAAGATTTAGATGGTTCTTTTAGGTACCCCAACCATTTTGGGTCCTTGAGAGTTAGCCTTTGTTCCTTTTGGAGCCCATTTTAGAACAACCATTTGATTTTTGGGTCTTATTTTAGAAGGGCATACAAAAGAGGTATGACCTATTTCATTACAAGCGTGACAAGGTTTTGGTTTTTCAAAGAAGTTCTCATACTTCTTTTTCTTTTTGAATGATTCATAACCTATGCCTCCTTTATCAAAAGTTGTCCTTTGATTACTTAGAAGCATATTTAGATTTTTGCTTTCATTTGTAAATCTAAGCACGATTCCTTTCAAATCATCTTTTTCCCTTTTCAATTTGCTAATTTCGTTTTCCAAGGGATTGATTTTAATTTCATGCTCCTTAGTTATCATGGCATGCTCCTTTTTCAGAATTTTATACTTAGATTTCAAAACGTTGAAATCATTAAGCAAGTCATTAAAAGCATCAAATAACTCATTTTCTTCATCAATTTCTCTAAATCGCTAAATGAGTTATGTACCTTGTCTTCATTGGCCATGAAGCACATGTTTGCTATTTTCTCTTCTTCGGATGAGGAGCTGGACGAGTCGCTATCATACCAAGTTGCCTTCATGGCTTTCTTCTTGTAAGCCTTGGGATGTCTCTTTGCTAGTGGGCAGTCAGTTTTGAAGTGGCCTGGCTTCCCACATTCATAGCATTTGAGATCCTTCTCCTTTTCCTTAGGATTCTTCTCCTTTCTTGGGAATTCCTTTCCATGCATCCTTTTTCTTTGAAGGAATCTCTTGAATTTCTTTGTTATAAGGGCGACGTCCTCATCATCCTCTTCATCACTCTTGCATTCGCCTTGATTGCTGGAGGATGCCTTGAGAGCGATGTCTTTTCTTCTAGGAGGTTCCTTCTCCTTAATCTCATCCTTCTCATTAGCCTTCATCGTGATCTCATGAGTCATGAGAGATCCGATGAGCTCCTCAACCTTCAGTGTCTTGAGGTCTTTAGCCTCTTGAATTGCAGTTACCTTTGGTTGCCAAGTCCTTGGAAGAACTCGAAGAATTTTCCGAACACATTCTTCGTCTGTATAAACTTTGCCAAGCACTTTCAACCCATTAGTAATGTTAGTGAAACGAGTAAACATGGAACTAACCATTTCATCAGTATGCATAGAAAATAGTTCATACAGACGAGTTTCCTTTAAAATAGAGCACACACCTTGTACTGTGCTCTAAATGGAACTAACCCATTATTTTCCTTTACTTGGTTAGTTCCCTCATGGGTTACTTCAAGCAATCGCCAGATTTCTTTTGCATTGTCACAACCTTGTACTCTATTGAATTCATCTCCATTTAGAGCACAGTACAAGGTGTTCATTGCTTTGGCATTTAGGCTTAATTTTTTTAAGTCGTTCTCGTCATATTCATTACTAGGTTTTGGAATATTAATCCCATTCTCAAATTTAATTGGTATGTATGGACCATTTTCAATTATGTTCCATACACTATAGTCCATAGCTTGGACAAAAATTCTCATCCTAGTTTTCCAATAAACATAGTTATTTCCATCAAAAAGTGGGGGTCTAGTAATTGATTGCCCCTCAGTGTGTGAGTTGTTCATAGAGAAAGCCATTTTAAATGATCACACACGAGTTTAACTTATAGAAACTTTCTATGTCACCTGCTCTGATACCAATTGTAGGATCGTGTTTAACCTAAGTAGGGGGGGGAATTAGGTTAATCGATATTTTGTAAGTTTAATACAAATTCTTTGTTTCTCTCTTAAAATTTATTTATCTATTAAATAACTAGGCACAAACAATAATTAAATAGTTTAAGGGAGAGAGGGATAACACTGAGATTGTTAACGCGGTTCGGCCAACCTTGCCTACGTCCACGCTTCAAGGTTGCTCCTTGAAGATCTTTCCGCTCTACCTCGAGCTTTACTAAGATTGACTTCCGGGTGTCAATCAAACCTTACAAATGACTCTTCTTTCTGAGAGGCGTCACCCCTTTACAATTTCTCACAAATAATAACTTGAAGTTTTTCTAGAATGATTTGAAACTACTCTCTCTCGATCACAATGAGAATGATCTTATATGATTTACAATGAAGAGAGAGTAAGAGAAAAGCTAACTAGAAATTTTGGCAGAGTTTGGACGTGCTTTTCTCTATCAAAAATTTGCTGTTTCTTTTGGCTTCTCGTCTCCAATTTATAGATTTCAGTCTGTCAGACTTCGGCGCTGTCGACATATATTCGGGGGCTGTCGACATAGAGATAGCTGTTGAGACTCATAAGGAAGTAGCCGTTGAAGAATTTTCCTGTCGTTAGTCTTGACCGGTCGACATAACTTTGGAGCTGTCGACATGACTTCAGTATCTTGAAGTTCTTCGGTTGACATCTACTCTTGGCGGTTGACATGGAAAACTCTCTGGATTTTATCCGGTCGACATAAGTTCTTTAACTGTCGACATAACTTCAGTATCTCGAAGTTCTTCGGTCGACATCTACTCTTGGCAGTCGACATGGAAAACTCTCTGGAATTTAGCCGGT
The DNA here is from genome assembly GCA_003255005.1 of Begonia fuchsioides. NCBI lineage: Eukaryota > Viridiplantae > Streptophyta > Magnoliopsida > Cucurbitales > Begoniaceae > Begonia > Begonia fuchsioides. The sequence continues at coordinate 327,016 of QAOC01024695.1, forward strand.
CGACATAAGTTCTTTAAATGTCGACATAACTTCTAATTTGTTCTTCCGCTGGAAACTTGAACGGTCGACAGATGTTCCTAACAATCGACAGACAATTTGTCTCTGGATTACAAGCGGTCGACATAAGTTTTGTCCGGTCGACATACGATCCAATGTCTTGAACTTTAATTGTCTTCAACCGGTCGACATACTTGATAAGCGGTCGACATATGATTCTTCTCTGGACTTTGAGAGGTCGACAGAACTTCTTACATGTCGACATAAGTTGCTTCTTTGACTTCTGTTATCCGTGCGGTCGACATATTGAGCAGTTCGGTCGACATAAGCTTTAAAAACAATTACCGAATTCTGCAACACTTGCTAGACTTTAATTTTATCTTTCATACATAATTAACATAGTTATCATAAAAAATAATTGATTGCTTTAAAACCTTTTAAAGCCAACAAAGCTCCTTGGCACAAAATGTTTTTGTACGTGCTACAAACTTGTTACGCTTTGTTAAACCTGTTCAAAAGCGCCTAAAGGCTTAACGTTATGGGGGCTTAAAGTTAAGTCTATCGTGTATATTTATGGGCAGGACACAAACACTTTGTCTATCGTGTAAACTTTATCTGCATCACTCATACCTGCTCAAATGGTGCTAAACAACTTCATTCAAGCCCCTTGGTAGGTTAAGGCACGAAATAAACATTTTAGGGAGAACACAAAATATTTTCGTACTTCGTAAAAAATGTATGTGCGCCATATTAACCTACTTAAATTTCACCAAACAAACTAAATTTAAGCCCCTTGGTAGGTTGATATGGACAAAAATATTTCGTGCAATACAAAAAACGTTTTTGTATGTCTTACAAATTTTTTACGTGTCGTTTAACCTTTCTCAAATAGTGCCATACTTCTCAATTCTAACTCCTCAGATTGTTTCGAGGGTAAGTGAACATTTTGGGCAGTGCAAAAAATATATTGGTACGAGCTAAGAACTTCAATGCTTTGTTTGAACCTATCAAAAGTTGCCAAACAACTTAATTTTAAGTCCCTCAGTAGGTTATGACACGTTTCATAAAAACACTTTTTGTGCATTGCCCAAACCCATTCAAATGGTGCTAAACAAGTCCGTTCAAGCCCCTTGGTACGTTAAGATGCAGAATGAATGTTTTTGGCAATGCACAAAATATTTTCATACGTCGTACAAACTTTCACTGCATCATTGAAACTCTTTCAAATGATGCAAAACAACTGAGTTCAAAGTTTCTGGTAGGTTTAGATGCCGGAAAAACAATTCAAGGAGCACACAAAACGGTATGTAGTACGAGCTTTTCACACTTCGTACGAACCTGCTAAAATGCAGCCAAACGACTCCATTCATGTAACGACCCGATTCCCGAGCCGCCGCTCGCTTCTCTTCTTACTTGCTTACTTACTTACTTTCTTACTCTTGGTGACCCGAGAACCGATCTGTTACTGGGTTCTTACTTAATTACTTTCTTACAAAAGTTGAAAACTTGTTACTTTAATTTCTGAAAACTATATTTAGTTTATAAAATAGTTTACAAGGAAAAACGTCGAATTAAAACATACATACACTCTTTGTAAACAACGATTTGAATTCCACCTTTTATCAAAAATACACAAGCATTTAATAATGTAAACTTACAGCAGAAGAATATAGTTCAAAATACATTCATTTCAAAAGCTTTGTAATTCATCAATCCAAAATAATATATACATTTAAATGACATCTTCAAAACATTCAAAACATTTGTGATATAACTTTGTGTGTGTCATGCATCACTCCTCGTCGGTCATCACTCAATAAATTGTATCATTTGGACACTCCTCTGCTCTAACTCCTTGATCATTCATTTGCACCCATTTCTCCATTACATTCCTTAGATTGCAAAGCCTAAACTATGAGCCTAAAGCTCAGTAAGTAGCATAACTATAAAATGCAATGCATGAGTATGCTATGTTGTTAAAACAATGCACAATTCCATTTCGTTCTTTATTGTGTTATTCTTGCTTATCGATCTAGTTTTCCACCTCGTGGTTCTACCCCGTCCTCACGACCGAGCTTTCCACCTCGTGGTTCTACCAGTCATTTACATTTTCGGCTTTTCATGTTCTTAACTCATCGGAGACGAAACATAATTTGCGTCCCATACCACCAATCATATCTCGTTTACCTCCAACTACGTAGTAAAACCATGCATGAAAATAGTTCGTTCATATTTTGTAAAACTATGATGCATGACCATGTGACTATGAAACATTACTTAAATCACATCAAACATAACATGAAAATAAGCACACAACACACATCAAACATACATCCTAATTTTTGCAATGCAGTCCCACTTAAGGGCCAAACAATCTTAATATTAACTTACCTTAGCAGCTATCTTGAATTAGTCTACTTGAGTCCATTTTTTAATCCATTTGATGATCTAAACATATAGATCATTCAAGGATCAGAAGTCAGGTAACATGACCTGTTTTATTGCATAAACTATTAACTTTTATCTCAACTTCAAACAACTATAACTTCCTCGTTAATGATTCATTTGTGATGCTCAAGGTGTCAAATTGTTCTTTAAAGAGTCCACTATAACTTCTTAGAAGACACCAAATTCAGAAAACTAACTTAACATGAAGTAACCGGTCGACCGCTTAAATCAAGGTGTTGACCGCTATTCGTAAACAGAGAGTGGAAATTGGGAATCGGTTGACCATTACCGATCGACCTATCTTACAAAACAGACGACCTAACTTACAAAACGGTCGTCCGAATTCCTCTCCCAGTTTTTGTCTACAAACTTGCAACATCCATAACTTTGTCTACATAGCTCCGAATTGACCTATCTTACAAAATGGACGACCTAACTTACAAAACGGTCGTCCGAATTCCTCTCCCAGTTTTCGTCTACAAACTTGCAACATCCATAACTTTGTCTACATAGCTCCGAATTGAGTAATTCAAACAGCTATAAATCACTCAAAGAGTCTACTTTAACTCTTATAAAGGTAATAAACACCAATTCGTACCACATATTAACCGAATCTCAAAAACTAACTTTGTGCATAATTAACCGATTTCACAGCAATTAACATGAGATCATTCATATTTATCGACCAATTCAACCAATACAATCATATTATCCTTACTGAACCTAAAAGGAATTTAGAGGATAGAAAGATTACCTTGAACTTCAGCTTCCTTACTCTTTTCTCTCACAATATCTCTTTCTTTCTCAGTCTCACTCTCCCCTTGATCAAGACGTGAGAACTTAAAGTAAAATAGAGAGAAGGAGTCATGCTGGTAGGGAAATGGAAGACTATGCCTTCTTGTCTTCTTAATTAAACACAAATCGATGTTTCTCTCACGTCCATCAATCAGGATTTCTCCAAGTTTTTGTTGACTTTTCACTTAAATAGGGAAAGTGTCGACCGCTATTCAACAAGGTGTCGACCGCTGCTTAAGGTGTCGACCACTGCTTAAGGTGTCGACCGCTCAATCCTTGGGTCGACCGCTTAACTCAAGGTGTCGATCGCTTATTCTTGGAGGTCGACCGATAACAAGGTGTCGACTGTTTATTCATGGCGACAAAATTCTAAAATAAAAATCTCATAAAACAAATCTCAAACATTTCCCTCTTAAAGTCACAAAATTCTAAAATAAAAATGAGGGTTGTTACAATTCATGTCCCTAAGGAGGTAAAGAGGCAAAAGGAACGTTTCAAACAACGCACAAAATTTTTTGCCCATCGTAAAAAGTTTTTGAGCATTTTCTAAACCTACTTAAATGGTGCCAAACAATTCCATTCAAGCCTTGTTAGGTTAAGACATAGAAAAAAGGTGGAACGACTTTCCTTTTCTCTTGATATGAACTTTACTTTTGTCGTCTGAACTTGCTAAAATGCCGTGAAACAATTCAAGCTCCTTTGTAGGTAAGGATGTAAACCAAATGTTTTTAGCAGTTCCCAAAATACTTTCATACGTCAGACAAGAATTATGCGCATCGTCCAAACCAACTCAAATGATGTCAAAAGACTCCATTCAAGAACCTCAAAATATTAGGACGATGAACAAATGTTTTGGACAGCAAAAAAATATATATTTGATACATTTTACAAACTTTCCAAGCATCGTCTGAACTTGCTCAAATGCCGCCAAACGACTCAATTCATATGAACTTTTTGTGTGTTGTCTTAACCTGCTTAAATTGCTCTAAACAACTCCATTCAAGCCCCTTGGAATGTTAAGAGGGCGAATGTTCATTTTTTTGCAGTGGAAAAAAATATTTTTGTACGTCGTATGAACTTTTTGTGCGCCATCCAAATATGTTAAAATATCACCAAAATTCATGCCCATCAGTATGTTGAGAGGCCAAACAAAAGTATTGCACATTACACAAAACATTTTTTTTATTGCACATCTTCTGAACCTGCTCAGCTGTTCCCAAACACCTAAATTCATTCTCATCGGTAGCTTAAGAGGCCAAACGAATGTTTTCTACGGTGCCCAAAATATTTTGGTACATCCTATTAACTTTCCACGTGACTTTCAAACCTGCCTAAATCTCACCAAATGACTTAATTCAAATCCCTTGGTAGGTTAAGAAGCTTAACAAATGTTTCAAACAAAATACAAATCATGTTTGGATGCGTAACAAGTTTCTGTATGTCATCTGAACTTCCTCAAATGAAACCAAATGACTCAATTTAAACCCTTCAATAGTTTAAGATGCCAAACAAATATTTTGGCCAATGGAAAAAAAACATTTTTGTATGTTGTACAAACTTTCCACACGTTGTATAAACCCTCTTAATTGGTGCCAAACAACTCTATTCAAGATTCTTTGTAGGTGAATATTTTTAGTAGTGAACAAAAAAATTAGTACGTTGAACAAACTTTTCGTGCGTTGTTTAAATCTTCTTAAATGGTGCAAAAAAATTAAATTGATGCCCATGGGTAGCTTAAGAAGCCCAAAAACCACTTTTGTAAGTGGACAAAACATTTTCATACGTCCTACAAACTTTTTACGATTCATTTGAACATGCTTAAATGATGCCAAATGCCAAAAAAATGTTTTTGGGTAGTGGACAAATGCTTTCTTCTGTGCCCGAATCTGGTGAAATGGCACAAAACAACTTCATTCATGCCCATCAGTAGGTTAAGTGGCTGAACGAATGTTTTTTAAAAATGCTCTAAACATGTTTTTACATATGAACTTTCAGCGCATTGTCTAAACTTGCTCAAATTGCATTTAACGACTTTATTTAAGCCCTTGAATTGGCCCATAAGCCAAACATACTTTTTTGGCATCGCACAAAGCATTTTCGTACATCGTTTAAACTTTCCCTGCATTGTGTGAATCTGCTTAAATATTTCAATGGGTTAAGATGCCAAACAAACGTATGAGCCATTGCACAAAATATGTTTATACATTGTAAAAAATTTTAGCTCGTTGTCTAAACCTACTCAAATAGCGCCAATCCACTTCATTCATGCCCATCAATAGGCAAAAAGAAAAACAAACGTTCAAGCAGCACACAATAAAGTTTTGTACATTTTATAAATTTTTTATACATTGTATGAACCTGCTCGAATACCGCCAAACAAATCTATTCATGCGATTGGTTAGCAAAGATGACGAACAAACTTTTTTGGCAGTGGACAAAATGGTTTTGTCTGTCGTATTAACTTTCTGCTTAATTGTAACTAAACGACTCCATTCATGCTGATCAGTAGTTTAAGAGGCCGAACAAATATTTCTTGGCAGCGCCCAAAATGTTTTCATATGCCATACAATTTTTTTATGCTTGTTTTGAACCTGCTTAAATGTCGCTAGATGACTCCATTTCAGCCCTTCAGCAGGTTAGAAAGTCAAAAAAACATTTCAGGTAGTGCACAAAATATTTTGGTACGTCGTAAAAACTTTATGTGCATCGTTTGAACCTACTCAAAGGATGGAAAATGACTCCATTCAAGACCTTTGATAGGATAAGATGCTGAACGTAGATTTTGAGCATTTAAAAAAAAATTGTACGTTATAGAACTTTCTGCGCTTTGTATAAACTAGTTAAACTAGAACCAAAAGATTTCATTCATGCCAATTAGTAGTTTAAGAGGCCGAATGAATGCTTATGTCAGCGGAAAAAACCTTTCTCGTACAATTTACAAACTTTTCCCGCTTCCTATGAATTGTTCACTCATTGTCTAAACCTACTTAAGAAGCCAAACGAATGTTTCAGGCAACGCAACAAATGTTTTTGTATGTCATAAAAAATTTCCAACGTCATTTGAACGTGATCAAATGGCAACATACTACTCCAGTCAAGCCTATTGGAATGTTTAAGGCCGAACAAACGTTTTGGCTTGCAAACAAAAATTTTTCTAACATCGTACAAACTTTACCACGTCATCCAAACTTTTTTAACGTTTGCCAAACGACCACATTCATGCCCTTGGGTGGGTTAAGATGCCAACAAATGTTTGACGGAGCACAAAAAATATTTCATACGTGATTCAAATTTTCTGCACGTTGTCTAAACCTACTCAAATGGCACTAAGCCACTCCATTCATGCCCATCATTAAGTGAGAAAACAAATGATTATTTTAGGCACGTACAACATGTATTCATACGTCATATAAACTTTATAGAATTTTTTGAACCTGCTCAGATGGCACAAAATGACTTCATTCAAGTCCTTCAATAGGTTCTGATGTCGAATAAACACTTGGTTCACTGCACAAAATATTTTTGTACGACACCCAAATCTTTCGCAAATCTTTTGAACCTACTTAAATGTTGCGAAGGAACATTTCAACGCACACAATATTTCCTACACTGTACAAACCTTGTGCGCATGGTCCGTAGCTGCTCAAATTAGGCCAAAGGACTCCTTTCAAGCCTCTAAGTAAGTTAAAAAGTTGCATGGACATTTTGAGTTTCGAACAAATATTTTCTAATGTCCTACAAATATGCTTGTGTCATCCAAACTGGCTTAAATGGCAACACATGACTTTTCCAAGCTGCTCTGTCGGTTAAGATCCCAAAAAAAAATTTTGAGGCAGCACACAAAATGTTTTTGTACATCGTACGAGTTTTTTTGTGCGTTGCCTTAACTTTCGAGGTGTATTCCAAACTTTTTGCGCATCTTCCAAACCTACTAAAAGATCACTAGATGACTCCATTAAAACCTTCTGTAAGTTAAAAAGCAGAAAAAATATTTTGGGATGCACAAGAAACATTTTCATACATTGTAAAAACCTTCCACTAATCTAAACCTGGTAAAATGACACCAAACTACTACTCCAATCTAGTCGCTTGGTATGATAAATATTTAACGAGTATTTCATATCGCGAACTTTTTTCTAATAGTTTTTGTGGGTTAAGATGTCTCTATGTGACATACAACTGTGGGTTAAGATGCCAAACAAACTTTTGAGGCAGCGGGCAAAACATTTTTGTATGTCGTACAAATTTTTTGTGCATTTTCTTAATCTTGATCAAATTGCGGCTAACGACTCCATTAATGCCGATTGGTATGTTAAAAGGCTGAACGAATATTTTTTTCCAGCTCATAAAATTTTTTCGTACATCGTACGAACTTTCTACACATTTTTCAAAGTTGCTCAACTGTCACCAAATGTTTTTTTTCATGCCAATCAGTAGGTTAACATGCCAATCAAACATTTTGGGCAACGCATAAAAAGGTTTTATATGTTTTACGAAATTTCCATGCATCTTTTGAACCTACTAAAATGGCGCCAAAGAAATTTAGTCATGCCCATTAGTAGGTTAAGAGTTGAAACAAATATTTTCAATAGTGCACAAAACATTTTTGTACATCGTAAAATTTTTTTGAATGTCTTTAAAATCTGTTCGAATATCACCAAATTACTCCATTCAAGCCCCTCGGTATGTTAAACACCAAACAAATGTTTAAAGCCATGCCAAAAAATGTTTTTGTACATCGTACAAAATATGCGCATCGGCTGTACCTTCTCAAATGGAACCAAAAGACCTTATTTAAGCCCTTCAGAGATTAAGGAGCCGTACAAAAAATGTTGTTTAGAGAGCAAAATCTTTTGTATGTCACACAAATTTTATGCGTGATGTTCAAACTTGCTAAAATAGTACCAAACAAACATTTCATGTCATAAACAAAATGTTTTCTAACATCATTGCTCAAAGGGCATTAAATGACTCCATGTAACCCCCTTTGTGGGTTAAGATGTCAAACGAACGTTTGAGGAAGCGCACAAAATAGTTTTCTACGTCGTTCAAATTTGTTGAGCTTTGTCTAAAGTTGCTTAAATTTTGCCAAACAACTCCAAATAAGCACTCGGTATGTTACGAGGCCAAAGGAAAGTTTCAGGTAGCGCATAAAATATTTTTATACATCATAAAATTTTAATAGCATCGTCAAACCTGCTGAAATGGCGTTAGGCGACTATTTCAAGCATCTATGTAGGTTAAGAAGCCACATGAACATTTGACATAGCGCACAAAATGTTTTCGCACTGTGTACGAACTTTTTACACATGATCTAAAACTACTCAAACGACACCAGAAGACTTCCTTCATGCACATCAATAGGTTAGGAAGCCAAATAAACATTTTTAGTAGCGCATAGAATATTTTTATACATTGTACCAACTTTTGCGCATCTTTTAAACCTACTCAAATGTCATTAAACGATTGCAGATTTGACATAGCGCATAAAATATTTTTGTACTTTGTCGTTCAAACTTGCCTAAAGGGGACCAACATTTCTATTGAAGACCCTTGTTATGTTGAGATAACAAATAATTATGGTAGTGAACAATACTTTTTTTTACGTCATACAAACTTTTCTTACGTCGTCCGAATTCTAAGCCCTAAGCCATTAACCTTAAACCCTTAAGTCATAAGCCCTAATCCATTAACCTTTAATCCCTAAGTTATAAGCCTTAAGCCCTAAGTCTTAAGCTCAAAGCCTAAACCCAAAGCTGTAAGCCCTAATTTCTAAGCCACCCTAAGCCCTAATTTCTAAGCCCCCCTAAGCCCTAAGCCCTAAGCCATAAGTCGTAAGCTATAAGCCGTAAGCCCTAAGCCTTAAGCTCTAAGTCCTAAGCTCTAAATCTTAAGCGTAATGCCCCAAGGGCTAAGCCTAAAGCCCTCACCTGTGAATTATAAGCTCGCATGACAAAGCTAAAAGCTGAAAGCTCGAAGCTCTAAACCTTAATCCAAAAGCCCAAAGCCTAAAGTTCTAACCCAAAGCTTTTAGCCTTAAAGTCCTACAAAAATGTGGCCAACATCCTAAGGTTTCCATCATGGGGCAGATCATCATTTTTGGACAAAGATTACCCGGTCAACCATCGCCATTACAGAGGCCTCCAGAACAGGTAGCGGCCCGAGAGCATCCAACCTATGGAGTCCGATCCATGGCCATGTCTGGCCCCAAAAGAGAAGGAAGACCAATTGCATCTTTTTCCAGCCCAAGAAGCAGCAGCTGCTCCACCTTGGTCCAAGAAGGAAGCAAGTGACCTTATCAAACTGTCCATAGACAACCCGTCAAGTGATGGACCAAACCGGAGTTAAAGCCTCCTTCATTTTGAGCACGGTTTGGAGCCCAATAATTCAAGAACAAGGGTGATCCAGCTTTGAAGGTTTACCTGTCCACTTGGAGATATTTTCTTGTTTGAGATAC
>QAOC01024695.1:338015-397624 GCA_003255005.1 Begonia fuchsioides
AAAATATTTTTATACATCATAAAATTTTAATAGCATCGTCAAACCTGCTGAAATGGCGTTAGGCGACTATTTCAAGCATCTATGTAGGTTAAGAAGCCACATGAACATTTGACATAGCGCACAAAATGTTTTCGCACTGTGTACGAACTTTTTACACATGATCTAAAACTACTCAAACGACACCAGAAGACTTCCTTCATGCACATCAATAGGTTAGGAAGCCAAATAAACATTTTTAGTAGCGCATAGAATATTTTTATACATTGTACCAACTTTTGCGCATCTTTTAAACCTACTCAAATGTCATTAAACGATTGCAGATTTGACATAGCGCATAAAATATTTTTGTACTGTGTCGTTCAAACTTGCCTAAAGGGGACCAACATTTCTATTGAAGACCCTTGTTATGTTGAGATAACAAACAATTATGGTAGTGAAGAATACTTTTTTTTTACGTCATACAAACTTTTCTTACGTCGTCTGAATTCTGAGCCCTAAGCCATTAACCTTAAACCCCTAAGTCATAAGCCCTAAGCCATTAACCTTTAATCCCTAAGTTATAAGACTTAAGCCCTAAGTCTTAAGCTCAAAGCCTAAACCCAAAGCTATAAGCCCTAATTTCTAAGCCACCCTAAGCCCTAAGCCATAAGTCGTAAGCTATAAGCCGTAAGCCCTAAGCCTTAAGCTCTAAGTCCTAAGCTCTAAATCTTAAGCGTAATGCCCCAAGGGCTAAGCCTAAAGCCCTCACCTATGAATTATAAGCTTGCATGACAAAGCTAAAAGCTGAAAGCTCTAAGCTCTAAACCTTAATCCAAAAGCCCAAAGCCTAAAGTTCTAACCCCAAAGCTTTTAGCCTTAAACTCAAAACCCTATGCCCAAATCTCTATGTTGTAAGCCCTATGAAAGACATAGATATATAGGGATTGTGGTAGCTAATGTGATGTGGAAGGGTTAGTCACGTGAAAACATTCTTTTGTGCTTCAGGTGGGGGTGATGAAGGGGGGACCATGGTCATCCTTGGTTCCTCCTTTTCGGGTAACTTCTAGGAGGACCACCTAGCTGTGGCTTCTCCTCCTCCAAGACTCAGGTTTTCCAGTGAGTTATATTCGGAAACCACCGAGAGCTCCACTCCGATTTTGGCTGCCATTCAAGCTTGGTTTAGCTAGGCCATACCACACTCCTTCAACAACACTCCGGTTTTGGCTGCCATTTTTACCCTCTTTTCTCTCTCCATTTCTCCTTAACCAACCCAACCACCATTCCCATAGCACATCATAATGCCTTTTCTTGGAGGTATGTTCTCATTTCCTCCTCTGGAGGTAAACTACTTTGTTTTGAGCTTATAAAAGATATATAACCTTGTGATAATGATTTTGGAGAACTATATAGGGATTGTGAAAAAGCATTCCAATGGTTGTGAGCTTATAAAAGATATGTATGATTAAATACTACAAGCATGTAGTTTTCTATTTAAGAAATAGAAATTATATGCTCCTAGTTGTTCGATTAGAAAAATTTTAGTCAGGGAAGCAATGGGGGAATGGGATCTTACAGGTCATTTTGGGATAGCCAAAACCTTAAGTGTAATCCAATAGAACTTTTACTGGACACATTAAAAAGGATTGTCGAAAGAATTCACAACAGTTGTGTGAGGTGTAAACAAGGAAAATCCAATGTCTTGTACATGCTACTACCCATCCCTAACGCTTCTTGAATAGATTATTCTATCAATTTTGTACTAGGTTTGCCTTGGAATAAGAGAGGTGATGATTCAATTTTCTTTCTGGTAGATAGGTTTTCCAAACTGGCACTTTTATTTTATGTCACAAATATGATGATGCAATTCATTTTGCTGATTTCTTCTTTCAAACAAGAGTGTTAGGAACCATAGGATTCCTAAGACCTTAGAATCCGATAGAGAAGCAAAGTTTTGAAGTTATTTTGAAAAACATTACTGGGTATATTAGGTACAAAACTTCTATTCTTTACCACTTGTCACCCATAATCTAATGGACAAATAGAAGTTAACAATAGGACCTCATCGGCATTATTATGATCCATCATAAAGAATAAAAATTAACAGTTGGGAAGAGTGTCTATCACATGACGAATTTGCTTATAATCGCTGAATTCATTCTTCTTCTAAGCTTTACTTTTGAAAATTGTATATAGTTTAATCTACTTACTCCTTTTGACCTATCTATTCTCCTTTAAATTTGGTTAGATGGAAACAAGAAGGAAAAACTTGTCAATAGGCCTCATGAGACTATACGACAGAATATTGAGAAACAAACTGCACAATATGTGAAACATCCAAACAAATAATGACAAAGTGTCAATTTTGAACAGGGAGATTAGGTGTGGTTGCATCTATGCAAAGACCATATTAAAACCAAAAGAAAATCTAAACTAATACCAATAGAAGATAGCCCCTTTCAAATTCTTGAGCCAATCAATGATAACACATATTGTAGTTGGGTTTTCCCAAGGAAGTTGTTAGCCCCACTATCAATGCCTCTTATGTATCTCATTTTGGTGTAGAAGATGATGATTTGATGAGACTCCTTTTAAATAATGAAGGAATGATGAGGACATTTCAAAGATCAAAAAGGGAAGAACTAAATGCAACCAACAAAAGCATGAAAAAACCTTTTACAAGAGCTTGAGCAAAGAAGTTCAAATAACGACTAAGCTTGTGTAGATTAGACTATATGAGTACTTACTTTATGTATTAGCTCAGCCTATTTATAACTAAGCTGCATGTAATGAGTGAAATAGGTAAGAAGGTTTGTGCAAAAGTAGTTCAAAGAGTTGGTGAGTGTTAAGTCTCGAAAAGAATTAATAATCACGTGGTTTTAGTTGTCAAATTGCTAGGAATCAGTAATGATTTAATTGAAATAATCAAATTTTTAAGGATAATGTTGCAGCGATGACACAACATTCCGTATAGCACTAGTGACGCTGTTTTTATATGATTTTGCCAAATATTTTGTATATTTTTACTATCATGAGATTTTTGTTTTCATGCAATTGTAGAAGATTAATGTGGATATAAGCTGGAAGAATCACGAAAAGAAGGAAGAATCACGAAAAGAAAGAAGAATCAATTCAAATTCAAATTTGGAAACAAGAATATCTTTGAAGAATTGGAAATCTTTCCTAATCTCAACCTCTTTCTAAACAGACTCAGATCTTCTTCCAAATCGTAACAGCTTCCCAAAACTGCTCGAGTTGCACATAGTCTACATAAAGGAACGAGAATAGCTCGGATTAGGTGTGCTAGAATTGGAGAACGGGATTCACGATCAAGCTTCAGGCAAAAATCTGAAGAAGAGGTTCATGGCGGCGATCACGGCAGCGAGCGAACGAGGCTTTCAACGGCGATGACCAAATTCTCTCCCTTTGTATGCTATCTTTTAGAACTTGTTTTAATAAGAGCTTATATATCTTTTCTTTGATGTGATTATTTCTCAAGCAATCCCGACAATACACCCTTACACGATTGCTAAGTGCTATTTAGAAAATTATTGTTTTGCATTGATATTATTTAGGGCAACACGATAATACACCATTGCGTGTTGCTAAGACGTGTATTAAAATGATTAGGTGGTTAGATCGACTGACACGGTTTAGCTAGGAGTGTTTTCATCATGTTCATTCCAACCTAGTGTGGTCAAATCGAACTTGTTCTTAAACTCAACAATAGAGGCAACACCAGCCCCGATTTATTAAGTTTTCGGGCCGGAACTAAACTGATGTTGTGACTAATGCTGCAGTACCCACCGATGACAGTTCAAGTAAATCAATTTATAGATAGTCTTAGTCGAGATTCTTACGAATTCTCAATTCGACCACCAACTTTACTTTTTTGCTTAGTTTAAAATATTAGTTAGACACTTTAATTAATTGTTTAATATAGGAGTAAAAAATAGACACAAAAATCAAACCTTTAATGTTATTCTTTATTCTTTATGATACTTTGCAATTTATTCTTTCAACTAGAGATTTGACTTGTCTTCGTGGGTCACCTCGCGTTAGCCTTGAACGCTAGACCAACGAGGATGTTTCCAAGCGATATTGAAGTTCTAAAACGAGAAGGAATAGAACAGTCCAAAGCCATTACGCTGCGCAACGACAGAGAAGTGGAGACTGTGAAAGACCCTGAAGGAAAACCTAAGGAAAGAGTCGAAGAGAAAGATACGGAGGCTGATAAAGTGAAAGTCTCGGGACAGATTAATAAGCCTGATGCTACTACCAGTGCTGCAGCACCGGCACAACACGAAAAGAACATTTTGCCAGCCGAGAGACTTCCACCACCTTTTCCACAAAGATGCTACCTTGTCGAAAAGAGAGAACCACTTGCTGCTATAAAAGACTTCAAGTTTGATTCTACTGACTCTCGAACTTGGAATAAAAATAGAAGAATTAGAACAAAACAAGAAGGAAAAGGAGTTACATGAAGAAAGCACGACGTCTAGCTAAAGACGTTAAATTAAGCGCTACATGGAGGCAACCCTTTATTTTAAATTTTAGTTATTTTAATAATTCTGCATACTTATCATGTAGGTTAGATAGCATGACCCGATGCTACGACAGATGTCACACCATTAAAGTAATAAAGGCATGCATAAATCAGAAAAAGAAAAAAAATATATGGGAGAAGATTTCGGTCCAATCCGATTGGACTGAGCGAGATTCTAGCCTGATTTTTATCTCCTGTTAATTTTCTAAGAAGCGATAATTATTTTGTTTTAAAATTTAAAAGTAACCATTTCTATTCATCCTTAAATTGCAGGAAGCCATAGTACTCAGCAGAGCATCAGACGAATCTTCAGAAATTCAGCAGATATTTCTAATGATCCCGATTTTGCTTTTGAACGACATCGCCGAGCACGATACCACCAAGGAGAATGTTTATCTTTCGGTGGCCAACCAGTGTCTATCGTCGCCGCCGCCGCCGCTATCCAGAAAAACGACTCCAATATGAGAAGACCTTCAAGAAAAGCACCTTCGCCGATGAGAAGGGGTTTCTACTTACCGCTGGGACTTTGAAAGAATACCCAACATATATAACCGACAAGATCAACAACCAAAAGTGGGTGATTTTCTGTGCCTAACTCGAAGAGCCAATTTTCTCTACAGTAAGAGAATTTTACTCAAATTATACAAGTGATATGTTGGAAGAGGTTATGGTCCGGCACAAGATGATGAACATCATTCCTGAACACATTAGTCCATTCTACAAGCTCCCAACAACCGCCGATGAGTTCTTCGCCCACTCGGAGAGCACTTCATCGGAGTTTCTTGTCAACGTTCTCAACACAGTGGCTCTGTCGGGCATGATGTTGCAAGTAACTAAGCTTGAGCCTTCACAATCTCACGGGCATCATTACTTTCGAGCGCAAAATGTTGGTACCATTTTGTGAAGTCTCAGATTTCTCCTTCCTCTCATGGGCAACATGTGACCCGTGAGCAAGTCTTTCTTCTCTACTACATTCTAACAGAAAAACTAATCAAGGTCGGGAAGATTATATACCGGAGCCTATGTGCGAATGCAACAAAGAAGGGAAGTGAATTCCTCTTCGCATCGTTAGTGTCAAAACTCTGTATTCATGCAGGATTTCTAGTCCTGGACACCGAACAGAGGCTCTGCCACACAGGTATAATCACACCATATACTATTTTTTGCATTACACAGGAGGACGGTGGAGAACCCAAAGAAGAAAACACCCCAGTTCCCGATGCTGCACGCAGAGCTGTAGCATCACCATCGGTCCAATTTTTTGATGAGTTTTCCAAGAGTCTGTAGCTCCTAGAAACCAATCTAAGCCACATTGAGATCCAGCAACACTGCATGCTGGACATTCTAGAGAAAATGGAGACCCGATCATTGTTCACTCAACCATACAATAAGGCCCAACCAAACAACCCAAATGATGAAAAGGCCGAACGATCTCCATAGGGGAGTTAATTTCTAACTTTTTTTTGCTCTCCTATTTTTTGTGATTTCGGTTCACTGTTATTGTTTTGGGTTTGAGAATGAGGGTATTGTCAAATTTTAAGTTTGGGGATGGGAGTGTAACCAAAATATAAAAAAAAATTCTAATTAATAATTCCTTTAATCCGAATAGCCAAGAATTTTAGCAATCTTATAGTTTAATGATGGAACTTATTTTCCTAATTTATCTTACCCTTGATGGATGTTACTTATTAATGACAATTCAAGTCTAATTAATTTAGGATACACTTCAACATAGTAGATCCCCTTTACACGAAATTGTTACTTTGAACATCATCTTTCCTGATTTTCCTAAGAGTTATCATGTTCTGTTTAAATTTAACATTTTTGAAACTTAGCTCGGATAAATGCTTGAGACAAACATATTTTTTATGTGAAGAGTGACATGGTGACAAGTTTGGGGAAGAGAAAAAGAAAAAAAATGAGGCATAAGAAAAAAAAAGAGTCCGAAAATAAGGACAATCACAACATTCGTAGTTCACCGAGACTTTGTGGATGATCGGTTGATAATCGGTGTGTGAAAATATCACTCTTCAAGACTTCATGGATGATCGTTGAGTGACACTTCGTCCCCTAACCCCATTTTTGAATTCAATTTTTCCCTCTTCCAAATCCCGGATTTTTCAGAGCTACCTAGTCAAACCCTAGCTAATTTTTGATTGGATATCTCAGAATTGGCTGAAGGGATTGCTTTAAATTTTTTAGGTGATTCACTCAACCCCTTCTCAAAGATCCATTCCAAATTTTAGCTGTAAAATCTATTTCCTCGTTGAGATATCTTCATTTCTTCCCAAACCCTAATTCTTTTTTTTTGTAGATTTTCGTCAAAACCCTAGTAAATTTTCCCCTTTTTCCTTCCTCCCATTCCATTTCGTGTCATTTGGTATCAGAGCCATTCATCCCTTCCCACTCTTCTATTTTCTCTCATTTTTGGATAACTTTTGAGTTTGAGAGTGAATACTTAAAGAGAAGCCAACAATAAAACTTACTTGAAGTAGATAAAAACAAAAATATATGTCAACCCCACCAAGAAGCCGCAAGAAGCTTGATGAGTGTTCTGTTTCACTTCCTTTAGAGGGGCATTTGATGATGAAGAATATTATTGTTGGTTGGATTTAGGTGATAAACATTTTGCATGTAATGACTACTCGGATATAGGGAAAGTTCGGGTATCCTCACGTAGTTTTGTTGGTGACGCTTATAATTGGTGGCAAGATCTCAAAGAGGAGAGAATGATAAATGTAGAAGATGAAGTTAGAACTCGGAAGGCCTTCAAGAATCTAATGAGAAGGGAGATTTTCCCAAATGGAAAACTCCCTCACTCTCGAGCAAAAACCCCTACATGAAGCACCTTGCACCGGGTAACTTAGACTTGTTGGTTGAGATAAAAGATTTGTTGTTGGAAGCACGTTTAGACTTTTACAATATTGCTGAAAATTATGCTAAGACTCACCAACAATAAGTGGAAGGAAGTGTTGACGTAAAAACCCAGCAAGTGGAAGAAGACTTAGGTTTTGAGGAGAATCACTTTTCCATGGAACCTGACCACTCTTATAATATCTAGGAAGAATTTCACAAGCCTAACCAAGAAGATGTGATGGCTAAACTTTTATTGACAGAACATAATGAAGGAGGAATCGAAACCGAGATGGAGCTCCAAAAGCCCGAGAGTGTAAGCTCGAAGTCTCTTACGACTTTAAAACAACCTTTCAGGTTTGATGACTCAATCTTGGCAATATCTTTATTTGCTTACGTTGAATATACAAAGGAGCATGAAGAGCTCCTATTGATACATCATAATAGCCAAGTAGACTAAGAGGATGAAATGGCCAAACCGCACAAGGTTATAGCCGAAAGGTATGATCCATTTGACCAAGTTATTTTGTATCTTCATGAGATTGATTGGATTGATGGTAGATATTTTAGTGATGCTGACGTCAATTTTTTAAAGAAGAATTTTGTGGTTCTTTTTTAGCATGCAAAATTTGGAACTTAAGGACATTTCTTGGGAAATTATGAGCTCTCTTTGCCTAGTTGTGAAATTGAGAAATTAATAAGGGACACATTTTAGAAGTTTTTTGAATTTGGATACATTTTGTCTACATCAACCATGGTCATTGGACACAAAAGCTTGGTGTGATAAGATAATAAATACTCGTGATCTTGAAGTTGGTACAACGGCCTTTAAAAATGTTTTGCTTCCTTGGAATAAGATTACGATTGACTATGTCATTGAGAACAAGTAGATGTATACAAGTGCGTGGTTTATTTTCTATTTTAAGATGGAAAAGTTTTCAACCAACCTTATGTTTTAGATATTATTTTTATCTTGGGATGAACGTTTAGTTTGGGAAGAAACACATGGACGAATTCAGGTAATCAACTTCTTTTGGTGGTTCAATGATTTACAACTTTTCATCCTTCTAACATGTAGTAATAATGTGAAGTCTTGGTGCTCTAAAGGAGTGAATAGAGAGAACCCGTGGCTATTGGATCTGTCATCAAGAAAATAATCAAATGCAACCCAAAACCAAGTATATAGAATTAGGTAAAAAGATTCATCAAAGGATTGAGAAGGTTTTTGATTTGAAGACAAATCCTTATCAACCACGCGAGACTTACATGATATGGAGGGCCCAAAAATTCTCTTGCCATGAATGTTTATCTAATGTGTTTTCTAATTTTGTAGCTCCCTATATCATTGAAGAATTCAACCTTGTTCAGCTCCAATTCTTTCCTTTGAATTCAAAGCATGGAGGTCGGATAGAAGAAGGAGTCGAAGCCCCCATGCTAGTGGCCCAAGCAACAAAGCATGGGAATAAAATTTTGATCCGGCACAAATGGACCTCCAAAGCTTGCTCCGCCAATTTGACACCTGGCCCGCCCTCTAATGAAGACAACGTCTTCATTAGAAATGTATCCAATCCTTCAAGGCTTTCATAAAATTATAGAACATTCAAAGTGGACACCGTTTGCTTTGTCAAACAATGCAATCATAGAGAGCCCAAGAAGAGCCATCCACGATTGGTTTCATGCCTAATCCACGTCCAAATGCCTTGGAAAAACATGGGGAATTCCTATCCTATTCCACTCAATAAGAATAGCACTCCTAAAGCCTTTGGGAGAATTGAAGAATAAAAGTTGTTTCCTTTATGTTTTTTCATTAGATTTTTGTTTTCCCGAACTAGGGTTTTTTTTTGTTACATCAGTTGCATGGATTTGTATGGGATTTCTAGGGATAGGTAATTATCATTTAGGAGAATATTTAGGTCATTTCCTTGGAGCCAAATGAGCTGGAGGAAGAGTGTAGGAAGAGCGTCCCATGAAGGCTCCTCATTGGTCCATCATTCAAGCCATGGATTGGTGTTCTTGGAGATGATCTAGGCCGTCCGATGATAAACATGTTTTAGTTTAATTTTCTATTTAATCATGCCCATGCAAGTGTAACTGGCAGATTTGATTGAATAAAGATTTATCTTTTCAAATTTGATCTCTCCCCTTTGAAGTTTGCCGCTTCAAAGACTCGGTCTCCGAAAACCTGTTTTCCAGCAACCGAGAGACAAACCCCCCAGAGTTGATCGTTTTCCGTGCAAATGATTAACCACTTTTATCCAGCCATTTCGTGATCTTAGGGTGAGATTGTGGATCCTAGCTCCTTCATCCATCCCATTCTCATTTTGAGAATCATTTCTCCTAAATCCAAGCACCCCACGTTGATTTCCGTTGTGTTTTTCGGGTACCGACCAAACCACCCTTTTTCCCCTAAGAAATTCTCTCAATTTTTGAGAGATCTCTTCCTCATCCATCTGTGCAGATTCATCCTCAACTTTGTCCCAAAATACGCCCCCATTCATTGAGAAGAGTGATTCAAAATCATTCCCGATTTGGAATTCTCTATTCAGCGAAACCCTAAAATTCTGCCTTGACCATCCGAGGTTCATTTATCATATCTTCATGTTCCCACGATCATTCCTCTTCAATTTTTGGAGGATATCATCAGCTTTTACCCCTATATCACCCCTCCAAAAATAAGCCCCAGATTTGTCCCATAAGCCCATTTTTTAGTTCAATTTTTCCCTCCTCCAAATCCCGGATTTTTCGGAGCTTCCTAGTCAAACCCTTGCTACTGTTTGATTGGATATCTAACAATTGGTTGAAGGGATTGTGTTAAATTTTTTAGGTGATTCACTCAACCCCTTGTCAAAGATTAATTCCAAATTTCAGCAGTAAAATCTATTTCGTCGTTGAGATATCTTCATTCCTTCCCAAACCCTATTCTGTTTTTTTTTTTGCAGATTTTTGTCAAAACCCTAATTGGTTTTCCTATTTTTTCTTCCTCCCATTCCATTTTGTGTCACTTTTGGCTTTGGTCTTAGAGATAAGGGCTTATGACTTAGAGCTTAGGGCTAAATGGGTGAAGACTTATGAATTAGGGCATACGACTTTGGGCTTAGGCCTTGAGCTTACGACATTGGGATTAGGGCGTTAGGCTAAGGGCCTAGAGCTTATTCGTAAGGAATTTGTGCTTAGAGCTTAGGGCTTAGGGCTTAGGGCATGGGGCTTTATCCTTAGGGCTTAGAGCACAGGGGTTTACGCTTAGGGCCTATGGCTTAGGGCCTAGGGCATAGAGCTTAGTTCTTTAAGCTTAGGGCTTAGGGTTTTGGTCTTGGGGCTTCAGTCTTAGGGATGAGGTGACATGCCTCAGGATTCCTTAGCCAAAGAGGAACCCGTGGGAGTGAGCACTCGAGAGTTTGTTCATGATGAGCAACAAGAAGCCCTTAACAAGAGCCTACCTTGCGATAACGCCACCTTGGGCTTGGCCACGGGTTTTCTAACCCAAGGAAAACCCAATTGGTTTCCTAATGTGTTTGTTCATTTTGTAGGTTGTTTTGGGATGAAGTGGCCGAGATTACTAGTGTGATTGATGCATTCCATGGCCCAACCATCCAAGATGAAGATGTTGACATTTTGGGCTTCGGTACAATCTGACCTCTGAGCCTTGGGCAGCGGTTTAAACAACGTTTCACACATTGTTTGGCCAAACTTTCTTCATACGAAATGTAGCCAGAATCTCAAGGTTTCCATCAAACTGAAGATCATTAATTTTGGAGAAATATTTCCCGGTCAACCATCGCCATTACAGAGGCATCCAGAAGGGGTGGCTATCTGAGAACAGCCCACACACCTTCCATCATGCAACCAATAGCCACGGCCTAATGGAGTCCAATGAAGAGCTGAAGGATGGAGTCCAATTTGGAGCCTCTAAGGAGCGGCCTTACACGTGAAAATATGAAGGAAAGCATTGGCCCAAAAAGGAAGATTGTCGGTTTTTTATTTATTTTGGTTTTTGAAAATCGGTTGTACTCTTCCTTGCATGGTTTGCGTGAAAACCATGCAAGTATGTTTGTCTCTCTTTTGTTGTAAGTTAGAAAGGTCTTAGGAAGCACTAAGGGATGGGTTAAACCTTCCCTTAGTGACCCATCACTCCTTGTTGGTGATGAAAGTCAAGGTGGGCCCACTTGCCATGCCTTGTTGTTGGTTTAGCACTTAGGATTGTAGGTGATAATCATATGCCCTTTGTAGCTCGTGGAAAGGAGGGTTTTAACCTCCCTTTCTCAGCTTTTTTCAGATTAGAAAAGTATTGGAAAATTTGCAGAAGCTTGAAGCTCTCAAACCCTCTTTTCTCACGGCTTCAAGGGATTTTGGTGAGTAATATCCAATCTTCTTTGTTTGTCTTGGTGTTGGTGATTAGCTAGGATCACTAAACATTATTCCAACCTCCTTCCTCACTTGTTTAGGAACAAAAGTGAGCTTGGAAATCCCATAGCCTTCCTCCATTTGTTGTTTGCATTTGTGTTTGTCTTTGTTGTTGGTTGCTGTTTTTGGTGCATACCCGAGTGAATTTGTGCAACAAAAGTCCAATTCGTGCCATTTCTGTTTTCCGTGAACAAAAGTCCCTAATTTTATGGCTGTGAGTTCCTATTTCATGGCTTGAAATAACTGTTCTTTACGTTTAGCCACAGCCCCTCCCCATCAAGAGTTATGCATGTTTTTTCCACTGCCTTCTACCCGAATTCCTGAAATCGGGCAGTTCTGTCCATCAATTTGCTATCCTGCATATCTTCCAATCTACCCGTGATTTTTCCCTCAAACCACTTGCAATTTTTTCCAACTTAGTTGAAGTTAAGTTCTGCCAATTTCCACCCTCCCAGACTCCCTGAATTGGAAGTTGTGCAGAAGTCTCCCCAACACCCCTGCACTGTTTCTTTCAGCTTTGTCGGTTTGTGCACATAACTTTGCCTCCGTTTATTTTATTGATCCGCACGTGTTTTAAGCTGTAAATTTTGTCAAACTTAGCCCACTCTCAAAGGTTTAAGTCCTCCAATTTCTAGCTAAAGCCCCTGTATGCGTTTGGAGTTCTCCTTGCTCCAATCCCCTGTTGCTGCCTACCTTTCTTTCTCTCGGCAGTTTGTTGCCATCTCCTCTCTTCCCGACACCTCCGCATCTTGGAGCGTGTCAGCCGCAAGCCATAAGTCCAAAGCAAAAATCCCCAATCCCAAAACCCAAAGCCTGAAGCCCAAATCATAAAGCCCAAAATCTAAAGCCTTCAGCCATAAGCTCAAAGCATTAAGACTTAAGCCCTAAACCCTCAACCCTATCTTTAAATCTTAAGCCCAAAGCTTTAAGCTTGATTACGTATGTCCTAAGCTCTAAACCCTCAGTCTTAGCCCTAAGCTCTAAGCCATAAGACCTAAGCCCTAACCCTAGGCCCTAAGTACTAAGCGCTAATCCCTAACCGCCTAAGCTTGAAGCCTTAATAAAAAGCCCTAAACCTTAAGCCATAAGCCCTAATGCTTAAGCTAAAAGCTCGAAGCCTTAAGCCTTAATACTTGTGCCCTAGCGCCTTGAGATAGAAGCTCTATCTTATAAGCCTTTGGCCCTAAGGCCTAATTTATAAAACCAAAAGCTCTAAACCCAAAGCCCAAACCCCTAAGCCCAAAAAATCTACCCTAAGCCTTAAGCTCTAAGCCAAAAATAGTTACCACTAAGCACTAAGCCTTGAGGCCAAAGACCTATGCCCTAAAGCTTGAGCCATCAGCCTAAACTACAAAGCTTCAGTCCCTAACACCTATGCTTAAAGCCCAAAGCGTGATGCCCTAAGTCCTATCTCTTAGTCCTAAGTGCTACGATCAAAAGCCCAAAGCCCAAAGCCCTAAGGCTTAAGCCATAATCCCTAACCCTAAGCGTTAAGCTCAAAGCCCTATGTCTTAAGCCCTAACTCCTAAGGCCCATAGTTTGATTCTCATATGCCTAAGCCCTAAGTAATAAACCCTAAAATCTAAGCCTTAAGACCAAAGAACTAAACCTCCAGCCGAAATCATAAAGCCCAAAGCCATAATTCTAAGCCCTAAGAGCTTAGCTGTAAGCCCTAAGCCCTAAGAGCTTAGCCCTAAGTCCTAAGCCAATAGTATTAATTGCAAAGGCCTATGCCAAAAGTTCTAAGCCCAAATCCATATGCTCTAATTGCTAGTGCAAAGCCTTAAGCCAAAAGCCCAAAGCCAAAGCCAAAAGTCCAAATCCCTAAGCTTAAAGTCTAAAGCCATGATGTGCAACCCGAGCACATCATGGATCAAGCCCTGACCAACCCAACGAGCCCACCCGATTTTACTAACTTAGTTGCTCATTTTGTAGGTCTCTTAGTCTCGAAAACACCTTCCGAGCATGATCGGGAGTGGCCCAAGCACTCCGTTACTTGGTGCTCGGTCATTCCCAGCCTTGACGCTCACATTGGACTGTGTCCGACCGTACCCGGACACGGCGCACCCGGCAGCCCGGCCAACGAGGCTCATGACCGAGACACGCCCCGCACCCAACGGGCGCTCCACGACCCCGACCCGACGACCACCCAAGCTTCAGTCGTCGGCTTATCCGAAGACCACTAGGGCTTTGGCCCACCAATAAGTGGCCAGCGTGAGAGAACGCACGGTCCGATCCCCTTGGATCGCGCGGTCTTCCACGGAGTCCAACTCCTCGGCCAACCCAACGTCGAGCCCGGCCACCTTAGTTTGTTTTCGCATTTAGAAGACTTAGTGAAGGAAAGAATGAAGTCTAAAGATAGAAGACGCTCAACGCACGACGAGACACCCAAGATGACCGAGTCTCTCACGAGGCTCGGCCCACTATCGGCCCATTCGAAGACTTAGCCAAATTCTATCGGCCAAACTTACTTAATCTTTAAGTATTTTGGTTATTTGGTTAAGATAAGGAAGAGGATCAAGTTTGGCACGAGCATATCTTCGTGATGACCGTAGATCACCCATCGGACGCACGAGCATGGCCGATCACCGAACCACCTACAATTATCAAGGGATTTTCATGCACCAAATCTTTGGAGCAGCATTTGAATCTTCAGATGATCTTCAATCAACGGATTTCCTCAACAAACTCTCGGATCCCTTGAAGATCGCACATGACCGACCGCCGGCTCGGCCAATCTAGACGTGCCCGCGCACCAACTCGAGTCATCATCGGTCCATCAAAGAACCAGATCGTGCGCTACCTTTTGTTGACCACCGAAGAAACTTTAGAAGCCCCGGATCCAGATTGGTTCGAGCCAATCCGTTATTCGTTCGGAGCTCCGCCCATACCGACGCACCCTCTCGGTCAACCGGTCAACAACAAGACAACCTCGGTCGAACTTCGAACCAACCGATCCTCCGACCATGAATCACGGACAAGGACTTCTCCAAAGTCAACGAGAAGCGTTTGATTAATATAAAGGCCGAAAGCTTCCTTCTTTTTAGCTAGTTTAGTTGAACTTTATTTCTTTAAGTATTGTAATCGTTTCCATTGTTCAAAAGAGAGAATTTTTAGTAAAAATTGTGCATTGCACCTTCTTCCCGAAAGGATCGAAGCTCCCTCTCGATAAATCCCCTCTGGTGAGTCATATCCGGCCGAGCGTTATCAACCCTTGAGTGTTCATCGGTGCGTCATATCCGAGAAGACATTCAAGGTCTACCAAGTTCAATACTTTGATTGCTCAAGTATTGAATTGCCTTCATCCATCTCCTTACACCATCTTCATCCCCGAGCCATCGAATTACCTCCACAAGCCGATTTCGGTCCACATTATCACCACCGAGTCATCTCCATAAACTACCGAGCCTTTACCGAAATTCCACCACCAAAACCCCTTATTTCCATCACGTTACGCTTCCGCAAACCCCATCCTAAATTGGCCCGAGCCAATTTGCCGATCGCCATACACGCGACCTTCCCGGTTACGTGAAAAGCGACAAGTCCGATAAAGTGTGTGCGATCCTGATGCACGCTGCACACCAAGCCATAGGCCCTAAAAGCAATTCCTTATTTGCTAAGCGCTAAGCCCTAAGCATTATGCCCAAAGCCCTTGTCCTTTAGGCCTAAGCCCTAAGCCAAAGCTCTAAAACCTAAGCCCTAAACCCTAAGCCCTAGGCCTAAAGTCCTATCCAAGATGACCTTACCTCTAAGCCCTAAGCTCTTAGCATAAAGCCTAGTGTCCAAATCACAAAGCTTTAATCCCTAAGCTTCTAGCCACAGGCCAAAAGTCCTGAGCCCCAAGTCATAAACCATTATGCTTAAGCCCTAATCTGTAACCCTTATGCCTAAGCCTTAAGCCTAAGCCTTAAGCCTAAGCCTTAAGCCCTAAACCTTGATTCCTGAACCTTAAGCTTCGAGCACAAAGCACTAATCCCTAAGCACGAAGACCTATTCCCTAATCCTTGAGCCATAAGTTTAAAGCCTTATGCTCTATATCCTAAGCACAAAGCTCAAAGCATTTGTCCATTAGGCCTAAGCCCTAAGTCCTAAGCCCTAAGCCCTAAGTGCTAAGCCTAAAGCCTTAAGCTCTAAGCCTCAATCCAAAAGCCATATGCCCTAAGCCCTAAGCCAAAAGCCATTACCTCTAAGCCCTAAGCCCTCCTATGCCCAAAACCAAAACCCAAAGCCAAAAGCAAAAAGCCAAAATCCCTAAGCCCAAAGCCCTGAACCCTATGCTAAAAAAGCAAAGCTCTATACCAGAATCCCTGAAATGTAAGGCCAAAGGCCTACGCCTTTAATCAAAATCTCAAAGCCCAAAGCCCTTTTCCCAAAGAGCTCGGCCCTAAGCCCTAAACTCTAAGGCTAAAGCTTTAAGCACAAAGACCAAAGCCTAAGCCTTCAGTCCTTAGCACATAGCTCTAAGACCAAAGCCCTAAGGCCTGATCCAAAAGAGCAAAGTCTTATCCACTAAGTCCTAAGCCCTATGCCCAAAGCCCTATGCCCAAAACTCTAAACCTTAAGCCCAAAGATCTATGCCCTAAACCCTAAGTGCAAAGACTAAAGCCCAAAGCCCAAAGCCCAAAGCTCTTACCCTAGACCTAAGCCTTAAGCTCTAGCTCTAAACACTAAGCCCTAAGCCCTAGCTCTAAACCCTAAGCCCAAATCCCAAATCCCTAAGTGACATTCCTCAGGATGCATCCCCTCAAGGAGCAATCACCCGAGCCCGAGCTCGGGGATTTTCTAACAAGTTTTTTCATTTTGTAGGTGATGAAGCATTCAATATTTTCATGGAGGAACCAAGTCCAAATGATGAAGAATAACCTAAGCACCTCATCAAATGGGAGGATAGCTCGGGAATTCAAGAAGGAAGCCGAGAAGCACAAGGAAGCGGGTAGAGGTCGGGTAGAGGCTTGGTTTAGGCCGGATCTGAGAACTTGGCACAAACCCGAGCCCAAATTGAAGTTGACCGACTTTCTTCCCCCTTTTTATTGACCCAATCCATTTATTTTCCTTTGCATAAACAATGCTTTAAGGGCCCTTTGTTTGGGGCATGGTTTTTGCTTGGAGTTTGTGTGAGTGGGTTACTATTTTTGTGTTTCTATTTTTGTCAAAGGGTGATGTAAACCAACTCCACAAGCAACCAGCTGCAAGCACAGCCTTCTTACAATTAAATGGCCGACCTTGGGAGGAGAAAATGCAGAGGAACCACCCTATAGAGCCATCATCACCTGCCCATTGAAGGAGGCCATTATTTTTGCTTGTTCTTGTATGCAAAACCCAAATCGGGTAACTCAATTTTGAGCCATTGGATTGAGCTTTTTGATCACGGCCAAGGGTCTATAAATACCACCCTTGGCACTATTTGTAGCACCTTTTTGACTGGAGAAAATTCAGATTGCTTTGTGCATCTCTTCCTTGGCGATTTTATCCCAAGACTCGTTGTTTCTCTAGTGAGTAATATCCGGCGATATTCCGAGAGTTTCCTTTGGTTTTTGCTTTCCTTTGAGATAAGGGTCAGATAGGCCTTGCTACATGTCTTCAGCCACTCCAAAGTGAACATTAGGGTAAGCGTGTAATTTCCCATTGGCTCTTCTCCGTCATCGTTTTCTTACATTTTCTGAAACACCACCATTTCTTGTTTCAAATATGAGAACCTGATGCCTTCATCAGCATAACTTTCATTTCCTTGAAGTTTTTAAGCTCAAATTTTGAGTTTAAACTCTCCACCCATCCCATAAACATCCCCCAAAATTTCAGGAGCAAAATCCGTAGGCGACCTGAAAACCATCATTTCAAAGTTCATCCATTTTCAGCCATGTTCTGTTTTCTCCCTCTTACCAGAAATACTCCATACTCTCACCTGCATAACTCCCGATTCCCTTAAGCTTTGTATCTAAAATTTTGAGGTCGAGCTCTCCATTCTCTCTCCAAACATCCCTCAAAATATCAGTTGTTAACTCAGTATGCAACTCGTGATCCATCTCTCTAAAATTCACCCATTTTCGGTAACTACTCTGTTTCTGTTTTATACCAGATTAGCTCAAATCGCTTCCCCCCATACTTGAAGCGTGTCATTGAGCCCATGTGCGGTCCCGGCACTCTTAGTACCAAAGAAGGACGGGAGCCACTGCATGTGTGTCGATAGCCGAGCCATAAACGATATTACCATCAAATATCGATTTCCAATGCCACGGCTCGATGACTTGCTTGATGAACTTAGCGGTGCTAAGTTATTTTCCCAGGTAGATCTAAAGAGCGGCTACCATCAAATCCAAATGCGTGAAGACGATGAGTGGAAGACGGCCTTCAAGACACGGTACGGCTTGTTCGAGTTGCTTGTCATGCCATTCGGACTCACCAACGCACCGAGCACGTTCATGCGGCTACTGAATCACGTGCTCTGGGAATATTTGGGTAAGTTTATCATTGTCTATTTCGATGATATACTTGTTTATAGTGCGGATGTACTGAGCCATTTGGATCATTTAGAACGGCTCTTTATTATGACCAAGTTATTTGGCAACCGCAAGAAGTGTGCATTCGCCCAATGGCGCATACACTTCCTCGGCTTTGTGCTATCCGAGGATGGCGTCGAGGTCGACGATGCCAAGATCACGGCCATCCGAGAGTGGCCGATACCGAAGGGCGTCTCGGACGTCTGAAGCTTCCATGGACTCGCCAATTTCTACCGGCGATTTATTCAAGGGTTTAGCACTATAATGACACCTATAACCGAGCTTACAAAGAAAGGGAAGGAATTCACATGGTCCAAGCCGTGTCAAGAGAGTTTGACTGGATCAAGACCCGGCTTTGCGAAGCACCCGTCCTTAACCTTCTGGATTTTACTAAAGTCTTCAAGGTAGAGTGCGATGCCTCGGGAATGGGCATCGGAGCGGTTTTGATGCAAGAAGGCCGCCCGATTGGTTACTTTAGCGAGAAACTCAAAGTTGCGTTTTTAAAATTCTACTTATGACAAGGAACTTTACTAATTGATTCGAGCCATTAGAGTATGGCAACATTACTTGCTACCGAAGGAGTTCATTATCCACTCGGACCATCAAGCCCTAAAGTTCATCAAGAGCCAAGGGAAGCTTAACCGAAGGCATGCCAAGTGGATTGAGTTCCTTGAGAATTATCCATACTGACACGCTCGGGGTTAGGAGGTGTTGGGAGAAAAGGGAACAAATGGAAAGACAAAGCAATCTGCCGAGAGAACAAGAAGGATTGGAAGAAACAGGGGAGTGAACACACTAGAGCTCCAAATGCATACCGGCCCTTGGGCTAAGATTTTGAGGACTTAAAGTTTAAGGAGTAGGCTAACTTTGGCCAAAGTTTCAGAGTGAGATCACGTGGAGAACTTAAAATGGCAAGGGGTGAATTTCTGGTGCACAAACAGACAAAACTGTTTTTAGGCAGTACAGAAGGTATGGAAAGATCTCTGTACAACTTTTGATGTAGGTAATCTTGAAGCCAAAAATTGACAGATAATAACTTCAATGAAAGGGAAAGAGAATGGTTGGTTTTTGGAGGCAAACTCACGAGTGGATTACAAGTTATGAAAATTTGAAATCAGGTCGACAGAATGGGCCTGAATTGATTAATCCACTAGAAAGGTGGAGAAAGGAACGTGCACAACTTCGAATTGAAGAAATCTGGGAGTGACATGTAAAAAAAAATATTTCTAGATGTGAATGAGGAACTCACAGCCCAAATTTTAGGACATTAGCACACGGAAAAACAGAAGTTTGCACGGAGTGGACTTTTGATGCACAAATTCACTCGGGTAAGGAAACAAAGACAACAATCACACCAAAAAACAACAAGACCCGACATCAAATAAGGTGGGATGAGGGCTATATGACTTCCAATCTTACCTTGATCCTAATCAAGTGAGGAGGAAGGTTGGAATGAGGGCTAAGTGATCCTAGCAAAATCACCAACACCAAGACAAACCAAAACAAGGATATTACTCACCTTGGATGAAATGTCGTGAGAAAGGAAAGGGGATTTTGAGAGCTTCAAGCTTCCAAATTTTTATCCAATTCTTTTCTATCTGCAAATGCTGAGAAAGGAAGGGTAAAAACCCTCCTTCCCACGAGCTACAAAAGGCATATGATTATCACCTATAGTCCTAAGTGCTAAACCAACATCAAGGTATGGTAAATGGGGCCCACCCTTGACTTTCATCACGAACAAGAGTGATGGTTACTAAGGGAAGGTAAAACCCATCCCCTAAGGCTTCCCAAGGATCTCCCACTAGCAGCCACGTAATTAACTTACAACAAAAGAAAAAAAAGAGAGGAGCTTGCATGGTTTTCACGTGAACCATGCAAGATATTGTACTTCCGGTTTTTTTTTTCAAACAAAAAACAAAATAAACTGAGGACTTCTCCCATGCTCCCATCCTTAGACTTGTCCTTGTCCTTGCTGCATGAATGGATCATCTTCTTTGTGAATAACTTGGAGTTTCACGTGAGTTGTTGATTGGTCTTTGTCTCGGTAAGATAGGCTATGAACTTCGGGCTCTAAGTTCACCTCTTCAATCTCCCAATGTATGCAATGTTTGGGAAGCTCTTTGTCATGAGTTGAGGGAGCATCTAAGAGGTCCAAAGGGAGAAATGTCACACCTGCAAAATCGACAAACTTATTAGCAAAACTCCTTGCTCGGCTACGGGTGGTCATTCCCTCCGGTGGATGGTGGCGCCCGGGCATATCACATACATTATTAAATACAAAAAGGGTGACACAAACATAGTGGCCGACGCACTTTCCCGAAGGAGCGCCCTCTTTACCGAATTCAAGGTTAGATTTTTCGGTTTTGATTGGATAAAATGTAGATACAAGGATGACCCGGATTTTGGCCCACGTTTTGAGGCCACGGTCAATGGTGATTTAACGGGCTACCATGTGACCGACGGATACCTTTTCCGTGGAGGACGGATATGCATCCCGAAAGGAAGCATCCTTGAGTCTCTCATAACCGAGGCTCATGGAGGCGGCCTTGCGGGCTATTTTGGTGAGAAAAAGACTTGGGAGATGCTCAAGGAGCACTTTTATTGGCCCTATCTTTTTAGAGACGTGCACCACTTTGTGGAGCGATGCACGGTATGTAAAAAGGCCAAAACCCGTACCTTGGCCCAAGGACTTTACTTACCACTCCCGGTACCGGATCACCCATGGAAAGCCCTAAGTATGGACTTTGTTCTCGGCCTTCCCCGAACTAGCCGAGGCAAAGACGCCATTATGGTCATAGTGGACCAATTTTTGAAGATGGCCCATTTTGTGGCGTGCACCAAAACGGCCGAAGCCCCGATCATAGCCGACCTATTTTTCAAAGAAGTTGTCCGGCTACACAGAATGCCACATTCCATTGTGTCCGACCGTGACTCAAAGTTCTTTAGCACCTTTTGGAGAACTTTGTGGGCTCGACTCGGAACAAAGCTACTATTTAGCACGGCATTCCACCCACAAACCTACGGTCAAACCGAAGTGGTCAATCGATCACTCGGTGCCTTACTACGGAGTGTCGTTGACAACAAGATCATGGCATGGGACTTACGGCTACCTTTCATCGAGTTTGCTTATAACTGATGACGACATAGCACCACGGGCATGACACCCTTCAAAGCGGCTTATGGATTTAATCCATCAACACCGATGGATCTACTCCCATTACCAAGCCGAGAGCATACCAATCCGGATAGCCTCGAGAAGGCCGAGATGGTTCTTAAATTGCACGAGAAAATTAAGAAGACCATCGAGCGAAAGAATGCCAAGAATGCCGCTGCGGCAAACAAAGGCCGCAAGGAGAAAATTTTTCAAGAAGGCGATTTAGTGTGGCTAAAGCTTCGGTATTTCAAACACAAGCACGCTAAGTTGTTGCCAAGGGCCTGATGTGCAACCCGAGCACATCACGGACTTAGCCCCGACCAACCCAACGAGCCCGCCTGATTTTTCTAACTTAGTTGCTCGTTTTGCAGGTATCTTAACCTCGGAGACACCATCCGAGCTCGATCGGGAAAGGCCCAAGCACTTCATCACTTGGTGCTTGGCCATTCCCGCACTTGACGCGCACACCGGCCCGCCCACCGGCCCGCCTATCGACCACCCCTCGGCACCGACGTGGCCGAGACTCACTAGAGTCTCAGTCCATAGGAATAAGTGGCCGACGTGAGGGAACGCACGACCCGATCCCCATGGATCGCGCGCTCTCCCACGAAGCCCGACTCCTCGGCCCACCCAACGCGAGCTCGGCCACCTTAGTTTCTTTTCGCATTTACAAGACTTAGTGAAGGAAAGAATGAAGTCTAAAGATAGAAGACGCTCAACGCACGACGAGAAGCCCAAGATGACCGAGTCTCTCACGAGGCTCGGCCCACTATCGGCCCATTCGAAGACTTAGCCAAATTCTATCGGCCAAACTTACTTAATCTTTAAGTATTTTGGTTATTTGGCTAAGATTTGGCAGAGATTCTGACACGCTCCAAGAATGCGGAAGTGTCGGGATAGGAGAAAGTAATGCAATCTGCCAATGTGAAGAATGACTAAAACTGAAACAGGGGATTGTGGCAGTTAGAACTCCAATTGCGTACAGGCTTTTGGGCTGAAATTTTGGGGACTTAGACTTTAGGGAAGGAACTAAACGTGTGGTTCATGAAATGGCACGGGGATACATTTAGAAGCACAAACAGACAAAAATACCAATTGGCAGAGCATTAGGTGGTAGAGACGACTGAACAACTCCCAATGTAGAGAGTCTGGGATCGTGAAAATAATCAGACAACAACTTCAATCAAAGGGGAAGACAATGCAAGTGGTTTCACAGAAAACACACAGGTAGGCTAGGAGTTATGCTGGATAGAAAATTAATGGACAGAATTGCCAGATTGCTGGAGTTCGGAAGAAGAAAGGAGTAAAAAATGCATGCACAACTTTTAGATAGGAGGAACAGGGAACACAAAGACAAACCAAATATTTCAAGACCTAAAAGAGGAACTCACAGCCCAAATTTCAGGACATTAGCACATGGGAAACGGAAGTTGATACGGAGGACACTTTTGGGATACGAACGGGGATTAGCTTACAATACAACCGGCAGCAACCAACAATGACAACATCAATTCCAAAACAACAAATGGAAGGAAGGCTATGTGATTTCCAAGCTTACCTTGACCCAAAACAAGTGTGGAGGAAGGTTGGAATAAGGGCTAAGTGGCTCTAGCAAGACACCAACACCAAAAACAAAGAAAGATTGTGGATATTACTCACCAAAATCTAACCTTGCCGTGAGAAAAGGAGAGGATGGAGAGAGCTTCAAGCTTCTTCACTTTACCAAATTCTTTTCTACCTCTCCCAACGTGGGAGGAGGGATACATACCCATACAAAAATATCCCCAAATAAAATAAACAAAAATAAACCTAAATTAGGGGGCAATGATTAGCTAAAAGTAGGTGTTAGGTGAGAAAAGGGTACCCATCACCCACTTGCAAGCCAACCAAATCCTAACTCACGTCCAAACCAAACTAAAGAAGGAACTAAGGAGTTTGGAAGAGAAGACTCTCCCAAAGCTCCAGCAAAGGAAGGAAAAAAGGGGGGGTTCAAACCGAACCACTCCAAGAGAGAATGGTTCAACCCGAACCACTCCCCGCAAATTGGTCCAAACTGAACCAAAATGTTTACATCAAAAAAATCCCAAATAACTTAGTATTTTACAAACACAAAAATCAAACATCACTTGGCCATTCCTTGGAAGCCTTCATCCCCCCCAAATAGTGGTGCATACGGCCTCCATTGTCCTTGAAACCGAGTGTAGTTATGTCCCGGGTGGTGAACTTGGCAAGGAAGATCTTGGATTTTCGGCTAACTCCTTCTCTTCTTTATACTTCCATTGTAAGCAATGTTTGGGGAGTTCTTGATCATGATGTGAAGGAATATCTAGGAGCTCCAATGTAGGGACAAATGTACCTGCAAAATCAACAAACATATTAGCTAAAAGTCTTGCACGGCTTCGAGTTGTTGCTCCTTCCGGTTGATGATGAGTCCCGGGCACATCATCCCCTCCGGGTGATTGAGGATTTGTCCTCAAATCCACGGTTTGCTCCTCCTCTTCCTCCGGTACTTCCCCCAAATATGGTGAAAGGTCTTGTACATTAAAGGATGCTGAAACTCCATAATCCCCGGGAAGCTTCAACTTGTAGGCATTCTTATTGATCTTCTCGGTGACTTCGAATGGACCATCGGCCCTAGGGAGAAGTTTGGACTTTCTTTGGCTAGGAAATCTTTCTTTCCTTAGGTGTAGCCACACAAGATCGCCCACCTTGAATTCCACATCTCTTCGGCCCCGGTTAGCATATTTTGCATAGGCTTCATTTTTCTTGACTATGGCCTTTCGCACCTTAGCATGCATGGCTTGGACTTGCTTAGCCTTTTGTGCTCCATCCGGATTGGTTAGTTCATGGCTCGGCAATGGTATTAAGTCCAAAGGAGTGGACGGATTGAAGCCATAAACTACTTCAAATGGAGATGTTTGAGTTGCACTATGCACACTACGGTTGTATGCAAACTCCACATATGGCAATTGTGCATCCCAATCCGAGAGCCTCTTTCCCACTATGCTTCTTAGCATTGCTCCCAATGTGCGATTTACCACTTCCGTTTGGCCATCTGTTTGAGGGTGGAAGGAAGTACTAAACAATAATTTAGTTCCAAGCTTTCTCCACAAAGTCTTCCAAAAAGAACTTAAGAATTTGGTGTCCCGGTCCGAGACAATTGTGGTGGGAACTCCATGAAGCCTAACAATTTCTTTGAAGAACAATTCGGCCACTTGATTAGCATCATCGGTTTTGTTGCAAGCAATGAAGTGAGCCATCTTGGAGAATCGGTCAACAACTACCATGATGGCCTCTTTTCCCCTAGGAGTCCGAGGCAACCCCAAAACAAAGTCGATGCTCACATCCGTCCACGGTTGAGAAGGCACCGGCAATGGCATATACAAACCTTGAGGGAGCAATCGGCTTTTAGCCTTCTTGCATATAATGCACTTCTCTATGTACTTGTGCACCTCCTTGATCATGTGTGGCCAAAAAAAATGTTCCTTCAATGCTTCTAGGGTCTTTTTTTCTCCAAAGTGTCCGGCTAATCCTCCACCGTGAGCTTCTTTCACTAAGGATTCCCGAAGACTACATTTAGGGATACAAAGTTGTCCCCCTTTGAATAAATATCCATCCGCCAAATGATAGGCACTATTTTCTTTGTTCAAACACTTTTCATACCATTGTTGGAAGTCGGGGTCTTCTTTGTAGGAAGTCTTGATCCACTCAAACCCCAAGATTCGGGAATTGAGTTCGGTGAGCAATACAATCCTTCTTGAGAGGGCATCGGCCACCACGTTTACTTCACCCTTTTTGTACTTTATGATATAAGGAAATCTCTCAAGAAATTCCACCCACTTTGCATGCCTCTTGCTGAGTTTCCCTTGGCTTCTAATATGTTTCAAAGCTTGGTGGTCGGTATGTATAATAAACTCCTTAGGGAGGAGGTAGTGCTGCCACACTTCAATTGTTCTCATCAACGCATACATTTCCTTGTCATAAGTGGAGTAATTCAAGGCTGCCCCTTTGAGCTTTTCACTAAAATAAGCCACGGGTCTTCCTTCTTGCATTAAAACAGCTCCTATGCCTAGCCCCGAGGCATCACAATCAATCTCAAACACCTTATTGAAATCCGGAAGCATGAGGAGAGGAGCATTGCAAAGAGCCTCCTTGATCCGATTGAAACTTTGTTGGCAAGCCGGGGTCCATTCAAACTCCTTCCCTTTTTTAGTGCAATCCGTGAGAGGGGCCACAATGGTACTAAACCCCTTTATAAACTTCCTATAAAATGAAGCCAATCCATGAAAACTTCTAATATCCGAAACACATTTTGGAATTGGCCATTCCCGTATTGCTTCTATTTTGCTTGGATCTACTTCCATTCCATCCTTAGAGAGTATGAAACCGAGGAAGTGCACCTTCTCTTGGACAAAGGAGCACTTCTTCAAATTTCCAATTAATTGAGCCTGTCTAAGTGCATCAAATAATATACGAAGGTGTCCCAAGTGATCCAGATATTGTGCACTATAAACTAATATATCATCAAAGTATACTATCACGAATTTTCCCAAGTAATCTTTCAGCACATGGTTCATTAAACGCATAAAAGTGCTAGGGGCATTAGATAGCCCAAATGGCATAACTAACCATTCATAAAGTCCATACTTGGTTTTGAAGGCCGTCTTCCATTCATCTCCTTCATGCATTCGTATTTTGTGATAGCCACTTTTGAGGTCGATCTTTGAGAAGAAAGCAGCCCCGCTAAGCTAGTCCAAAAGATCTTCCAGCCGTGGTATAGGGAACCTATATTTGATAGTTATTTGATTGATGGCACGGCTGTCAATACACATCCGAGAGGAGCCATCCTTCTTTCGTACCAAGAGAGTAGGCATCGCACAAGGACTAAGTGACTCTCGGATGTATCCCTTCTCCAAGAGCTCCTACACTTGTTCATCAAGCTCTTTAGCTTCTTCGGGGTTCAATCTATATGCTGGCCGATTAGGAAGGACCTAGTGTGCAGCGTGCACCAGGATCGCACACACTTTATCGGACTTGTCGCTTTTCACGTAACCGAGAAGGTCGCGTGCACGGCGATCGGCAAATTGGCTCGGGCCAATTTAGGATGGGGTTTGCGGAAGCGTAACGTGATGGAAATAATGGGGTTTGGTGGTGGAAATTCGGTAAAGGCTCGGTAATTTATGGAGATGACTCGGTGGTGATAATGTGGACCGGAATCGGCTTGTGGAGGAATTTGAAGGCTCGGGGATGAAGATGGTGAAGGTAATGGATGGAGGCAATTCAATACTTGAGCAATCAAAGTATTGAACTCGGTAGACCTAGAATGTCTTCTCGGATATGACGCACCGATGAACACTCGAGGGTTGATAACGCTCGGCCGGATATGACTCACCGGAGGGGAGTTATCGAGAGGGAGCTTCGATCCTTTCGGGAAGAAGGTGCTTTGCACAATTTTTACTAAAATTCTCTCTATTCCATAATGAAAACGATTACAATACTTAAAGAAATAAAGTTGAACTAATTAACTAAAAAGAAGGAAGCTTTCGGCCTTTGGATGAATCAAACGCTTCATGTTGACTTTGGAGAAGTCCATGTCCGTGATTCATGGTCGAACGATTGAAGGATTGGCTCGAGCCAATCTGGATCCGGGGCTTCTAAAGTCTCTTCGGTGGTCAACAAAAGGTAGCGCACGGTCTGGTTCTTTGATGGACCGGTGATGACTCGAATTGGCACGTGGTGTGTCTAGGCGGGCCGAGCCGGCGGTCGGTCATGTGCGTGCTTCAAGGGATCTGATAGTTTGTTGAGGAAATCCGTTGATTGAAGATCCTCTGAAGATTTAATAGATGCTCCAAAGATTTGGTGCATGAAAATCCCTTGATAGTCGTAGGTGGTTCGGTGATCGACTGTGCTCGTGCGTCTGATAGATGATCTACGGTCATCACGAAGATATGCTCGTGCCAAACTTGATCCTCTTCCACATCTTAACCAAATAACCAAAATACTTAAAGATTAAGTAAGTTTGGCCGATAGAATTTGGCTAAGCCTTCGAATGGGCCGATGGCTGGCCGAGCCTCGTGAGGGACTCGGCCATCTTGGGCTTCTCGTCGTGCGTTGAGCGTCTTCTATCTTTAGACTTTAATCTTTCCTTCACTAAGTCTTCTAAATGCGAAAACAAACTAAGGTGGCCGGGCTCGGCGTTTGGTTGGCCAAGGGGATCGGACCGTGCGTTCTCTCACGCCAGCCACTTATTGGTGGGCCGAAGCCCTTAGTGGACTTCGGATAGTCCGACGACCGTAGCTTGAGTGGTCGTCAGGTCGGGTTCGTGGAGTGGTGTCTGTTGGGTGCGGGGCGCGTCTCGGTCAAGAGCCCCGGTTGCGTCGTGGGTCGGGCTGTCGGGTGCGCCGTGTCCGGGTGCGTCACGCGTGCTGCTGGATGCGCCGTGTCCGGGTAATGTCGGACATGGTCCGATGCTAGTGTCAAGGCCGGGAATGACCGAGCACCAAGTAACGGAGTGCTTGGGTCGTTCTCGATCATTCTCGGAAGGTGTTTCCGAGATTAAGATACCTACAAAACGAGCAACTAAGTTAGTAAAATCGGGTTTGCTCGTTGAGGCTTGATCCGTGATGTGCTCGGGTTGCACATCAGGACCACCCCGGGTTGGAGGTCTATCCGGTGTTCTATCCCACGGATTGGTGGTAAACCGGTGGGCAGCTCCTCGGGGAAGACATTGCCATATTCTTCTAGGAGAGCTAGAACCTCTTCCGGAGATCCTCCAATTTCTTCCATTCTCTCCCAGAATAAAATCAACACTATTGGTGCCATTTGTAGTAACTCCCGAGAGAGCTCCTTTTTGTTGAGGAATAACACCTTCTTGGAAGAATTCTCCCTTCTTATCCTCTCATCTCTAGCTATGTCCGAGGGTACTAGAGGTGTAAGTCTAATGTTCCTGTTCTCCCATTTGAATGTGTATTCATTGGACAGCCCATCATGCAAGGTATGCCGATCAAATTGCCACGGCCTCCCTAGAAGAAGGTGGCTTGCATCCATCGGTAGTACATCACAAATTACAGCATCTTTATAATTCCCAATGGAGAACTCAATTCTTGCACGCTTGGTCACCTTTAGGTCTCCTTCATCATTTAGCCATCGGAGCCTATAAGGGTGGGGATGCTCCTCGGTTTGGAGTTGTAGCTTCTCAACTAGCTCTGAGGATGCTACATTGGTGCAACTCCCTCCATCTATGATTAGGGAGCACACTTTATCATTGATTAAACATCGGCTGTGGAAGATGTTGTTTCTTTGGACAGATTCGGGTTGGCCATTTGTGGTGAGGGCCCTTCGGATCACCATTAGGAGGGGACCTTCTTGTGCTCGACACACTTCCTCCAAAGGCTCGGCCATTGGCTCATCTTCACCCTCCATTGGTTCATCTTCACTAACCACTTCACCACTACTTTCAAGAAGTACCATCACCCTCTTATTAGGGCATTGTGCAGCAATATGCCCTAATCCAAGACACTTGAAACACTTTATATCTCTTGACCGTGGCTTGTTAGTATCTTCAAATGGTTTAGGGGGAACATCTTTCTTTTGAGCCAACGGTTTTGGTTGGAAGGTCTTGTTCTCTTGTCTTGGAGGTGGCTTGTAGGGTGTATTATAAACCGGACTTGGCTTCACCACATTTTTCTTGCCCTTCTTTTTTTGTTGTCTTTCCACCCGCAAGGCTAGTTTAATGGCGGCATCCAAGGATTCTACAAGTTGTAACTCCATCACATCACCAATATCCTTATGCAACCCTCTTAGGAACCATGCCAATATTTGTTCTTCCGGCTCCTCAAGATCACATCGGATCCGCAAGGTCTCAAATTCTATTAGATATTCTTCAACCGAGAGGTGCTCTGTTTCAAGTTTTGGAGTTGATAAAACAACTCTTGTCTATAGTGGCTTGGGACAAATCTCCTCTTCATATGCAATTTCATGGCTCTCCAAGTGGTGATCTCCTCTTCACGGTCACGCCTCCTTTGGGCTCTCAAGCTATCCCACCATAAGCTTGCATAGTCGTGGAACTCCAAAGCTACTAGTTGCAACTTAGATTTCTCTGAATAGTTATAGCAATCAAAAACTTTATCCACCTTATCCACCCAAGTCAAATATGTATCTCCATCACAAGAGCCATTAAAAGGAGGAATACTTAGCTTCACATGCCTCAGATCATCTTCACGGGGTTGTCTATCTCGTGGTTCAAATTCATCCTCCGAATCTTCTACTTCATATAATCGGGTCCGAGCATGTCCGGCACTTTTACCGGGAGTAGTCGGAGGTGGTGGCCGTGGGGGATTCGAGGCCTCCATCCTCTGTAGGAGCATGTCCAACCTCCTGTTTATGCCATCAATTTGGTTCTGGAAATCGGAGTCATGTTCTTGAGAGGGCATAGGAGGTGGAGGAGGTTCACTCGTGGAGGGGTGGTCCCGGCTTGGCTGCAAAACAACCCCACTTCGAGTAGTCATACCACCACTTTTGTGTGCCATTAAAGATTAGGGAATTGGATGGATTAAGGGTAAGGAACAAGGGAAAGAAGAGCTGTGCTCTGATACCAAATGACACGCTCCAAGAATGCGGAAGTGTCGGGATAGGAGAAAGTAATGAATCTGCCAATGTGAAGAATGACTAAAACCGAAATAGGGGATTGTGGCAGTTAGAACTCCAATTGCGTACAGGCTTTTGGGCTGAAATTTTGGGGACTTAGACTTTAGGGAAGGAACTAAACGTGTGGTTCATGAAATGGCACGGGGATACATTTAGAAGCACAAACAGACAAAAATACCAATTGGCAGAGCATTAGGTGGTAGAGACGACTGAACAACTCCCAATGTAGAGAGTCTGGGATCGTGAAAATAATCAGACAACAACTTCAATCAAAGGGGAAGACAATGCAAGTGGTTTCACAGAAAACACACAGGTAGGCTAGGAGTTATGCTGGATAGAAAATTAATGGACAGAATTGCCAGATTGCTGGAGTTCGGAAGAAGAAAGGAGTAAAAAATGCATGCACAACTTTTAGATAGGAGGAACAGGGAACACAAAGACAAACCAAATATTTCAAGACCTAAAAGAGGAACTCACAGCCCAAATTTCAGGACATTAGCACATGGGAAACGAAAGTTGATACGGAGGACACTTTTGGGATACGAACGGGGATTAGCTTACAATACAACCGGCAGCAACCAACAATGACAACATCAATTCCAAAACAACAAATGGAAGGAAGGCTATGTGATTTCCAAGCTTACCTTGACCCAAAACAAGTGTGGAGGAAGGTTGGAATAAGGGCTAAGTGGCTCTAGCAAGACACCAACACCAAAAACAAAGAAAGATTGTGGATATTACTCACCAAAATCTAACCTTGCCGTGAGAAAAGGAGAGGATGGAGAGGGCTTCAAGCTTCTTCACTTTACCAAATTCTTTTCTACCTCTCCCAACGTGGGAGGAGTGATACATACCCATACAAAAATATCCCCAAATAAAATAAACAAAAATAAACCTAAATTAGGGGGCAATGATTAGCTAAAAGTAGGTGTTAGGTGAGAAAAGGGTACCCATCACCCACTTGCAAGCAAACCAAATCCTAACTCAGGTCCAAACCAAACTAAAGAAGGAACTA
Source organism: Begonia fuchsioides (assembly GCA_003255005.1). NCBI lineage: Eukaryota > Viridiplantae > Streptophyta > Magnoliopsida > Cucurbitales > Begoniaceae > Begonia > Begonia fuchsioides. The sequence goes on from QAOC01024695.1 coordinate 369,104, forward strand.
AGGAGTTTGGAAGAGAAGACTCTCCAAAAGCTCCAGCAAAGGAAGAAAAAAAAAAGGGGGGTTCAAACCGAACCACTCCAAGAGAGAATGGTTCAACCCGAACCACTCCCCGCATAACTTAGTATTTTACAAACACAAAAATCAAACATCACTTGGCCATTCCTTGGAAGCCTTCATCCCCCCAAAATATTGGTGCATACGGCCTCCATTGTCCTTGAAACCGAGTGTAGTTATGTCCCGGGTGGTGAACTTGGAAAGGAAGATCTTGGATTTTTGGCTAACTCCTCTTCTTTATACTTCCATTGTAAGCAATGTTTGGGGAGTTCTTGATCATGATGTGAAGGAATATCTAGGAGCTCCAATGTAGGGACAAATGTACCTGCAAAATCAACAAACATATTTGCTAAAAGTCTTGCACGGCTTCGAGTTGTTGCTTCTTCCGGTTAATGATGAGTCCCGGGCACATCAGATTCATAATCGCACGAGCATATCTTTGTGATGACCGTAGATCACCCATCGGACGCACGAGCATGGCCGATCACCGAACCACCTACGATTATCAAGGGATTTTCATGCACCAAATCCTTGGAGCATCGATTATCAAGGGATTTTCATGCATGAATCACGGACATGGACTTCTCCAAAGTCAACGAGAAGCGTTTGATTAATCCAAGGACCGAAAGTTCCTTCTTTCTAGCTAGTTTAGTTGAACTTTATTTCTTTAAGTATTGTAATTGTTTCCATTGTTCAAGAGAGAGAATTTTAGTAAAAATTGTGCATTGCACCTTCTTCCCGAAAGGATCGAAGCTCCCTCTCGATAACTCCCCTCCGGTGAGTCATATCCGGCCGAGCGTTATCAACCCTCGAGTGTTCATCGGTGAGTCATATCCGAGCCATCAAACCCCTCTACAAGCCGATTCCGATCCATATCTTCACTACCGAGTCATCTCCATAAATTACCGAACCTTTCACTATTTTCCATCACCAAACCTCCTTATTTCCATCACATTATGCTTCCGCGAACCCCATCCTAAATTGGCCAGAGCCAATTTCCCGATCGCCGTACACGCGACCTCCCTGGTTACGTGAAAAGCGACAAGTCCGATCAAGTGTGTGCGATCCTGGTGGCCGCTGCACACCAAGGCCGAGGGTCCTTTTCGGGTGGCCGAGAGAGTCAACCCGAACGCGTACAAGATCGAACTCCCGGGCGAGCATGGCATTAATACCACCATCTACGTCAAGGATTTATCTCCTTATCTAGATGCCGACGAGGACGAGGACGAGATAGATTTGAGGGAAAATCCTCAAATACCTCGAGAGGATGATGTGCAACCGGAGCACATCACGGACAACATCACGGACACAGACGTGATCCCGACGAGCACGGGTGATTTTTCTAACGTAGTTGCTCCTTTTGCAGGTATCATCACTTCGGAGCTTCCATCCGAGCATGATCGGGAGAGACCTAAAGTCTCGATCATGTGGTGTCCGACCGTACCCGGACACGGCGCACCCGGCAGCCCGACCCACGATGCAGCCGAGGCTTGTGACCGAGACCCGCCCGGCGGCCCACGGGCACCCCACGACCACAACTCGACAACCTCGGTCGTCGACCTCGCCAAAGTCCACTAGGGCTTCGGCCCAGCGGAACACGTGACCGACATGGATGAACGCATGGTCCAAACCCTATGGATCGAGTGTTCAACCATGGGCCCTATTTTCAGTCACGCTTAGTAGATTTCCTTTCAACAAGCATTTAGCCTTAGAAGAGGAAGGAAAGTCAGCCCAAGAGGAAGAGAACTCAACGTCAAGCAAAAGCCCACGGAGGACCGCCACGGCCGATTATTGACCGACCCACGGTCAAGCCTCGGCCCACCTACGGCCCATTCAAAGCTTTGGCCAAAACCCATCGGCAAACTTAGTTAAATCCTTAAGTATTTTGGTTATTTTGGTCAAGTAAAGGAAGAGGTTCAGGTTAGCACGAGCATATCTTCGTGATGACCGTAGATCACTCATCGGACGCACGAGCATGGCCGATCACCGAACCACCAGCGAACAACAAGGGATTCTCATGCACCAAATCCATGAACCAGCTGTTGAATCATCAGAGGATCTTTAAGCAATAGCTTTGCTCAACAAACTCACGGATCCCTTGAATCTCGCCCATGCCCGACCGCCGGCTCAGCCCATCTGGTTCTTTGAAACTCACGGATCCCTTGAAGCTCGCCCACGCTCGAGTCATCATCGGACCATCGAAGAACTAGACCGTGCGCTACATCAAGTTGACCACCGAGGAGACTTTAGAAGCCCTGAATCCAGATTGGCTCGAGCCAATCTCTCATTTGCTCGGAGCTCCGCTCACCCGACGCACCCTCTCGGTCAACTTTGAGCACCACCGGTCAAAGCTTCAAACCGACCGTGCTAATCCCGTTGAACCAAGCCTAAAGTCAACCGAAGGCTTCCACAGCTAATCCAAGGCATTCAATTCATCGAATGGCTTAGCTTAACTTCTTAGCTTATCTTTAGTAGTTTTGTTATCTTTTACGTCTTTACTATTTAAGTGTAACACTTACATTATTTTCAATAGAGTGAATTTTTAGAGAAAAATTGTGCATAGCACCTTCTTCCCGAAAGGCTTGAAGCTCTCTCTGACGAATTCTTCTCTGGTGAGTCACATCCGGCCGAGAACGTCACCCCTTTGCACGTACGTTCGGTGAGTCATATCCGAGTGCGGGTGAGGTCTACCGAGGAGAATACCGTGATTGCTCAGGTATTCAAATTGTTCATCCATCTCCTATCTAAACTCGCAAGAGTTTAACCATTCCATTCCCCGAGCTTTCAAACCTTCCATTACCCGATTACACCCATATTGTCATCCACCGAGCCATTCCAATATTCACCCGAGCCATTCCACTTTTCATACAACCCAATCTCATTATTTCCATCACAATACGCTTCCGCAACATAACCTCACAATTCGCACAACCCAATTTCCCGTTTGCCGTATACGACGTTCATCCGAGCCCCGTGTGCGTGCATTCTCCCAACCCACGGTGTGACGACCCCCAAGGAAGGCACATCAAGTAACCATCATGAAGGACCTTCCGATCATATTGCCACGGCCTTCCAAATAAAATGTGGCTTGCACTCATCAGCACCACATCACAAAGTACTTTATCCTTGTATCCACCGATTGAAAACTCCAAGTTAACTTGTTTGGTTACCTTGACGTCTTCTTTATCATTCAACCATCTCAACTTGTAAGGGTTCAGGTGCAACATAGTCTTTAGCCCCAATTTGTCCTCAAGATGCCGAGATGCCACATTGGTACAACTCCCACAATCTATGAAAATAGAGCATACCTGCCCGTGAATTAGGCACCTACTATGGAATATGTTCTCCCTTGGAAAATCCTCCCTTTGGGCTTGGGAGGATAGAACTCTTCGAATACCTTTCAAGGAACTTTACCCACTTGGCATGCCTCCAGTTCAGCTTACCTTGACTTTTGATCTACTTGAGGGCTTGGTGGTCAGTGTGAATAAAAAACTCCTTGGGAAATAGGTAGTGTTGCCATACCTCTAGAGCTCGAATCACCGAGTAGAACTCTTTGTCATAAGTTGAGTAGTTAAGTGCGGTACCTTTGAGCGTCTCACTAAAGTACTTTATAGGCCGTCCATCTTGCATAAGAACAGCCCCAATTCACAAACAAAAAGCATCAAATTCCACTTCAAAAACCTTATTCAAGTCATGACACGCTCGGGGATAGGAGAGGTGTCGGGAGAATAGAGGACAAAGGAAAATTAGCAATCTGCCGAGAACAAAGAAGGTTGGCAGAAACAGGGGAGGAAACTGGTTAAGGCCACAAATATACACTTGCGTTTGGGCTAATATTTGGTGGACTTAAACTTTAAGGGACAGTCTGGGCTTGGTCCAAAATTCAGAGTGATAGCACGTGTAGAACTTAAAATGGCACGGGTCTACTTTCTGTCACACAAACAGACAAACCAGCTTTGACAGAATAGAGGTACGGGAAAGACCTCTGCACAAATCAACTTCAAGAAAAGGGGAGGGAAACTGCAATTGGTTTGGAGAAAAACGCACGGGTAGATTAAACTACATGAGAGATTGAAAATCAGTCGACAGTATGGTCAGACTTCAGGCACTCGGGTGAAAGACAGTGGAAGGATGAATGCACAACTCGTAAATGGAAGAAACAGGGGACACAATGAAAGACCAAATATTTTAAGACACGAAGGAGGAATTCACAGACCAAATTTCATAAAATTGGCACACGGAAAACACTAGTTGGCACGGGGGTGGCTTTTGATGCACAACTAGACGACCATTGAAATTCCCTTCCCTTCTTGACAACTAGACGACCATTGAAATTCCCTTCCCTTCTTAGTGCAGTTGGTCAAAGGAGCAACAATGGTACTAAACCTTTGGATGACCCGCATGTAAAAGGAGGTAAGTCCATGGAAGCTCATCACATTCAAAACACTCTTGGGAGTTTGCCAATCCCGGATAGATTTGACTTTGGCATCATCCACTTCCATGCCATTCTTAGAAATAATGAATCCAAGAAAATGTACCCTTTCTTGCACAAAACAACATTTCTTCAAGTTACCAAAAATCTTAGTTGTTCAGAGTGTATCAAATAACTTCCGAAGATGTCCAAGAGAAGTAGACAAATCTGGGTTATATGCCAATATGTCATCAAAATAAACAACAATAAACTTTCCCAAAATTCCTTAAGAAGAAAATGCATGAGCCTCATAAAAGTGCTAGGGGAATTAGATAGCTAGAAAGACATTACTAACCATTCAAATAGGCTGTATTGTTTTGAAAGTCGTCTTCCATTCATCTTCTTCCTTCCTTCATTCTTATTAAGTCAACCTTAGATAAAAAAAAGCCTCACTAAGCTTATCCAACATGTCTTCAAGCCTAGGAATTGGCAATGTATACTTAATAGTAATATGATTAATGGCTCGGCTATCAATATACATTCAAAAACTCCCATCTTTCTTTGGAATTAAGAGGGCGGGCATGACACATGTACTCAAGGATTCTCGGATGTAAACCTTGTCTAGAAGCTCTTGTACTTGTCTTTGTAGCTCCTTGGCTTTATCGGGATTCAATCGATAAGAAGGCCTATTTGGAAGCACCACACCTGGTTGTAGATCAATTTAGTGCTCAATACCTCTAAGGGAGGTAATCCTTGAGGCAACTTTTCTAGGAACACATCTTGGTATTCTTCAAGAAGTGCTCGAACCTTGCTAGGGGGTTCTCAAATCTCTTGCATTCTCTCATTTAACATCAATAGCACAATCGGTCCCCCTTCTAGGATGGCTTTCAACAACTCTTTCTTAGACGTGAACAATCTCTTGGAAATTTGATCTGAACCTAAGGGATCTAGCTTGATCGCCCTCCCTTCAAACTTTAAAGAGTAAGGGTTTTTAAAGCCATCATGGAGGAATCTCTGGTCATATTGCCACGACCTACCCAACAAAATGTTGCTTGCACTCATCAGCACCACATCACAAAGGACCTTATCCTTGTAACCACCAATTGCAAACTCCAAGTTTACTTGTTTCGAGTTTTTGATGTCTTCCATGTCCTTCAAACACCTTAATTTTTAAGGGCTTGGGTGTGACAAAGTTTCAAGCCCTAGTTTCTCCACAAGATCTCATGAAGTCACATTGGTGCAACTTCCACCATCTATGATAAGAGAGCACACCTTTCCTTGAATAAGACACCAACTATGGAATATGTTCTCCCATTAAACATCTTCATTTTGGACTTGGGAAGAAAGCACTCTTCGGATCACCATCAAAAGTGGTCCTTCTTGTGCATGGTAGGTCTCCTCCTCGGGTTTTTGTTCTTCGCAAACTTATTCCATCATTTTATCTTGGCTTACAACTTCATTTGTTCCCTCCCTAAGAACCATGACTCTGTTGTTGGGTCACTGAGAAGCAATGTGGCCTTACCCGAGGCACTTGAAGCACTTGATCTCCCTTGACCGAGGCCGATTTTCTCCATTACTAGGCTTCACTTCACCTTCCTTCTTTTGAATCCACAGTTTCACGAATAATGGCTTATCTTCCACGTTCGAAAAAGGCTTATAAGGAGGAGTGGTTTTAGGGGAAAACCGGCTAACCACTCTCTTTCCCTTTCTCTTTACTTGTCTCTCCACCTTCATGGCAAGTTGGATTACTACATCCATAGTATCCATGGGCTGCAACTTTACTATATCTCCAATCTCCTTGCTTAACCCTCTTAGGAACGTTGCAATAATTGCTCCCCTGGCTCTTCAAAGTCACACACAATCCTAAGGGTTTCAAATTTGGTCAAATACTCCTCTACCAAAATGGTATCCTTGCTTTAATGATTGGAGTTAGAGGAAGATCTCTTGTTTGTAGTAGCTCGGAGAAAACCTCTTCCTCATGAGAATTTTCATGGCTCTCCATGTGGGAATATCATCCTCTCCCTCTCGCCTCATCTAGGCCTTCACGTTATCCCACCATCGACTAGCATAATCCATGAGCTCCAAAGAAACTAAATGCAAGTTCAACTTCTCCAAGTACATTCAAATACCTTATCTACTTTCTCAACCAAATCAAGAAAAAAATCTCCATTACAAGAACAATTAAATGATGGAATGGTTACCTTGATATTCTTCATCTCATCCTCATGGTTGGGTCGTTCATTATAGTCAAGCTCATCATCAGAGTCCTCGAGAACTTAGTGTCGGTCCTTCTCATCCCATTTGAAGGCCTTCTTCTAAGCCATAACTCCTAAGCCCTAAGTCTTAACCCTAATACTGAAGCACTAATCCCTATGTTGTAAGTTCAAAGCACTAAGCTCTAAGCATATAGCCATAAGCCCAAAGCCCTAAGGCCAATCGATAAGTTTTAAGTTTTAATCCCGAAACCTAGAGCCCTAAGCCTTAAGTTGTATGGCCTAAGCCCTATGTGCTAAGGCCAAAGCTCAAAGCCCAAAACTCTAATCCAAATGCCATAAGCCCTAAGTGATAAGGCCATAACACTAATCCAAAATCACTAAGCTCTAAGAGTTATACACTAAGCACTAAGCCATAAGTCCAAAGCTCTAAGTTTAAAATAAAATACCTAAAGCTCTAAGTCCAAAGCCATAAGCCAAAATACATGAGCCCAAAGCACTAAGCCCAAAACCTTATGCCCTAAATCCTAAGCACTAAGCCTAAAGCCTAAATCCCAAAGTCAAAAACTATAAGCCATAAGCCTAAGTTCTTAAACCCTATGCCATAAGTCCAAGTTCTTAAACCCTAAGCCAGAAGTCTTTAGGCTAATGGATTGGGGCTATGGGCTTAGCAATAAGGGCTTTGGGCTTAAGGCTTAGAGCACTAGTATTTGTGATTTGGGATTAGAACTTGGGGCTTAGGGCTTTAGGTTTAGTGCTTAGGTCTTTGTGCTTAGGGCTTAGGGCTTAAGGCTTAAGGCTTAGGCCTTTGGGCTTCGGCCTTTGGGCTTAGGGCTTTGGGCTTAGGGCTTCAGGCTTAGGGCTTAAGGATCAGGTCATTTGGCTTTGGGCAATGGCTTAGTGCTTAGGACATATGACTTTGGGCTAAAAGCTTTTTGGGTTATGGCTTAAGGCTTCGGGCTTACAAATTATTGCTTTGGACTTTTGGATTAGGGCTTAGGACATAGGTGTTTGGTCTTAGTGCATAGGGCTTTGGGCTGTATGCTTTAGACTTACGATGGAGGGATTGGTGCTTTGGGCATAGGCTTATAGTGGAATGGTTTTGGCTTTGGAGTTAGAGCATCAGACTTAGTGCTTTGGGCTTAGAGCTGAGGACTTAGGGCTTAGGGGTTGAGGTTTAAATCTTAGGGCTTCAGGCTTAGGGCTTAGGGCGTAGGGCTTTTGCTTTGTGATTAGGGCTTAGGGCATAAGAATTTTGATTAAGTGCTTAGGGCCTAGAGCATAGGCCATATCACTTTTGGCTTATTGCTTCAGCTGAGGGATTAGGCTTGGGCTTAGGGCTTAGGGCTTAGGGCTCGAGGCATAGTACTTTGAGATTTGGGATTTGGGCTTAGTTCATATGTCATAGGTTAATTGACTTAGGGCTTAGGGTTTACTACTTAGAGCTTAGGAATTAGAGCATAAGTCTTCAGGCTAATGGATTAGGGCAATGGGTTCAGCACTAAGGGCTTTGGGCTTAAGACTTAGAGCAATAATATTTGGGCTTTGGGATTAGGACTTGGGGCTTAGGGCTTAAGGTTTAGTGCTTAGATCTTTGGGCTTAGGGCTTAAGGATTAGGTCATTTGGCTTTGGGAAATGGCTTAGTGGCCTGAAAGCTTTTGGGGTTAGGGCTTAAGGCTTCAAGCTTATGACTTATGGATTTTGACTTTTGGCTTAGGGCTTAGGGCATAGGTGTTTGGTCTTAGTGCATAGGGCTTTGGGTTGTATGCTTTAGACTTTAGACAAAAGGATTAGTGCTCTGAGCATAGGGCTTAGAGTGAAATGCTTTTGGCTTAGGAGTTCGGGAATTAGGCTTAGTGCTTTGGTCTTAGAGATGAGGACTTAGGGCTTAGGGGTTAATGTTTAAAGCTTAGGGCTTTGGGCATAGGGATTAGAGTGTAGGGCTTTTGCTTTGGGATTAGGTCTTAGGGCTTAAGGGTTTTGATTGAGTGCTTAGGGTGTAGGGCTTAGGCGGCCATACGACTTTTGGCTTGGCGCTTTAGGTGAGGGACTAGGCTTGAGCTTAGGCCTTAGGGCTTTCAGGTTTGGTCTTTGGCTTTGTGCTTAAGGCGTAGGGTACAAGTGTTTTGGTTTATGGCTTATGGCTTAGGGCTTAGTGCCTAGGTCATATAGCATTGGCCTTTGGGCTTTATGCTTTGGACTAAGGGCATAGGAGTTAGGTCATACGGCATTGGCCTTTGGGCTTTATGCTTTGGACTTAGGGCATAGGGCATAGTGCTTTGGGCATAGGGCTAAGGGCATAGGTTTTTGGACTTACGACTTAGGATTTGGGCTTTGGGTTTAGGGTTTACAACTTTGACCGTTGGGATTAGGGCTTAGGGCTTAGGACGTAGGGCTTACGACTTAGGTTGTAATTAGGGCAGGGCGGATTCAACCCAATTCGACAATCCGATCGGATTGGATCGGATCGGATCGGATCAGGCAACAGTATTCGGTGGGGAAAATCAAATAAAGATCCGACGTTCGGATCGTTAATCAGATCAGATCAATATCGGATTGAAGATGATCTGATCCGATCCGAACGTCGGATCGACATTTGAAATCCAACTTGGCAACTCCAAATTAAAATAACTAAATCCCAAAATCCGTAACCCCGGTCCCCGACGACGAGCGATTCTGAACCCCGCAACGAGGATTCTGAACCCCGCAACGAGCGATCCCGATCAAAAGCTTGTGCCATATAGTGTATACAATATACATGCATGTGCGAGATTTTATTTAGAAATCTAGTTTTCACTCTACAGAGCCGATTAACCAAAGATAGACCAACTACTAATAGCTTGTGCCATCTGCTGTTTATGGTTTTAAAGGCATTTTTGTTGGCTTTAAAAGTGTTTTGTGTCAACCCATAGTGTTATGTGTCGATCCTTGAAAAATCCAGAAGCTTAACCCAAAATGTTTTGTGTCGACCCACAACATATTGTGTCGACCCTTGTAAAATTCAGAAGCTTAGCCTTTCATAATTTATGTCGACCCTTAGTGCCTTGTGTCGACCCCTGTTCAAAACAGAGGCCGAGTCTTCCAAATGGTGTCGACCCAACTAAACAACTTGTGTCGACCCATAGTGTCCTGTGTCGACCCTTGTAAAATCCAGAAGTTTAACCCAAAATGTTTTGTGTCAACCCACATCGTCTTGTGTTTGTAAAATTCAGAAGCTTAGCCTTTCATAATTTGTGTCGACCCTTAGTGCCTTGTGTCGACCCCTGTTCAAAATAGAGGCCGAGTCTTCCAAATGGTGTCGACCCAACTAAACAACTTGTGTAAACCCAAAAAGGCAGTGCAATGTGCAAATATGTCGACCCATCCAAACTGTCTTTGTCGACCCTAGAAAAGACATTATGTTGACCTTACCATATTCTATATGTCGACCCTAGCAAATATGTCGACCCATGCAAACTGTCTGTGTCGACCCATCGTTTACCATATTCATAGATTTAGATTATGGATAGTTTTGGATTATGGATTGGTTTGGAGTTTGGATTGCAAGGAAAATTTTGGAAATACATGAGATGAACTTCTCTGGAAAATGAATCGAGCAGATCCGATCCGATAACGTTGGGTTGGGCGTCGGATCGGATCGGATCGGATTACAAATTTGCGCCAATCCGATCGGATTACAAACTACAATCCGGCATTTGTCAGATCGGATTGGATCAACAACAATCCGATCCACTGCCTACCCCTAGTTGTAATGCTTACAGCTTAGTGCTTTGGGCTTAGGGCTTTGGTCCTTAGGCTTAGGGTTTAGTGCTTAGGACTTATACTGTAGACCTTTGGACTTTGGTCTTTGAGCTTTGGGCTTTAGGATTCACGCTTAGGACTAAGAGGTTTAAGCTTGGGGCTTAGACCTTGATGTGCCCGGAACTCACCCACAACCGAAAGGAGCAACAACTCGAAGCCGTGCAAGACATTTAGCTAATATGTTTGTTGATTTTGCAGGTACATTTTTCCCTACATTGGAGCTCCTAGATATTCCTTCACATCATGATCAAGAACTCCCCAAACATTGCTTACAATGGGAGTATAAAGAAGAGAAGAAGTTAGCCGAAAATCCAAGATCTTCCTTGCCAAGTTCACCACCCGGGACATAACTACACTCGGTTTCGAGGACAATGGTGACCATATGCATCACTACTTGGGGAGATGACGTCTTCCAAGGAATGACCAAGTAATGTTTGATTTTTGTGTTTGTAAAATACTAAAATATTTGGGATGTTTTGATGTAAACAAGTTGGTTCAGTTTGAACCAATTTTGTTGAGATTTGGGTTTGGCTTGGTCCAAACCAAACCCCATTTGATGGAGCTTAGGTCCAATCCTAAGTCTCTATTTTTCATTCTTCTTTTGTTATGTTAGGAACGTGGAGTTTTTGCTGAAGACTCCATTGTCTTGGTTTAGGAGGTTTGGTGGGACCCATTCTCACCTAACTCCTATTCTTAGCCACTCATTAGTCCTAATTTTAGGTCTTTAATTGTTTTTGTATTTTGTGAAAGTTTGTATGGGTATGAATCCCTCCTCCCACGTCTGATGAAGGGAGAAAAAAATAGAAGAAATTTGCAGAAGCCAAGTGCTCTCAATCTCCATTTCTTTCTCACGGCAATTCAAGGTTTTGGTGAGTAATATCCTCAACCTTCTCTTGTCTTGGTGTTGGTGATCTTGCTAGGGTCATTAAACCTTATTTCAACCTCCCTTCCTCACTTGTTAGGATCAAAAGGCGAGTTTGGAACCCCCATAGCCTACCTTCCATTTGCGTTTTCATTTGTTTGTGTTGGTTGTGTTGTTTGCTGTTTTTGAACCTCCCCGAGTGGACTTTGAACTCCAACAGTCCATTCTGTGCCATTTTCTGTTCCCGTGAGCATAAGCCCCAAATTTCTAGCAGTGAGTCCCACCTTCATGGCCTGAAACATTGGTTCTTTCCGTTTAGCCATAGCCACCTCCCTTTAAAAGTTATGCTTGTGTTTTCCCACTGCTTCTTACCCGAGTTCCTGAAATCGGGCAATTCTGTCCATTAATTTTCTGTCCAGCATAACTCCTAGCCTACCTGTGCTTTTTCTGTGAAACCGCTTGCATTGTCTTCCCCTTTGATTGAAGTTGTTGTCTGCTTATTTTTACGATCCCAGACTCCCTGTATTGGAAGTTGTGTAGAAGTTTCCCTATCACCCCTGCACTATTTTCTTCCTGTTTGTCTGTTTGTGCATCTGAAAGTGTCTCCGTGTATTTTAATGTTCCACACGTGCTTGTAAGCTGCAGTTCAGGTCAAACTTAGTCCACGCCCTTAAGTTTAAGTTGGCTGAGTTTTATAACCTAAACCTGTATGCGTTTGGAGAACTAAGCGTTGCACTCCCCTGTTCTGCCTTACTCCCTGTCCTTCCGGGCAGATTGCAATCTTCACCCTTATTTCCGGCACCTCCGCATCTTGGAGTGTGTCAAACCTTAGGGGTAAAGGGTTTGGGATTAGGGCTAGGAATTTGGGTATAGGTCTTAGGGCTTTGGGCATTGTGCTTTGAGCTTTGGGCTTACAGCTTATGACTTACGTCTTAGGGCTTTGTACTTAGGGTTTATGGCTTTGGACTTAGGTTTAGGGCTTTGATATTAGGTCTTATTGCTTGTTGGCTAATTACTTAGGGCTTTTGGCTTAGGGTTTTAGGCTTAGGAGTTTAGGCTTAGGGCTTAGGACCTAGAGTTTAGGGCTTAAGGCATATGTCTTATAGCTTAAGTCTTTGGGTGTAGAGCTTAAGGCTTTGGGCTTATGGCTTAAGGCTTTGGGATTTTGGCTTCGGACATTGGGCTTAGGGCTTTGGGCTTAGGGCTGAGTGCTGATGGCTTAGGGTTTTGGGTACTGGGCTTTGCGCTTAGAGCGTAGAGTTTCAGGATTAGAGCTTTGGACTTAGTGTCGAGGGCTTTGGACTTAGTGCTTTAGGCTTAGGTTTTAGGGCTTTGGAATGAAAATAAAGGGAATGATTTGGATCAAATGAAAATTAGGGTTTTTACCCGAGAATAAAAAGATTTCGGGAGAGATTTTGAACGCTTAGATCTCACAAACGGGGGTGAGAATTTTAACGAAATTTTAAGGAAATCTTAAGAAATAAAGGTAGAATATGGTCTCCAAAAATTAAGGGATTCTCACGCACGGATTTAAAGATATGCTGACGATGGTGAAAACGGTTAAGGGGATAATTTAGGGTTTTCTCAGCAGATCTGGAAAAACGAGGATGAGATTGAAATGATCTTAACTTGTAAACGAGGATGAGCCTGGAGCTGAAATTTTGACGTTTTCTAAATGAATAAGGGTAGAAGAACACCTTAAAATTTAGATTAATTCTCACGGATGGTTTGGGAGTTGTAGAGGCGAGATGGAAGACGGATGCAAAATGGCTGGATACGGGCATTTGGCAGTAAAAGGTGGTTCCTTTCACGTAAAAATGGATGCTTGAGCTGATGATCCACACTCTCACCCTTAGACCATGAAGATGGATGGAGAAATGTGGTAAGGATAGATCGTCTTAGCTTGGAAAGACAATCAAATCTGGTTGTCTCTCGGTGGCCGAATTTGGGATTCTGGAGACCGAGTCTTTGGAGAGAAAACGCCAAAGGAGGAGATTCCAATTTGAAAAGAGAAAAATCTTCTAAAATTCAAATCTGCCAATTACATTCAGCATAGGTAAGATTAAATAGGAAAACTAAGCAACATCAAGTTCTTCATCGGACGGCCCAAAACATCTCCAAGAAGAACAATCCATGGCATCAAAGATGGACCAATGAGGAGCTTTCATGGGGTGCTCCTCCTCCAGCTCATTAAGCTCCTAGGAAATGTCCAAAATTCCCTCCCAAACAATAATTAGATAACCCTAGAATTTCCCATGCAAATTCATGAAACAAACGCGTGAAAATAAAAAAAACTAATAAGATTCTTTCCTGGGTAGGTTGTGCTGCTCTCTCTATGTTGGCTGTAGTTGACTAGGCAAACAACATCCAAATTTTAACATTCTACCTTTTGTTGGAAAGCTTAAGAAGTTAGCTATCTTTCTTCATAAGAAGTCATTTTGATTTAAGGCCGCCAAGATCATCAAAAGAGCCAAAAAGCTTCGCGGGTCCATTTGAGCCGGGAAACCCTCTCGGGTTCTCATGCAATGAGCATCTTCAACCGGGATCAAATGCGGGTTTGGGTCTAGACTCCTCGGGTAGTTCCACCTCTTCTCTAAGCCAAGTTATAATATATTTTTTGCCTTTCTTGATCTTCCAAAGTTGGCTTAAAAATGTGGAAATGTTTAAGTATTTTTCTTGCAAAATTAACACACAAATTAGAAAATTCCCGAGCTCGAGCTCGGGCTCGGATGAGTATTCCGCTTGGGATGCCAATTCATGGCATGTCATAAGGCTTAGGGCTTAAAGCTTGGTACTTAGTGCTTAGAGATTTTTGCTATGTGCTTTTGGCTTAGGGCCTAAGCATATGGGTCACGGTTTAAGGCTTACGGGTTTAGGCATAGGGCTTAGGGCTTAAGTCTTTTAGGATTTAGGCTTAGGGCTTACGACTTAGTGCTTTGGTGTTAGGGCTTACGGCTTAGGTCTTATTACAAAGGACTAAGGGCTTAGGGCTTTAGGCTTAGTTATTTTGGCTTTAGGCTTAGTTATTTTGGCTTTAGGCTTAGAGCTTAATGATTATTAGGGTTTTGTGCTTTAGGCTTAGTATTTAAGGCATTGGGCATATATCTTCTGGCTTAGGGGTTAGGGTTTAAGGCTGAGTGACACACTCGGGGTAGGAGGAGGTGTCGGGGAAGATAAGGCAAATGCGAACACAATTGCAATCTGCCGAGAACAGTAGGGTCAGCAGAAACAGGGGAGAATACTGGACGAGGCCACAAATGGACCCGTGCTTTTTGGCTAATATTTGGTGGACTTAAACTTAAGATAATGTGCTAACTTTGGTTAAATTTTCAGAGTGAAATCACGTGGATAACTTAAAATGGCTCGGGGTGATTTTCTGGTGCACAAACAGACAAAACTGTCTTAGGCAGCGCAGAAGGTATGGGATGATCTCTACACAACTACCAATGCAGGGAGTCTGGGAAGGTGGAAATTGGCATAAATTACCTTCAACGAAATAGGAAGGAAATGCATTTTGTTGGAGGGAAAAATCATGGGTAGAATAAAAGATATGAGAGATGGAAGATTGGTCGACAGAACTGCCAAGATTCAGACACTCGGGTGAAGGGTAGTGGAAAGATGCATGCACAAATTTTAATTGATCAGCTCTGGTAGTGAAATGAATAAGCCAAATTTTCAAGCTATGAAGGAGGAACTAACAACCAAAATTTCATAAAATTAGCACACGGAAAACACAAGTTGGCACGGGGTGGCTTTTGATGCACAAAATCCACGCGGTAATGAAACAACAACAACAATAACACCAAAGCAGCAAAAGATCCGCAAACAAATGGGATGGAGTGAGGGCTATGGGACTTCCAAGCTTGCCTTAATCCTAATCAAGTGAGGAGGAAGGTTGGAACAAAGGCTTAGTGATCCTAGCTAAATCACCAACACCAAAGACAATCCATAACAAAGGATATTACTCACCTTTGGATGAAAAGCCGTGAGAAAAAGGGAGAGGAGCTTCAAGCTTCTTCTTTTATCCAATCTTTTTCTACCTTACAATAGACGTGGAGGAGGGTTTCATACTCCCTCCAAATTACACAAAAGAAATAAACAAAAATAAAAACCTAAAATTAGGGCAAATGAGTGGCTAATGTAGGTGTTAGGTGGGAAAAGGGCCCCACCATCCACTTGCAAACCACCCAAACCCTAACTCACGTCCAACTACAATGAAAACACAAAGGAACTTGGAAGAATAGAACCTTCCATTAGTTCCAATAAAGTGGGGGTTGGATTGGTTCAAACCGAACCAAAAATCCAATAAGAATGGTTCAAACCGAACCATCCCTTAGGCCAAACTTCAAACCCTAGAATAAATACATTATTACAAGTATCCCAAACAAGAAAATATCTCCAAGGGGACAAACAAACCTTCATTGCTGGGCCTCACTTGCCAAACTTTGTGGGGCTCTAATACGTGCTCAAGGTTGATGAGGCTTTAGGCAAGGTTTGGTCGATCAATTGTTGGATAGCCCTAGGCCAATCGGCGTTGATCATTTGCATCCTT
This sequence comes from Begonia fuchsioides, assembly GCA_003255005.1. Taxonomy (NCBI): domain Eukaryota; kingdom Viridiplantae; phylum Streptophyta; class Magnoliopsida; order Cucurbitales; family Begoniaceae; genus Begonia; species Begonia fuchsioides. The sequence continues at coordinate 384,998 of QAOC01024695.1, forward strand.
CTTGTACCAAGGGTTGGGCACTTCCTTGGGCTGCTAGCTGCTGCTCCAATGGTGTAAAATGATGTAATTGGGCCTTCCTTTCCGTTGGGCCCAAACATGGCCATGGATCAGCCACCATGGGTTGGATGCTTCCAGGCCGCTCCATCTTCTGGATGCCTCTGTAATGGAATTCGTTGGCTGGGCAATTGTTATCCAAATTTTATACTCCGCCACATTCTGGAAACCTTAGGATGTTGGCCACATATTTGTAGAAGCTAGCTTGGCCAAATCAGGTCCGTAAGGTGTTCAAAACAGCCACACAAGCCCCGGAGGTCATCCTGGGCCGAAACCAAAAGTGGTGCTATCATCACCTAGGTGGTTTGGATCACCCTTCCATGCCACGGATGCAAAAGAGTTGTCAAAAAGGAAGCATGTTTTCCCCTTCATAATTGGCTTCTTGATAAGCCTTTTATGAAAAGAGCCTCCTACAAAATTAACAAACTCATCAGAAAAATAGTTTGCTTCATCAATCGAGTGGTGCCATTCGTGGCACATCACTGAGGGCATGTCTTTGGGCTCATGTTTTAGAGCTTAGGGTTTTGGGCTTCTGGAATTGAGCTTTGGGCTTTTGGCTTCCAGCTTAGGGCTTATAGCATTGGGTTTATGATATATGAATATCGGATTTTGGCTTAGGGATTAGGATTTAAAACTTAAGGCTTAAGGATTTAGTTTAGGGCCTAGGGCTTGGGGCTTAGCGCTTAGGGATTTGAGCTTGGGGCTTAAAACTAAAGGTTTAGGACGTACGGCTTACAACTTGGTGCTTTTGGCTAAGGCTAAAGAGTTAGGGCTCATAATTTAGGTCTTCAGGCTTCAGGCTTCAAGCTTATGGCTTTGGGCTTAAGGCTTTGGACTTAGGGCTTTGGGCTTAGGTCTTTTGTCTTAGGGCATAGGCCTTAGGGCTTTGGGCCTAGGCCTTAGGCCATAAAGATTAGGGATTAGGGTTTAGGCCTTAGGCTCTAGGAATTAGGGCTTCGTGCTTAGGGCTACAGGCTGAAGCCTAAGGGCTTAGGGCTTGGGGCTTAGGGCTTTTGGATTAGGTCTTAGGGCTTAGGGCTTAGGGAGTAAAGCTTTAAGCTTTTTGGTTTGGGCTTTGGGCTTTGGGCTTTGGGTTTAAAACTATAGGCTTAGAGTTTTTGGGCTATGGGCTTATGAATTATAGCTTTTGGTCTTGGGGTTTAAGGCTTTAGGGTTAGATTATAAGGCTTTGTGCTTAAGGCTTAGAGATTAGACCTTAGGGCTTTTTTCTAAACCATAGGGCCTACGCTTAGCGCTTAGGTTAAGGCTGATGGTTTATTAAGTCTTAGAGAATACAACTTACAACTTATGGGCTTAATGCTTAGGGTTTTGGGCTTTGGGATTACTGATTAGGGCTTTAGGCTTAGGATTGAGGGCTTTGTATTTAGGATTTATGGCTTTGTGTATAGGTATAGGGCTCATGGCTTGGAGATTTGGTCTTAGGGTTTAGGTCTTAAGTTTATGGCTTAAGCCTTAGGACTTTTGGGCTTAGGGCTTACGAACTTGGCTTAGGGCTTTGGGCATAATAAGTATGGATTAGGGCTTTGGGCTTACGTTTTGGTTTTGAACTTTGGTCGTAGGGCTGTGGGCATGGAGCTTTAAACTTTGGACTTAGAGCTTGGGGCTTACGACTTACGACTTAGGACATAAAGCTTAGGGCTTAGTGCTTAAGAGTTTGGGCTTTGTGCTTAGGGCTTAGTGCTTAAGAGTTTGGGCTTTGCGCTTTGGGCTTAAGACTTTACGCTTTAGGCTTAGGGTTTAAGGCTTTATGCTTAGGGCTTAGGGCTTTATCTTCAGGGCTTTGAGTTTAGGGTTTATGACATTGGGCTTAGGGTTTTGGGCTTAGTGCTTTATGCCAAGAATTATTGGTCGAGGGCTTACGACATTGGGCTACGATAAAATGTCTTAAGGCTTAGGGCATAGGGCTTATAGCTTAGCTTTTGGGGTGAGAACTTTTGGATTTGAGCTTTTGCCATAAGGTATTGTGGTTAGGGCTTTGGAGTTTAGACTTAGAGACTAGGGCTTACGGCTTACGGCTTATGGCTTACGACTTAATGGTTAGGTCTTAGAGCTTAGGGCCTTGGGCTTTTGAGTTAGACTTAGAGCATAGGGCTTTTAGCCGACGGCTTTTCACTTAGGGCTTAGGGTTTAGGACTTCGGGCTTAGGTCTTTAAGCTCAGGGCTTAGGGCTATGAATTTATGTATTCCAGCTTAGGATTTTGGTCTTCAGGCTAAGGTCTTAGGCTTTGGGCTTAGTGTTTAGGGCATAAGGCTTACGACATAGATTTTAAATCCTTGGGATTTGGGCTTAGGGCTTGATGTACAATCGGAGTACATCGCCGGATAAGCCCCCATTATCGGACATTGGTTTACTAATTTGGTTGCTAATTTTGCAAGAAGAACACCTTCCGAGGATGATTGGAAGGAACCAAAGGGTGAACCCGATTGGTGTTTGAGCACCCCCGACGACGACACTCCCGACGCACCCGGCCGAGACACTCCCGGGCCTCCCAACCATGACACGCCCGGCGCCCACCCCCACGACCATGACCCGACGACCCGCCAAGGAGATCGTAGGCGAGGATTTTGGCCCATTTAAATAAGTGACCAACATGGAAGAACGCTCAATCCATTTACCACAGATTGAGTGTTCAACCATGGGCCAACATTCGGTCACATTTACTTTTGATTTATTTTATAAGCAAATAAATCTTGAGAAATGAAGGAAAACAACCCAAAGAAGAAGACGCAAGAGGCCCAACCCCGCAGGCGAACCATGGTCAAGCCACGGTCTTCCTTCGGTCAACTAGGAGACCTTGACCAAATTCCATTGGACACTTTACTCAAATCTTTGAGTAATCCGATTATTTGGTCAAGGAAGGGACAAGGTTCGAGATTCACACACGAAGATTTATCGGTGTCCGAGACATAGAGACCCGGGATGCGCACTTCAAAACATCAACGGACCAACAAGGGTCTACATCAGAAATACCCGTTCCTTTATTATATTTCGGACAACATAGGAGTGTCCGAAGTCATAAATTCAAAATGGCATGGACATATCCGTGATGTCCATAGAGAAGATCAGCCGGCCGCATTTTGAAAATGCCTGCGCGCGCCCATAAGACGTTTATGGAACCACCGGCAGAACAACATGGATTTTCATTCAAAAAGAGACCACATTCAAGCTGCCTGAATCACCAAAGGAGTGCCAGACAACCACATTTCAAAATGGCCCGAGCGGATCCCTTCATGTCCAAGATAAGGTCAACGTTGATTGCCATTTTGAATTCAGCCACGCGTGCCTCCTAGGCACAGGCAGAAACTGAAATATTCGTGTCAAGATTCAGCCATGAATCCCCTCACTCAGTCAGGGCAGGTTCATCCGAGAGAACCTTGGTCAACCGAAGGTCTTCCACGGTCCACCTTGGTCTTCGTTCAAATTCAGCCGCGCATATCATTCTGGTTCAGATTTCTAGCTAAAGAGAAGAGCATCTGGACCCTTCATTTCAAATTGGCACGCATCAAATCCCGTGATGCCCGGAGCTCGATCAGCCGCGCGCGCACCTATCGGTCAACCGAAGTCATCCTCGGTCAAACACAACCCCCATTCAAATTTAGCCGAACATATCCATAATGGTTCAGATTTCTAGCTGAAGAGAAAAGCATCAGAACCCTCCATTTTCAATTGGCACGTATCAATCCTTTGATGCTCGAAACCTCATCAAAACTTTGTCCACAACGGTCACTTTTCAAATTCAGCCGAGCATATCTTCATTTGTTCAAACCATCAGTTGAAGGGGAGCGTATTTGTCTAATTCTGGTCAAAGAAGATCTCTTCTCAATCAATCCATGACGTCCGTCCAATCCAAGGGCTTAGTTTATTTCTTTTTCATTTTTACTTTTAAGTTAATTTAAGTGTATCGGCCTTCATTGGAAAGGCAGAGAGAAATTGAATAAAATTTGTGCTTAGCACCTTCTTCATAACCGTTGAAGCTCTTTCCGACGTACCTTTCTCCGGTGAGTAATATCTGGCCAAGAGCATCACCCCTTGCACGTCCGATCGGTGAGTCACATCCGAGTGCGGGTAAGGTCTACCAACAGGACATTTTGATCGCTCAAGTGTCCGATTTTTCCACTCACCTTCCTCCCTAACTTCTTACGAACCCATTCCATCTCCCAAGCTATCACACCTCCCATTTTCCCAATTTATCTTCCATTCGGCCTTCTGAACAATCCTCTACATTCCATCAGCCATTCGCATATTTTCCCCTCCGATCACCCACATTTCCATTCTATTACACTCCCAAACTCGAAATCCCATTTCACCCAAGCCAATTTCCCTTGCGCCCACTCACCCTCACCCCGAGCCCCGTGTGTGCACATTAGTCCGACCCACGATGCGCCGACCTTCCCAGACGGCACATCAGGGCTTATGGTTTAAATTTATTCCTTAAGGCTTTTGGGTTATGGCTTTGGAATTTGGGCTTAGAGTCTAGGGCTTACGGCTTACAACTTAACATTTAGGAAAAAGACTTATTCCTTAGAGCTCTGGGCTTTGGAATTTCGTCTCTGTGCTTTGGGCTTTGAAATTTGTCCTTTGTGCTTTAGAATTTGCGTTTAAAGCTTAGTCCTAAGGGTTTGGGCTTTGGATATTTTTCTTTGGACTTCGTATTTATGGCTTAGGTTTTAGACATTAGTGCTCATGGTTTAGGGCTTAAGGTTTAGATCATAGGACTCAAGGCTTAGGGCTTATGGATTCTTGCTTAGAGCTTAGGGATTAGAACTATGGGATTTTTTCTAAGGACTTAGAGCTTTATCGTTATTGGTTAAGGTACTTTAAAGCTCAAGGGTTATGGCTCAGGTCTTATGGTTAATGGCTTAGGATTTAGGCTAAGGGATAAGGCTTTAAACATTGGCATTAAGGCTTTAGACTTAAGGCTTTTGACTTTGGGCTTAGATCCTAGGGCTTGTAGTTTATGGCTTAGGACGTAGGGCTTAGGGCATAGAAATAAGGACTTTAGGCTTTGGGCTTAGCGCTTTAAACTTAGGGCTTTGGAGTTAAAGCATAGGCATAACGTTAATGGCTTAGGGTTTATGGTTTATGGTTTATGACTTTCGACTAATGGCATAAGGCCTTATCTTTAGGGCTAAGGGTTTAGTGTTTAGGATTTTAGGATTAGGGTTGGGCTTAGAGCTCAGGGTCTATTAGTTAAGTCTTATGGCTTAAGATTTAGATTGAGGCTGAGGGCTTTGAACTTTTGCCTAAAGCCTTAAGCACTTAGGGCTTAGAGCTTTTGGCTTCAGACTTACGGCTTAGGGTTTATAGCATAGGGCTTTAATCTAAGGGCTAGGGCTTAGCGCGTAGGGCTTAGGGACTAAGGCTTTTGGCTTTTGGCTTTTGGCTTAGGGCATATGGCTTAAGGCTTAGTGCTTAAGGAATAAGGCTTTGAGTTAGTTCTTAGGGCTTCAATATTTGGATTTAGGGTTTTGGACTGAGAGCTTTGGGCTCAGGTGTTATGGCTTAGGGCTTATGCTTAGGGCTTAGGGCTTAGGGCTTAGAACTTTGGTATTAGGGCTTTCAGACTAACGGTGAGGGCTTTCGGCTAAGGGCTTACGGCTTTGGGCAAAGAGCTTATGGCTTAGTTCTTAGTCCTTAGGGATTATAGTGTAGGGCTTTGGGCTTTGGGGTTCAAGCTTATAACATAGGGCTGACGGCTTAAGGCTTAGGGTTTTGGATTTAGGACTTTGGGCTTAGGGCTTCATTTTTAGGACATAAGGTTTAGGGTTTAGGACTTTAGGCTTAGCGCTTTGGGCTTAGGGCTCAGGGGTTATAACTTACATCTTAGAATATTGGGCTTACGATTTAAGTTGAGGGCCGAGTGCTTTAAACTTTGGCCGAAATGCTTTGGGATAAGGCTTTGGACTTTGGGCTTTGATCCTAGGGCGTGCAGTTTATGGCTTAGGACTTAGAGCTTAGGGCATAGAACTTAGGACTTTGGGCTTTGGGCTTAGGACTTAGGGCTTAGGACTTTAAACTTAGGGGTTAGCTCTTAAGGCTTTGGGATTAGGACTTAGGGCTTTAAACTTAGGGGTTAGCTCTTAAGGCTTTGGGCTTAGGACTTAGGGTTAAGGTTTAAGGCTTTGGGCTAAATGCTTAGGGCTTAGGGATAAGGGCTTGAGGCTTGGGGCTTAAGGCTTAGGGTTTAAGGGGTATGACATATGGCTTTGACCTTAAGGCTTAGGGCTTAGGGCTTGACTAATAATATTTATGGCTTTGAGCTTAGGTCTTATGAATTTGCTAAAGACTTAGTGATTAGGGTTTAGGGCTTAGGGCTTTTAGCTTAGGGCTTTGAGCTTAGGGCTTAGGGGTTAGGGTTTAACGCTTTGAGCTTAGGGCAGGGTTAGCGCTTAGGACATTAAGGTTGTTGCTTAGGGATTAGAACTTAGGGCTTAGGAGTTTAGGTTTAAGGGTTATGGCTTAGGGCTTTGGGCATAGAGAATTTGCCTTATGGGTCATGGATTAGGGATTAGGGCTTTTGGTAAGGGCTTCGGGCCAAGGGATGACGACGTTGGGCTTAGGGCTTAGGGCTTAGAGCTTAGGGCTTAAGGGTTAGAGCTTAGACCTTAAGACAAAGTGCTAATGGCTTAAGGCATAGTGCTTATGGGTTAGGGGTTAGGGCTTAGGACTTACGTTTTAGGCTGAAGCTTTTGTCCTTTAAATTTTGGCACTAGGGCTTCGGGCTTTGGACTTTGAGCTTACAGCTTAGGGCTTACAACTTATGGCTTAGAACTAGAGCTTAAGGCTTAGTGCTGAATGTAGGATCGAGATTAACCTAAGAGAGGGGGGGGGGGGGGGGGAATTAGATTAATAAAATTTTACTCTGATGATTAAACTTTAATCAAATTCGTGCGTATGGTTTACTCAATCTAAAACTCTAATGCGGAAAAGATAAACAACTTAATAGAGTTGAGAGAGAGAGAGATTGACACCGGATTGTTAATGCGGTTTGGCCAACCTTGCCTACGTCCGCGCTCCAAGGTACCTCCTTGAAGATTCTTCCCGCTCAATTCTTTGAGCTCACTCCGATTGACTTACGGGTGTCAATCAAACCTTTACAGCGACTCTTCTTTAGAAGAGGCGTCACCCCTCTTACAAATTTTGCTCACATAGTATAATACTAGGATTACGGTTACTAACCGACTCTCTCAATCACAAAGTGAATATTCAAGATAGAAATACAAAGATTGAGACAATGAAAATGATTCTCTAAAAATTGGCAGTAATTCGGCTTTCTTTTTGCTTTCCCGAAATCCTATGTTTTTCAATCGGCATCTCAGCAGCTATTTATAGATTTTGTTCTGCGCAAGCTGGATCAGTCGACATAAGTACGGGATCGGTCGACATAGATATAGCTGTTTAAACACATTCAGAAATAGCCGTTGGGAGTTATCTCTTCTTTCTGCTCTTGATCGGTCGACATATCTTTTGATCGGTCGACATAAGTTTTAGTGAGTTGTCGTTTGAAAGAGCTTCAGTCGACATAGATATGGCCTCTGGACATGTATGTTGTCGACACAATAGTTTAGCGGTCGACATAGATATGGCGTCTGGACATGTATGCGGTCAACACAATAGTTTAGCGGTGGACATAGATATGACCTCTGAACATGTATGCGGTCGACACATTCTTATAGCGGTCGACATAACATTCTTCTCTAGTTAACTCATAGGTCGACATATAACATAGCAGTCGACATAAGTAGGTTGCTGCTCGAAGGTCGACATAAGTTTATCCTTTGCCTGAGGATGGGTCGACATAACTGGTAATTGGTCGAGATAACTTGTAACAAACTTAATAATTTTTGCAAAACTCGACCGACTTGTTAGACAAAAAGGTACCCTTCGTTGAGGGTATTTCATATACATTATTCAAATCAACTTCTCTTTAATGGTTAATCAATTATACAACATATTAATATTCATCATAAAAAAACAATGGTTACTTTAATCATAGTTAAAACTAATAATCTCCCCATTTTTTATGATGACAAACCATTATTGATTAACTATCCGTTTGAAAGATAATTTGAGCAAGTTCACATGTTATATGAATTTTATGTAAATTCTCCCCCGTAGTAAATGCATGCTCACCCATAAATATACATCCATATCAAATATCATTGCTAAATAATTAGTCATAGAATGCAAGTCATTATATGTTATCATTGCTAAATAAGGATGGATACTTCTCCCCCTTTGTCATTATCGAAAAAAAATCATCCACAGAATAATTCATAGGAAGATGTAAACAGATAAGGACTTAATGAAAAGTATTGTTCTACAAAAAGTAAGTCTCACAACAAAAACAAGACTAAACGTCTATTCCGAAGGAGATCCAACTAATGGAGACCCAGGCACGTCCAGTGCTGGAGTGGGAACAAGCTCGGTATCTAAGGTGGTAGGAGAGGTAAGAACCTCAGTGTCTACAGCGGATGGAATCAACACCGTATCGGGAGTGGATGTATGCTGAGGAACAGGTGATCTAGTCTGAGTGACAGATGGCTCAGCATCCGGTCCCGGTGAGGGGGTTGGCTCAGCAACTGGAGCCGGAGAGAATTGTGTGGTAACAATAGGAGTGGTTGCAGCTGGTTCGTCAAAGTTTTCTTCTTCTTCTTCCTCTTCAAAATATGCATCACATGCATCAATTTGGCTCTTAAGGCCATCGCCTTTTTGTGCAGAGCATCAACTGATGTCTTGAGGCTCGTAATTAGGCCATTAAGCATATCTAAACGCCTCTCAATCGAGGAGGAGGAGCGATGTTGTCTCCGAGGTCTCCTATCCTAGGGAGGATATGAGCTTCATCAACCGTTAGGGGTGGGGAGCTTGGAGGTGTGGGAGGTCGGCGAGGCAAATTTCTCTTGTCTTGCCATTCTCCATCTTCATTTTTTGGTTGATCCCATCCGTACGAGGGTCGAATCAGGGTAAATATCTTGATTCCTGACTTCAATTAGATTAGCGGGAGAGGGATAAATTACTCCTTGTTGAGAAAAATCTCCATTAGCAAAATATTGAATGGTAATGATGATGTGCCATGGATTAGCACTTCTAGAAGCGGAAGAAAACTATTTTCTAATGAGTTTGTTGATTTTGTAGGAAGCTTTTTTTATAAAGGTTTAATCAAGAAGCCAAAGATGAAGGGCATGGTGAGCCCTAGTTGTCAAGTGGGGTTGATGCATTTCATCGGCCAACCACACTTGATGAAGGAAGAGGAGTTCACGGGTGGCACATTAAGGTGGCCCCAAATCACCAAAACATGAAGGGGAAAGCATGTTTTCCTTTTGACAACTTTGTGTAATAATTTAGTTAATTTTATGTAATAATTAGGAGGATAATTAGTAGCTTAAATTTGTGCACATGTAAGGGTACTTAGTGTACCCGTGGCATGGAAGGGTGATCAAAACATCCATGGTGAGGAAAACAACATTTCTGGTTTCGGCCCAAGCTGACCTTCGAGGCTTGTGCAGCCGTTTCGACCACCTTCCGGACCTGTTTTGGACAAACGTGCTTCTACAAAAATGTGGCACACATCTTTAGGTTTCTAGCGTGGGGCAGAGCATAAACTTTGAACAAAAATTCCCAGCCAACGATCACCATTAAAGAGGCCTCCAGAAGATGGAGCGGCCCAATAGCATCCAACCCATGGTGGCTGATCCATGGCCATGTTTGGCCCCAACGGAAAGGAAGGCTGAATTTCATCTTTGTCCTTCATGGGAGCAGCAGCTAGCAGCCCATGGAAGTGCCCAACCATTAGCCCAAAATATACAAGTGTTCAAGTCCATTTGATTATGGACATTCCATCATCGGTTTGGCCCATCTATTAGGTTTTTGGTTTTTCGTAGAAACCATTCAAGCTCCTTACTCTTTTTTTTTGTTGTAAGTTAATTACGTGGCTGCAAGTGAGAGATCCTTAGGAAGCCGTAGGGGATGGGTTTTACCTTCCCTTAGTGACCATCACTCTTGTTGGTGATGAAAGTCAAGGGTGGGCCCCATTTACCATACCTTGTTGTTGGTTTAGCACTTAGGATTATAGGTGATAATCATATGCCTTTTGTAGCTTCGTGGGAAGGAGGGTTTTTACCCTTCCTTTCTCAGCATTTGCAGATTAGAAAATGTTGAATGTTGAAGCTTGAAGATCTCCCATTTTCTCTCACGGCAAAGCAATTCAAAGGTGAGTAATATCCTTTGATTTTTGGTTTGTAACGGTGTTGGTGTCTTAGCTAGAGTCACTAAGACTTATTCCAACCTCCCTTCCTCACTTGTTTAGGATCAAAGGTGACTTTGGAAACCCCATAGCTTTCATCCCGTTGTTGTTTGCAATTGTGATTGTTTGAGTGTTGTTTGCTGCCCTTGTCATCTACCTGAGAGGTTTTAGTGCAACAAAAGTCTACTCCGTGTCATTTTCTGTTTCCCGTGAGCAAAAGCCCTAAAGTTTTGGCTGTTAGTTCCACTTTCCTGTCCTAAAACATCTGTTCTTCTATCTTTATCCACATGCCCTCCCCATCGAAGTTGTGCATGTGTTTTCCACTGCCTCCTGCCCGAATTCTTGAAATCGGGTAATTATGTCCATCAATTTTCAATCCCTCATATCTTTTAATCTACCCGTACCTTTTCCCTCAAACCACGTGCAATTTCCCTCCCCTTTTCTTGAAGTCTATTTCTGCCAATTTTCACGTTTCCAGACTTCCTACATTGGGAGTTGTGCAGAGGTCTTTCCCATACCTCTATTCTGTCAAAGCTGGTTTGTCTTTTTGTGTGACAGAAAGTAGACCCGTCCCATTTTAAGTTCTACACGTGCTATCACTCTGAATTTTGGACCAAGCCCAGAACGTCTCTTAAAGTTTAAGTCCACCAAATATTAGCCCAAACACACGTGTATATTTGTGGCCTTAACCAGTTTCCTCCCCTATTTCTGCCAACCATCTTTGTTCTCGGCAGATTGCTAATTTTCCTTTGTCCTCTATTCTCCCGACACCTCTCCTATCCCCGAGCGTGTCATTTGGTATTAGAGCAAGGCATCCCTTCCCACGCCTTCCATTTTATTTCTTTTTATTAAGGTTGCAAGATTAAAACATGAGGAGACATTATGGAGTAACCCGTGAAGCAACCTGAGGCATTGTTCCACCATATGAACGATCACCGATGACTCCCATTCCAAGATGCTCCGAGTCAAGACTCCAAAGTCAACTTGAAGACATCAACCAGAGGCTAGACCTTTTTATACAACGTTTGGATAGAACCACAACACCAAGAAAGTCACCGAAAATCCCGGCTTCAAAGAGATGGTCCGATGATATCAAAAGAAAAGCTTGGTTGCAAGAATCCGAGGAAAACCAAACTGATTCTTTCCTTTTTTCGACGCCCATGTCTATGGTCAAGGAACAACCACACATGATGAAGCCGTGCAGCCCAATGCATGAACATGAAGAAGGCACTCGGCCATGGAATAAAGAGACTATGAACTTGGAATCTCTCGGCCTAGACTATACGAGCTCTCCATGTTCCACCAAAGAAGTTGTGACCATAATGGAAGATACCACTCTTAGAAGCAACCCGAGCGAAGAGGGGTTTTACTACCTCACCAAAGAAGGAGTGAGTTATGCTAAGGTAGCTCCACGGATGTTAAAGAGAAAAAGGAAATGAAGCCATTCACCGAGCATGCAAATGCTCTCATCCAAGTGACCGAGAAGCAAAACTTGGACATCTCCAATCCATTTCGTATGGAAGCCTCACACCGATGCACAGAAGCTAAGGAGAAGCTTAAAGAGCTCCTAGTAATCAGCCCTCAATGTGAAATTAGCCAAGAGATTGAAGGGGCCAAACCGTACAAGGTTGTGGCCGAGAGGTATGACTTACCTCAACCTTTGAATCATGAAGTTCTTGATAAATTGTGGATTGAAAATCCTTGCTATGATTATAATGTTGTTTTCTTGGAGGATAATTTTGGGATTGATATTGCAGGTGAACTACTAGGTGCTAAAAAATCATTGATCAACGATCACAATCTATTGTTGCCTATTAATGTGGTTGTTATTATGGAGTATGGTTTGGATATTTCTATGTGGAATCACAAATATTGGCTTTTTGCATTTCAAGAGGCCGAATTGTTAGAAAAATTGGGAGTTAAGAAGTTTTTCTTGGAAAATTATGATGCGGTGATACATATTTTTTATGATAAGGTGAAAGAACACCGTGGCCTATTTGGGGTTAAAAGTGGTAGCACATTTGAGGATGCATTTTTCTTTGATGGGACATCATTTTCAATAGTCAATTTTTGTGGGATTAGCACAACTTTGAGTTGCATAAAGTGTTTCGGTTCCACTCTTACAAAAGTTTTTGCTCAAACCTCTTATTGGTGGCTAAAGTGATTTCAACCCCACATTATGATTGAGATTGTTAAAATCAATGAGTTTTTGAGCTATGGTAATTATGCCCTCTTAGACAACGAGTATGGTTTATTTGTTTTTGGAGTTGCTTTAATATTTTCCCATGCCAAAGTTAAGGTGCCTATG
>QAOC01024713.1:0-12857 GCA_003255005.1 Begonia fuchsioides
TTTCAGCCTTTATCTACATTAATCTTCTGCAATTGCATGAAAACAAAAATTCCGTGATAATAAAAATATACGAAATATCAGGCAAAATCACGTAAAAACAGCGTCACTGATGCTGTGACATCGCTGTAGCATTATCTCTAAAAATCTGATTATTTCAGTTAAATCATTATTGGTTCCTAATAATTTGACAACTAAAACCTCGTGAATATTAAGTCTTTTCGAGACTTAACATTGACCAAACTCACATTATTGAAGAAAATAAGTACACTAATGAAGAATGAAGACGACATATTACAGTTGTACGTAAGAAAAATGGGATGAGTCCTTTGGCAATGTCATTCTCAATTGCTTCTCCTAGAACGTCGGCAGAAACTTGATAATCCGTAGAAGAATCTGCATTAAGAAACCTATAATTCTTTGGATGTATCCCTCCAATCTGCCCTATGAACGATTACAAACTTCGATAATTGTCTGACTACGAATTATGAAGGTAGTTTGATACTCAAACACCATGCATCCTTTTTGAAACGAAGAGTGAGGATAATCTGGAAGAAGTTTGCAAGGATATCCTGGCTGCACATTATACGCTACAAAATTGTTAAAACAGTGAGAGCTGTTCGTTACTTTTTTTTTACTAATATTAGAAAAATAAAAATAAATGTATAAGGTGCAACCTGGACTTGGCTTAGGACCGGAAAAATTTCGATATTCTTGTAGTAATCAGCGATGAAGTCCACCATTTTATGACCATGCTCTCTCAGTTGCTGTGGATCCATCTTCCTCTTCTTGGCCGACACCACGTTCAAGCTCCATCCATGGCGTCCATTACTTCCCACGTGCCAACCATTGCCATTGGAATCAATGCAATGCATGGCCATACAAATACTTGGTACCCATTTCCGAAAACAACGTCAGACAAATAACGGGCATGAAAAGTCGGCAAAAAGTTGAAGATAGGGGATGGAGAGGGAAAGGGATGGCGAGAGACATAACAGGATTGAGTAGTTCATGAGTTGTCGGTGACAGTGTTTGGCAAGTGGTCTCCAAAAATGTGGAGAAGAAGATACAAGTTCAGCGAATCAAATCCAAACAACTGTCAAAAGATTGGACATGGTAAACAGAAATTTCGTGTTTTTATGTTAACAATTGTGGCAACTTTTATATTAAATATTTTCTCCCTAAAATTCTCAATAATAATGAAATGACATGCTAAATGGTGATTTAGGCAATACATAATTATTTATAATTTAGTATAAAAGAACAATAATTATTTGACAATAACCTAAAATAAAAAGTTATCATAACAATAACCTTGTAGTTACTATATATAATAATCATATTTAAATTTTAAAGATATTGAGACTTAAACATATGTTCATGTTCTTGGATATACTTGGAATTACATCATTTTTCTTTTTGGATGATGGCTTCAACTTTTTTTGGATAACGAGAATATTAAATTTTATTTCAAGTTATTAAATTGAAAAAAAAAACAATATATTTCTAGAACTATAGAAGAATTTATAGCAGGTATCTCAAACTTTGATGGTTATTAATTGCTACATTGAATGATTTTAACAAACTCTAATTAATCAAATACTATTACATAAAATCTTCGTAGAAATAAGGGTAAAGATTAAATTTGGGCATGAGTTTTGGGTAAATAACCTAAAAAAGACTCGACATGTGATCATAGAAAGGTCCCATCATGTTACCTAGAGATGGCAAACGAGCCGAGCCGAGCCGGCCGAGCCGAGCCTGAAAAAGTCTAGCTCGTCGAGCCTGCCGAGCCTAACGAGTTTGCCGAGCCTAACGAGCCAAGCTTAACGAGCTTTTATTAAAAAAATTTCAACTTGAACCGGCTCGCGCGCAACGAGCCTAACGAGCCTACGAGTCTGCCGAGCCTAACGAGCCTTAACGAGCCGAGCCTAACGAGCCAAATATACATAAATAATTTTATCTTATATAAATAATTATAATTTATTTATTGTAACGCCCCGTTTTATTTTAATTAATTTTTTTAATAAAGCTCATACAAATTGCATACATGATACACCGCCATTCATAACCATATTCTTTTCTTTCATAAACTATTAATTTAAATAAATATCTAGTCTTCGACATCCAAATTATGAAATTCTTCTAGTATATCATATGCTCGTTGTTGATCTCTCGTGACAGCGTCGTTTCAATCCTTCATACAAATGAGTGCCTCCATGATATCCGGTGCAAGTCTTCATCATCGATCATCATACACATGTCCTCCTACACTAAAAGCAGACTCCGATGCTACGGTAGAGACCGAATGGGTTAGTAGATCTCGTGCCAAACTAGAAAGAATAAGATATGAAGTGGAGTTGTCTTTCCACCAAGTCAAAATATCAAAATTCTCATCGCAAGAAATTTGATAGCGGGTTTCAATATAAATATCGAGTTTATTTCTTTGTGAACTACAAGAATAAACATCGCTATCTAGTTCATAAAAAATGTCATTCAATAAATCTTTTAGAGGTCCAACACCGCCACTACTATAACTAGAAATACTACGTGAAGAAGGAATAAAACGAGTAACATTAGCAAATTTAAATTCATAAGAAAAATATAAGTAAACAATATTATTTTTTAATGTAGTACTATTAATTTTCGAAGTAATACTTAAATGAGAAGAAATTTTATCAACAATTAAACACACTCTTTTTATTTTAAATCTAGGGTCCATTACACATGCAAATAAAAAAAATATTAGGTATGTCAAGCCAGTATTTTTTAAATTTTGTCTCCATTTTATCAAGTATATCACAAAATTCATTAATTTGTCTATATTTTTTAAAAGTAGCCGTTAATTTTAAAAAAAATTAGAAGAATTAGATGATTAGTGAGATAATAAATTCCCAAACATTCATTTGTATCATCATAAAATGATTTTAGAAAATCAAGAAATAAATTAGTAACGTCACAACTACTATGAATCTACGGTAAATTCATTAGGAAGTAGTTGTTGGAGCTTTGACTCTTTAGTTGTTCCTGCGCGTTCGACATAATCGTGGAGCGGTCGACATAAGTATAGTTGATTAGCCATTGAAGGTGTTGCGGTCAACATAAGGTCTGTGTAACACCCGAGCCATTTAAGCACCTTAGTTATTACAAATTTAAATTGCGTTGCTAAATCTTGATAAGTGCATCACGAAGTATTGATGGTAGCGTGTTAAAATATGCCTTTGAAAGAAATGCTTTAAGAAATAAGAAATAAGGTTAGAGTATGGGACAAAGTGAGTTAAGTGTTGGATAAGAAAATTTGGTGAAGCCACCTCATGCTTGTCTCCACCTCATGCTTATCCCTCCAGCTCGTGCTTGCCTCTCCACCTCATGCTTGCCTCTTCACCTCATATTTACCTCTTCACCTTCAGCTGACATTGGATGCACGAAATTCTCACTTATTATCCCTAATTTCTCTCAAGTTTCGTATAAAGAAAAACATAAGGTTGAAGCTGAAATTGAAAGTTTAGTGTGAGAGGTGCAAATCGAGTACGTTTTATGAGTTTAAATAACAAGAAGGAGGAACATGAAGTTGGGGCTAAGGTATGATGCTGGTTGATTTAAGTGTTCTTCTATACCCTATATTGAAGTTCTAAGAGTTCGAGCATGGTTTCGATTAATGGAAATGGCATGAAAAACAAGGTGTTACCATGTCCATACAAAAACATGATTAATATGTCTGATTTTAAAGTTACGGATTTTATATGATTGTTGACTACGAAATTGAATTTAGAGTCTTCTAATGAATTATAGTAGACACCTTAAGGGTGATTTTGGTTTCTTATTCATAAGAATGGGAGTTTGATAACTTAAGTTATGGCTATTGTAAGTTGGGAGAAAAACATGGTAAATTCGGGAAATTCTATGTAAACATATTTGTGATGTTAAGGTTGTTTGGAATCAAGTAAAGAAAGTGAAGGAAATAAGGAGTATTCTGAAGCTTGGAATTCAAGTAAGTGAATCTTGCATGTCTTTGGCCCTTCGGGGACTACATCACAAAGAGTAGGATTAAGGTTGTATAATTAGAAACAAACAAAAGTGAATGTGAATTGATTACGATTATGAATAAGTAGAATGAGAATACTCTATTTGGGGTGTATCGCACCATGCACCGGCCCAAGTGTTTGGGTTTGATTGGTGTTTGTTTGACATTGTTTGATGGTTGCTAGGTTTAAGTAAAGTAATGAAGTAAGTTTATGTTAAGTATACTTAAGAATTATCTTCATTTGGAGACGTTTGTTTATATTGATTCGGAGATGTTTTATGCATGCTTTATGTTTATGTTATGAATGTCACGTTGTGCACGTATGCCATTTTCATGCATCATGTCTTATGAAAAGAACAAAAATGTTTTCCATGCATATTTACAAATGTCACCCAACCGAATGGCGAGGGTGGGATGGGAGGAACCCGTTGGTGCTAACTCTCGTTCTAAAAATCCTCAAAGTTCTATGCATGAATGTACGTAACGAATGAATGAGGTAGAACCACGAGGTGGAAAGCTCGGTCACGAGGACCAAGTAGAACCACAAGGTGGAAAGCCGAACAAGTAAATGACTGGTAGTACCACGAGGTGGAAAACTGGATCGATAAGCAAGAATAACTTAATAAAGAACAAAATGAATATGCATGTTTTACAAAACCACGCTCATGTTACGCATGTCACTTTATACGATTTCTTACTGAGCCTTAAGCTCAATAGAATAAGCTTTGTGATGTAGGTGATGAAAACGAAGGTGAAGAACTTAGTTTTCACCACATGATGTGATGTTGTGGAGGAGGCTTGCTCGGGCTGTGCATGCATTGTTAAGCGACGACCCGTGGGAATGAACGAAAGAAAGAAGTTTTGATGTATTTTGAAAGTACTATGTTTTAAGATGTTTTTTGTGAAATATTAATTACATATGTAAACTAACCCTATGTATGAATAAGTACGTTTTGGAAATGCATTTTGAATTATGGTAACAAAGAGTTTGCTATTTACTTAATGACTTCCGTTGTGCTTTCAAGAAAATGATTTATACAGATTAAAGATTTCAAGGAAAAGAAAACAATTTTACCACGGNTGCATAGATAATCGAAACTCTCCGAGTGAGTAGTCATCGATAGCTAGAGAACACTTGCACGACCTCTAGTGTCCAAAGACCGAGATGGTCTCTCGCTCTCATCACGCTGGTGCCCATCGACTCTAACACACTTCTCATGACCTTAATGCATTTTCCATTGAAAAATAAAAATTTGGGAGATTGTTGTCTTAAATCACTTGGGTAAGAATGAAGAAGAAATGAGAGAATTTATAAATTTTGGGGAAGTTCGGACGTCTGAAGGGGGTCACATCATCCGTATCGGATGCATGGACCCCCCTTCGGACATCCAAAGAGCTTTAAATGAGTTTTTTAAACTCGAGCCTTTTTTGAGCTATTTATCCAAAACTAAGGACTGAATTTAATAGTTATCCTACAAATAAAAAAAATGGTAGACAAGTTGAATCATGAAAGCTTTCATAATGTCTTTCCATTTATATGTTAACATGAGGCAAAAGAATTTAAGATATTTGGGTAGGGTTGCCCTATATTTTGTCAAAACTGGGGGAGGGGGTGAGACGCCCCGATCTTTAAATCCATTGACAGCAACCAAAACCACTATGATCGGACTTGTAACACTCGTCACTTAGTTTACGGTCCATCTTCTTCACCTATATCATAAAATTTATCTAATGAGCCTAATGTTCAATAAGTAATGTATAATGAACATGAAATGCACACACAATTTTGTAAAACAATGTGATTCATTTTGTTTGTCTTTTTATATTTCTTTACTTTTGATTTTTTTTAATTTGTTGTGTAGGCACTTGCTGAAGCATCGATAAGCACTTGTAGTCCAAACTTCATGGACGGTCCCGCCTCATAACAAATTTTACATTTTAATTTATATTTCTCAATTCATTTCATTGCTTTCGATGTACGTGAACTTGGTGTGAAGCATATGTAGAGGCAAGACGATGCACTTGCATTCCGAACTTCGTGTACGATCATCCCTTTAAAGTCTCACCCCACAATAAATTTCATGCATACCGGATCTTAGGTTATTTCGAGCTACCACTGGAGGAGAGGTTGACACCATTAGGTCTCTCCCTCAAGGTAGCCTCGCCCAATCTCTTATTGAAATCAACATCTCGTATCATTGAGACAATTATGTTGTAGTTTAAAAACTCATGCATGAAAACTTATTTTTGCATGTCATTCGTAAAAACATTATGCATAAAATGTATATAATATGAATATATGCATGAATCAAACAATCTATTATTTTTTCATAAAAGTAGACACACTTAAGATATCATAACTTGGAGATCATTAAAGCGTTAAAGTTTTATTCTATCGAAGTCATCATCACAAGTACACATATCAAATCCTCAAAATAACTTTTTCATCTACTTAGTTTTATAACAAATCCTCGATTCATATTTAATTATCATCATAAGACCTAAAACAAATCATCACTATAATTTATTTAATCATCATATCTTATTCTATTTCTTTTTCAATCGCAACAAAAAATCATAAAAGCATTATATATCCAAACATAACATCCTATGATGTAGGTCCCAAACAGAGTAGAACACATACAACATCACTTACCTCGATCCCATGAATTAATTTAGCAATGCGGTCAAGAACGGCTCATTGGTTGATGAACCTATATCACAACGACTCTATTAAAATTCTACATAAACTAAGTTTCAGGTCAATTTTGACTTTTCATACTTCAAAAGTTGAAATATCTCAATTTTGATGTTTATTTTTTTCTTGAGACGTTTATTACAACTTTGTAGAAGGACTCCCTTGTCAACCTACTTTTTTTTGCTTTTTTAAGTAAATTATATGAAATAAAAAAGAATTTATAGCTTTTTCGCTAAACCTCAGCTCAAGGGGAAGAAGCTACAAGTTAACAACTCATCCGATATTGGGTTGAAGTTAAGGCATAAGGGTAGTACTGATGGAACAGGGAAGCCATATGTTGGTGCCTCTTCACATCGCCTACACAGACAAGTAACCAACCATCATTTGGTATGGAACCACCAATCAGTTCACCGCTAATTATAATTCAAACAAGGTTACAATGGCACCTGCAAAAGAAGCAAACGTAGCGAAACAATAATCTTAGAAAGTCAAAAATCTTACCAAACCTTGGTCAGATCGTATGGGAGGTGGATAGAATGAGTGAGAATACAAGATCTTGATAAATGGAGCTCAATATGTTTAATTAACAAGTCAGGATGATTAAAACTACCCTAAAAAATATGAGAGTTTTGGGCAACCCGCAAGTGGTAAACTGTGGAGGAAAGAATGATTGTGAGAGTTAGATTCTTTTTAGAGTTCTTCTTTTTGGCCTCTTTGATTGTTTATTTTAGCGCGCTAACAAGGAAAGACATATTTCTAGAGAAATCAAATTTGACCTTGATTGCCTCCAGATAGTAGAAGAGAACTGACACGAGAAGAAGAGGTGTGAGGCAGATTTAGAATGGGAGGCATGTTAAGTCTTGAAAAAGACTTAATTATGTCCATCAAATTTATGAAAATTGTTAAACCTTAAGTAATAAATTGAGGAATTTTATGCTGAAATCTGTATTTGGTGCTGCAGCTCACGCTACAGCACAGAATCTGCAGGTAGTTAATGAAATCACGTTAATTTTGGCAATTTCGGGAATTATGTTATCTGTTCGATTGATTTCCTTTTATGCAGGGATTATGCTGGATAAGAATGGAAAGCGGGAGTTGAAAAGAGATAAGATCGGAGGAATTTAAATGGAAAAATTGGCAGATTGGAGAGAGAAGAAAATCCCCACAAATCAAGGGATTCCTAATTCAGTTTTGAGAAAGAAGCTAGCTGCCACGATTTTAAATAGAGAGCCAAATCCTGAGAGAAATTAATTCAGATCTGGAGAGCGGGAGAGACAGACGGAAACAAAGGCAGAAACGATAAGTGGTGCCGTGCTACAAACGAAACGGAGAAACCAAAGCCAATTCAAGAACTCACGGGACGCCACCGGAGTTTTGAAGAAAGCAACGGTGAATCCATTTATCTTTTATTAGGCTCTACAATTATGATTTGTGAACATTTATCTTGTGTTCTTTTTATTTTTTAGCATGAACTAAATTTATCTTGGTTAGATTTTGGAAGTATCTTATTTTATGAACTCTCGGTTTGTATTTATTTCGTAATTTGAATAATTCAACTAGGTTTTGATTCCTATCGTGTATAAGGTGGACGCCACAGTTATAACGTACTTAATGATTTCTAACACGCCATTAGAAAATCATCTAGAAAGTAGTTGAATCGCTTGAGTTGTTAAATTAATTTATTTATAATTTAACTAAACGTTTTTAATTGATTAAAATGTTAGCTCAAGGGGAAACTAACAAGATCGGTTCTGAAGGTCTTCAAATCTCAATGTCTTTGCCATAAGATTGGAAGAAGTTGAGAAAAATGAGTCAATCGGTATGCGACGCCAGCCACCGATTTCATAGATATTTTTCCCGTCAAACGTACTATAGTCTGCGCTATAGCACAAACATAGAGCCGAGAGTAAATAAATAGGAGAAACCTAAATCTAACCTTCCTTATCGGTGAATTTTGTTCATTTTTCAGATCTGCCTGTTTCTTTTAATTTGTTTATATTTTCTTTACTTTTAACAAAAAATCATCAATTTTATATAATTATTTTACATTTCATTTCGGAAAATATTAGATTCGTTATCCTCGTGGAATCGATAATATTTTATATTACTTCACTGTGCACTTGCAGTTTTTAGCGACACATTCGCACCCAACAAGGCACATGTTCTTGTTTCTTTAGTACCTTTAGTAGTTCCTATACCTGTTATGTTCCTTGGATTATTTACAAGTGGTATTCAAGCTCTTCTTTTTGCAACTTTAGCTGCAGCTTATTTATATAGGCGAATCTCACTAAGTTACTAAAGGGGGAGGGTCATCATTGATTAGTTTTAGAAAGAGTTTAGCTCAAGGCAATGTAATTATGTCACTACTCAAGATAATCTACTTAGGGAACATAAATAGAGAATGGTAAATCACACCATTTAGAGAGCAATCTTCCAATTACCCAGGACGCAGCATCCAGTGCATATCAGATCATGAGTTACTTTTTGTTGGATGAGACCTTGGCAGAGAGAACGAATCTCTTCCAATCTCCGGATGATGAAATCAAAGATGTTTATTTATTCTTCCTGGAAGAGCTCAAGGAGTTCATGAAAGCCGAACTTGATCCCAATTTATGTAAGGTTGTGTGCAAACACATCAATCGTAAGATAGTCAAAAGTGTAGCCAAGTCTGCCCTTGTCAACCTACTTTCACTCTCATGTTTGCGTGTGGGTGCACACGCCTTTATTTTTGGATGATTTATTGCACATTTGTTTTTAAATAATTTTTTTATTATGTTTACAGTCTAATTTTTGTTCTTTTAGTTAAAATTTTTTTTGTTCCTGATCATTTCTATCGCAACACGGTGAGCTTTACCCCAGGTAAGAATGGATCAATTAATATATCTTGGATGAAAATTTCTTTTACCTATTTCTCTTGGTAATTTATCATTGACAACTTCTTTCGAACACTTTTCACTGTAAAAAATACAATGTTTTATATCTCCGACTTATCTCAACTAAGATATCAACCCATTGTTGACAAGTCTATTTCTTGTGAAATATGTATTCAAGTATGTCCTAGAGATCAACCCATTGTTGCTTGGAAATTTGAAACTTACATTTGCAAGAAAAAGTTGCTTAATTGCAATATCGATTTCGAAATGTGTATATTTTGTGGCAATTGTGTTGAATAATCTAGATTCTAGATGAAAAAAGAATAGATGTGTGTCTATGGATATTGATATTGGTTGTAACATCCCTCTTTTACTTGACATAAAAAAAAAATTGATTTTGGAAGGCGTTTGGCTTTAAACTCTTTTCGTAAAACTCAGCGGAAGCATTTGGATAAAATTATGAAAAACCCATCATTTATTCAAGTCAAACATAACATCATTCATATAAAATGTATTTATAAAACGTTTAGTAAACATGTTTATAAACATTGTTTGAAAATAAACACTCCAAAATACATCAAAACATTTCTTGACATCCCCAATGGGTCAGCGCTTAACGATTCAAGCTTCCCGCACTGGATCTGCCTCCTCCACGTCATGATCGTCACATCAAACAGGGAGGGCTAAGTCCCTCACCTTCATCTTCATCACCTACATCACAAAACTTAACTATAAGCCTAAAGCTCAGTAAGTAATCTCATGAACTTACATGCCTAACATGCTCATGCTTTCGTAAAAACATGCAATTCATTTTGTTCTTTATCGTTGTCTTGACTTAACTTGACATGTGTGGGCATCGTATGAAGGTGAATAGGCACCATATGGCCTCCATGAGACAGCCAATTTCACCTTCTCCCATAACTTGATCTTGACTTTACATACATTTATGCATTGGATGATGAATGTGTCTCATACCACCTTCATCATCCGTTGGGTGACATTTTAAAAACATGCATGAGAAAACATTTTCGTATCTTTCATAAAACATGATGCATGGACATGATTTCATGCAATACTTGATAACTTAATATGATTCATGCATAGCTTGATAACTTAACATCACGCAATTAACATAGCACAAACATCTCCAAGGAAAATACTATCTTTGTTACTAATCGTACTTTATATACTTAGTCGATACTTAGCATAATATACAATCACAACCAATGGCATATAAACACTAATCAAGCCCATATTATTGGGATAGTGCACGGTGCGATACACCCCAAGCAGAATTCAATACATACTTAATGTAATATGTTCATTTCATAATTAATTTAATTAACATCTAAGCATACAACTTTAATCCTACTCTTTATGCTGCAGTCCCCAAAGGGCCAAACACATGCATAATTACTTACCTCGTTTCCAAGCTGAATTTTTATTCACTTTCCTTTAATTTCCTTGATTTGTCTTCGAGAACACCTTAAAAATCACAATTAACTAAAATAAGTACTCAATATTTTATTTCTGTTTTTGACCTAACTTTCGGGGCTCATAAATTTTGTTATAATTATCGAAATTCTATGTAATTGCTATCAATCTCTTTCTTATTCTGTCTACTACATCATTTCTTTAGAAGACGTTGTGATCAGATTCTTACTTACAAGTCTCATAAATTTTACATCTTTAAAATCAGGTATAACATGACCATATTATTTCATACCCTGTTTTTACCTCAACTTCCGATATATACAACTTTCGCTACACTAATCAGATCAGAACTCATAAGGTACCAATCAAAACCTTAGGATGTTGGCTACACTTTATTAGAAGAGATCATGACCAAATTGTAAGTCTAAAACTTCGTAAATTTCACATTCCAGAAACTGGTTCACATGACTTATAAAGTGTATACTCATAAACTACCTTCACCATTTCATGTATTCTTAACCCTGTAACGTAAATTCCATCCTTTATAAGTCATTACAGCATCAAAATAAACATCTTAAAGGTATTTCCTAGTACCTTAGAGCTTGAGTCGTAGGCTTTTTCTTTCTCTTGCACTTCTAGCTCTTAAACACCACAATTTCTTGAACAAAACACTACAATCTCACATGAATTTGGAGAGGATTTAGAGAGGAGAGAGATCTGCAAAAGAGAGCAGAGAGAACTTTGGAAAAGGGAGAGTTCTGTCGTGGTTAAGGCTACAAGCCGAAAACCCCTACTCCTTTATCAAATGGATCAACATGGAAGGTGGAAGGTCACGAGTGATGTGGAGCTTCAAGCATGAGGTGTTACCATTCAAGCTAACCATCTCTTAATCCACGTGGCACTTTTCTATTGGCTCATCCTTAATTAATCATGGATTTAATTTCCTAAAATTTCATTGAAAAGTTCAACATTTCAGAAATAAAGTGGTAACCTCTCATTCAAGGTGTCACCCTTAACCAGCCCGAGAGTTCAAAGTGTTAATCTTTAATCGTTTCATAACTTTTGTTCCACAACTCTGATTTTCATAATTCAAAAACCCATAGTTTCCTCATTGAGTTGACTTTAACTTTGTATAAGATGTAAACTTCAAAATAATAGTTTAACATAATCAAATATGGAAAAGACCGAGCATTGCTAAAAAAATCCATAACTCTATAGTCCAGATTTCCTTTACTAACTTCAAATGAGCCTAACTTCCTTGATAATGATTCATTTCTGATAATTAAGGTTTTAAATTGTTCCTTAAAAAGTCCACTATAACTTCTTAGAAGACACCAAATTCAGAAAATAAGTGTATGAATTGTTTAAAATCCATAATCGGTCGACCACATAAGAATTTATGTCGACCCAACCTACATTGTGTCGACCCAACCAAAACGGTTGTGTCGACCCCTCACTTTCCAGAAACGGATTCCTTCAGAGTTATGTCGAACACAAATTTTGTCGACATAACATACATTGTGTCGACATAACATACATTGTGTCGACTAAAAGAAGTTCCCGAGAATAACTTGTGTCGACCGCTCGTCTATTGTGTCGACTGAAACAAGTTCCCGAGAGTAACTTGTGTCGACCCCTCTTAAATCCTGGGGTCGACCCAAAGGGTTATTTTGTGTCGACCCACGTACAAAGTTGTGTCGACCGTCTTCCTCTCCAAATTTCTATCTAACTTGCAACACCCATAACTTTGAATTGAGTGATTTAAAAGCCATCTTTTTCTTATTAAGTCTACTTTAACTTTGTAGAAGACATAAACTTTAAATTCATAGCG
>QAOC01024726.1:0-47468 GCA_003255005.1 Begonia fuchsioides
CTTAATTTTGTCGTGTCAAAGTCTTCAAAGCTCCAATGGATAACTTTAATCACCTAAACATAACAAAGGTTGACAATCTTAGTCAAACTCGTAATGTTCTGCTTTTGACCTAAATGCCGACGTATATAAATTTTTCTTTATAAATCCAAATTGCATGATTAAGCTATCATTCTCATCCTTACGATGTCTACTACAACTCATTAGAAGACATCGAGATGAAATTCGGACTTAAGAATCTCGTATCACTCACCTCTTTAAAATCGGGCAGAATGCACCGAAAATGTTTATGCATGAACTTGTCTTGACTAATTAATGCATTTAATCTATAAAACGTCCAATTCAACCTTCATAACTTATTTCAACCTAAATTTAATCATTAAAAGAGTGGTTTTAATGATTCTTACCTCAAAAGATCCGAATTGAAGAGAGGAACACTTTCCTCCAAAGGGTTGAGGGTTAAACCTTGTTCTAGATTGATCGGTTTTCACTTCTTTCTTAGAAACCCTAAGTTTACTCTGAAATTTGAGAGAAAACAGGAGAGGGAAGAGCTAAGTTTCGTCGCTGAATGAATAACTTCAGAGCATTACAAGGCACTTAATCGGTTTTGTCTCATTGTGGAAGTTGAAAGGTTAGCATGAGGTGGCTTTCAAGCATGAGGTGTCAACCGCAAGTTAAAAGTTTCATAACATTTTCTAAAAAACTCTGATTTTCATGATTCAAACGTCATTCTATTCCTTATTGAGTCTTATTGAACTTTGTAGAAGACATAAACTTCAAATTGTAAGTTTAAGATTATAAAATGTACGAAATACAAAACATCGTCCAAAAGTTCACATTTCCTTACTTCAGTTTTCATTCATCAACTTCTAAAGTGCATAACTTTTTCACCAAAACTCGTATTGAGTTTTTCAAGCTATCAATATTCTCATTTTGATGTCTTCAACAATTTCTTAGAATATCACTTTGTCAATTAAGCTCATTAGTTGCATGATAAAATGGGAAAACCGAAACTATCTCATTATCGATCTTTAACCCGGTTGTTGTTACCAATCTGTAAGTTTCCAAAACTGATACCTTTCTCTACGAACCTCCAAATCAAGAAATTCTTGTTGCTATAGTTTCATCAACGAATCTACTTAATTTCATTAGAAGGACTTAAACTCATTTAAAGAACTTATCTCCTTGAAAATCTGATAACTTTGTTCATCATTCAACATTGATAGAACTTACAGTACTTGGAAAAGTCGGGTGTTACATAGAACTTAGGCTTTAGTTCATAATGTTTAGTGCTTGTGGGATTTAAGATTATAGCCTATGGCTTAAGCCTTTGATCTTGTTCATTTGGATTTTAGAATTAAGGCTTTTGTCTTAGGGTCTAGGGATTATAGCTTTAGGCTTAGGACATCGAGCGTAGGATTTTGGGCTTTGGGCTTAGAGCATTGGGCTTAGGGCTAAAGGCTGATGGTTTGGGGCATTGGGTTCTGAGCTTAAGGCTTTGAGCATTGGGCTTCAGTTTGAGGGCATATGTCCTAAAGCTTTGGGCTTAGTCCTTAATGCTTAGGGATTAACGATTAGGGATTAAGGATTAGGCTTGCTCCATCAGGCTTAGGGCATATGGCTTAGGGCTAATGGCTTAGGGCTTTAGGCTTTGAAATTATGGCTCTTGATATAAGGTATCAGGATTTGGGCTCAGTGCTTAGGACTTAGGTCCTTGAGCTTAGGGAAAAGAGCTTAGTGGTTAGGGCTTAGAGCTTAAGTACTGGGGGTTAGAAGGTATGGATTGGGATTCAAGACTTGAGGCTTTAGAATTTTTCTTACGGTCGATGTATTAGGTCATAGGCCCTTGAGCTTAGGGGTTAGTGTGTACAGCTTAGAGATTAGGGCTTAAGAGTTTATGAGTAGTGCTTAAGGGTTAGGGCTTTCGGTTTTAGGTTTAGGTCATGGGGCTTAGGGCTTAGATCATAGACCTTACAACTTAGGGTTTAAGGCTTAAGGCTTTAGGCTTTAGTCTTTGGTCTTATGACTTAAGGCTTATGGCATTATAATTCAGGCTTAGGGCTTAGGACAAAGAGCTTAGTGCTTAAGGCTTAGGGATTATGGCATAAGACTTAGGAGTTAGGAGTTAGGCTTTAGTGCTTCTTGTTTAGGGCTTAGCATTTTGAGCTTAAGGATTAGAGCTTAGGTCTTTAGTATATGGGATTAGGTCTTAGGGCATAGGTCCTTGGGCTTAGGAGTGAGGGCTTAGGGCTTTGTGCTTAAGGATTTGGGCTTAAGGCTTAAGGATTATGGCTATGGACTTTGGGCATCGACCTTAGGCTAAGGTCCTAAGGGTCAGGGCTTAAGGATTTATGCTTTGGATTTAGGTCTTAGGACGTTTGGATTAGGGATTAGGGCTTTGGGTTTTGGGCTTAGGGTTTAGGACCTAGGCATATAGCTTTAGCTTAGGGCATATGGCTTAGTACTTCGTGCTAAGAGCTTAGGGATTAAAGCTGATTGCTTACAATTTAGGAGTTAATGCTCATGTTTTATGGATTATGGTTTTGGGAATGATGCTACGGCTTAGGGTTTATGACAATGGGCTTTTGACTTTAGGCTTAGTGTTTAGGGCATGGGACTTTAGCCTAGGGCATAAGGCTTACTACTTTGGCCTTAAGGCATAAGGCTTTGGGATTAAGGCTTACAAATTAGGGCTTAGCACGTATTGTTTAAGGCTTACAACTTAGTGCTTAGTGTTAAGGCTTAGGTTCTAAGGCTTAGAGTATAAGGCTTCAGGGCATAAGACATAGGGAAAATCGTTTGGTGCCCAGCCCCATGATCGAGACCCGACGACCAACCAAGACTCGGTCATCGGCCCAATGGAATAAGTAACCGACATGGGAGAACGCCCGATCCTATTCTCATGGATCGAGTGATCACCCATGGGACTATTTTTGGTCACATTTAGGTTTATTTATTTTCATCAGTAAATAACCTTAGAGAAGGAAGAGAAAGCAGCCCAAAGAAGAGGAACACAGATTCCATAGACAAAGGCCCACAAAGGACCACCACGACCGAACCTTGATCAACACACGGTCAAGCCACGACCCACCTTCGGCCAACTAGAAGACCTTGACCAAATTTCATCGGCCACTTTACTTAAATCTTTAAGTAATTTGATTATTTGGTCAAGTAAAGGACAAGTTTCAAGATGGCACGGACATATCCCTTGATGTCCGGAGAGAGACTCAACCCATACGCACCACAAGCCGGTCATCAAATCACCAACGGAACCCCAGGGATTTTCATCCAAGAAATCTGTGCTTAAGCTACCAGAATAATCAGAAGATTGTTGGGCAACAATATTTCAAATTGGCACGCGCGGATCCCTCGAGGTACGGGATATACCCAGCAACCGTACACCATCCGAGCCATCGGCGGGAACTGAATGATCCACGTCCAGATTCAACCTTGAATCTATTCACTCGGTCAGGCTAAATTCATCCGAGAGTTTAAATTCAAATTAGCACGAACGGATCCAACAAAATCCTAGAAAAGGTTCAACTGCGCACGCATCACGGACCACCGGAGATCACCCTCGGTCAACATGGACTTCATTCAAATCCAGCCACGCCTTTCATTAATGGATCGAGCCTAAAGTCAAAGAAGATCTTCCCGAAGCTAATCTTAGGCGTTCATGTAATCTAAGGGCTTACATTGTCTTTCCTCTCTTTTTACGTTTTTAGTACTTAAGTGCAGCAACCTCTCACTTTAGAGGTTGGGAGAATTTTAATAGAATTGTGCATTGCACCTTCTTCCCTTTGGTTGAAGCTCTTTCCGACATTCCTTCTCCGGTGAGTCATATCCGGCCAAGTGTGTCAACCCTCGAGAGTGTGATCGGTGAGTCATATCTGAACACTACTGAGATCTACCAAGGCGAACCCTTTGATTGCTCAAGTGTTCGACTTGTACAACCTCATCCTCCATTACTAACCTTCCCAAAGTCCAAAACCATTCCCCGAGCTATCACCTTCCTCCACTAGCCGATTCTCGGCCATCCTTCGATCATCCGAGTCAACCCATTATTTCACCGAGCCATCTCCCCTTTTATTCAACCATTCTCCATTATTTCCCATCAATTACACTTCCGCAACCCAAATCTACAACTCGCCCAAACCATTTTCCCGTTTGCCGCACGCAACCCAAATCCAAGCCATGCGTGCGCGCATTCTTCTGCTCACGGTGTGCCAACCCCTAAGGAAAGCACATCAGTCCCTCACCTTGATCTTCATCACCTACATCACAAAGCATAACCTCTGAGCCTAAAGCTCAGTAAGTAATCGAATGAGCCTATATGCCTAACATGAGCATGATGTTTCTTGAAAAACATGTACATTCATTTCGTTCTTTATCTTTATCTTGACTTAAGTTGACATGTGTGGGCATCACATCGTATAAAGGTGAATAGGCACCATATGGCCACCATGAGGCAGCCAATTCCACCTTTTCCCATAACTTGATATTGACTTTACATACATTTATGCATTGGATGATGAATGTGTCCCATACAACCCTCATCATCCGTTGGGTGACATTTTAAAAACATGCATGCGGAAACATTTTTGTATCTTTCATAAAACATGATGCATGGACATGATTCATACATATGCATGACATGGTAACATAACTTAAGTACAAGCAACATATTATATCAAACATCTCCCAAGTTAACCGTAATAAACATTCCTAGTAAACTTGACTTAACTTAACTCTTGACTTATAATAATACATAAATATCAAACAATGTCAATCAAGCACCAATCAAACCCAAAGCACTTGGGTCAGTGTAAGGTGCAATACACCCCAACAGAATATCATCAATAACATTATCATAAAAACAAACAACTCCTAAGACATTCTTTACTTAATGGATATCTAAGTAATCAAACACATCATCCTTATGTCATATCCTTTGTGATGTAGTCCCACAAGGGGCCAAACACATGCAATCATTACTTACCTTAAATACTTAGCCTTATTGAAAAAAAACTTGATCAATAAGTTGCTGCACTTGAAAACCTAAAACACAAGTAACATAATTTATTAATTTTAAAGTATCACTTTGGTATAACATGATCTTCAATCGATCGTAACTTTAGCAAGACTAATCTAAATAATGCGATTCAGGTGTATGAATGTTTCTTAGGATGTTTGCTCCAATTCATCACAAGACATCAAAGTAATTTGAAGCATCTAAACATACGTTATATGCCTAATTCAAAAACTGTCCAGAATACATTATTTTCGAGTAACTATTGTATAACAGAAACTTCAGCCTATCATAACTTAAGTTATAATTCCTGGATTAAGGCTATTAACGTGTCATGCTTCTCCTCAAAATGTCTATTTCAAATCATCAAAAGAGTTTTAAGTCATTTGAAAACTTGAACTTCAAGTAAAATTACAAACCCCAAAACCGCCTGATTTTCTCAAAAGTTTTTGCATAATCTTGATATAAACATCACCAACATGCTTAATTAACCATTCCGAATCAATTCATCAATTTAAACATGTTCTTAGGGTTAGAATTGATACCTCAGAATAGGGAAGATCGAAACAGAAACCCTTGAGTCGTTTGTTTCCTTTTCTTTACTCCTATTTCCTTCTAGAGTGAACTAAACTTGCTCTAAACATAAAAACTCTTAACCAAAAATTTAATCCAACAAAAGAACCTCACTTAATCTTCCAAAGCCAGAGATAATCAGGAAGAGAGCTGAAGAATTTGTGGGTTTATCAGCTTTTCTAGGGAGTTCTTAGGGTAAAATTATCTTATTATCCAATTTGTCCATGTTAAAATTCATATTTGCCCTTACTTTTGCCTATATTTGTAAAAATACCTTAATTATCATCTTTTAATCATACATGCTTAAATTAATTAATCTAGAATAGTACTAATATAATCTTCAAGATTAACTTAATTAATTATGATTAGTAAACCTTAATTACCTCTTAATCATTCACTAATTACACCTTAATCATGATTAGGCACTAATCTAATGGTGACATGTGGCACTTTCTTATTGCTTCACTACTTTAATATATAAAATCATAATTTACATTTAATAATATTCTATGATAAATATTTATTCAAATTATATCNCTTACTTGATCCTTGGTTTATTGTATGATCTTAGGACCGTAGAATTGGGCTTCTCCTACATCATCCCAGTATAATGGGGACCTGCACCTCCGGCCATATAAAGCTTCATAGGTCACATCATTCCAATCATAGATTTGTAGCTGTTGTTGTATGTGAATTCCACTAAGGGTAGTAGCTTGCTCCACGAAACTTGGAATTCCAATACGCATGACCTTAACATATCCTCGAGGATCTGAATCATTCTCTCTGTTTGGCCGTCGGTTTGGGGATGAAATGCCGTGCTTAGGCTTAACTCGTCCCCATTGCTTTTTGTAAACTCTTCCAAAATTTGGAGGTAAATTTTGGATCTCTATCCGAAACTATGGACATCGGAACTCCGTGTAGCCTTATAACTTCTTGGATATAAAGTTCTGCATACTTATCCATACCCGAGTTTAATTTAATTGACAAGAAATGGGCCGAATTGTTGAGCCTATCTACCACAACCCATATAGTGTCATGTCCTTTGGCAGTGGTTGGCAATCCAATTACGAAGTCCATCGCTTTGCGTTCCCATTTCCATTCCGGGATTGGCAAACTTTGCAACATTCCGGCAAGCCTTTGGTGTTCTTCCTTGACCTGTTGACATACATGGCATAATTTGACATGTTTTACTACATCTTCTTTCTTGCCTGGCCACCATTAATGCTGCCTTAAATCTTGATAAATTTTTGTGCTTCTCGGATGCATCGAGAATACAGAAGAATGAGCCTCGATTAATATATCCCTCCTTAGCGTTGAATCTTTTGGCACATAGCATCGGTTTTTATACTTCAATGTGTCATCTTCGGATCAATGCAATTCAGAGGAAATCAGCTCTTTCCCCAGTGCATATTTTCTGTATAGAGGATCGTCCCGTTGGGCTCCCTTAATTATCTCAAGGAGGGTAGGCTTGATCGTTAGAGACATGAGCGTGGAAGTTAGATCCTTCACCATTCCAAGCTCAAATCTTTCCACCTCCTTTTGTAGTTGCCTTTCCAGGGTGGTACTTGATCTCAAAATCATAGTCTTTCACGAATTCAAGCCACCTCCTTTGCCTCATATTCAGTTCTTTTTGGGAGAATAAATACTTTAAGGTTTTATGGTCGGAGAAGATCTCGCACGTTTGACCATATAAATAATGTCTCCATATCTTCAAAGCAAAAACTACCGCAGCTAGCTCCAAATGGTGCGTAGGATAATTTTGCTCGTAATTCTTTAGTTGTCTTGAGGCGTAGGCAACACCTTTCCATCTTGCATCAAGACGCAGCCCAATCCGACTTTGGATGCGTTACAATATATGCTATATTTTCCTTCTTCGGTCGGAAGAGTCAATATTGGTGCCGATGTCAATCTTTGTCGCATTCATCGGACCACCAAAACTTTACATTTTTCTTTGTTAACCGGGTCAAGGGGATTACAATCTTAGAAAATCCCTCAATAAATCTTCTATAATTTCTGGCCAAACCGAGGAAACTTTGCACTTCGCCAATGTTCCTTGGCTGCGACCATTCCATAACGACTTGTACTTTTTCTGGATCCACTGAGATTCCTTCCTTGGATATGACATGCACAAGGAAGTTCACCCGATCTAACCAAAACTCACACTTGGAGAACTTAGCATATAACTTGTGCATCTTCAAAGTAGAAAGAACAACCTCCAAGTGCTCGGCATGTTCTTCTTCCGACTTTGAATACACCAAAATATCATCGATGAAAACGATGACAAATTTATCCAAGAACTGTTTGAACACTCGATTCATCATGTCCACGAAAGCTGCGGGTGCATTTGTCAATCCAAAGGACAATGCAAGGAATTCATAATGTACGTATCTCATTCTGAATGTTGTTTTTGGGATATCTTCCATTCTGATCTTCAATTGGTAATATCTCTATCTCAAATCAATTTTTGAGAACACCTGTGCACCGGTCAGTTAGTCGAACAAATCATCAATTCTTGGTAAAGGGTATTTATTCTTTATCGTCAGGTTGTTCAATTCCCGATAATCGATGCACATTCTTAGCGATCCATCTTTCTTTTTAACAAATAACACTGGAGCACCCCATGGTGAAAAACTAGTGTGTACAAAGCCCTTGTTGACCAATTCTTCTAATTGCATTTTTAGCTCCTTCAACTCGGCTAGAGCCATTCTATACGGATTTTTTTTATACCGGTTCAGCTCCTGGATACGTATCAATCACAAATTCAATTTTTCCATCAGGGGATAAACCCAGAAGATCGTCCATGAATTTCTTGATTTTTCAGCTTGGGCTGTCTTTGTATATCAATTACGCTTGCCAAATACTCTTCACATCTCGTTTTCAACAATCGTGCAGCTTCTATGCTAGACAAAATAGGCATCTTCCGAACATTCCTCATCGCTTGTAAGGAGTATGACTCTTCATTCGGTGGCTGAAAATTAATTATTCGAGTCTGACAATTAATGGTAGCGAAATGTTGAAACAACCAATCCATGCCCAATATAACTTCGTATCCTTTCATTTCCATAACTATAAAATCCACCTCCAGGACTCTCCCATTCACCTAAACCATACAACTAGGTAGAATATAATTGAGATGCAATCGTTCGCCAGACGGTAACATCACATCATAAAAATGTTCAGCTATCAATGACAAACAATTGAGTTTGACCATGAATGCAATCGATATGAACTAATGTGTGGCACCATAATCAATCAATGTATATGCAGGCACACTATTGATTAGAAGTGTACCTGAAACAATTGTAGGTTGCTCGTCATCCACTGGCTCGATCATAGCCTATACTTGGGGATCAGCCTTTGGTTGCTCCTTCTTCATTTGGGGGCAATCTTTCACCATGTGTCTCATCTCCTTGCATTTGAAACATTGGCCTGTGCCAGCAATGCATTTCCCAAAATGTCTTTTCCCACATCTTGAGCATACACCATTCAGAGGAGGTCATTGAACTCGTTTTCCCTTGTCATTATCCGGTTGGTCTTGATTTGGCCGCTTTGTCCCCCTTTGATTTTGCCACACTTTTCCCTATTGTTGAAGTTGTGCTTGTTTTGCAAACCTTTTTTGAAACTCCCGATACCGCTGGAACCTCATTTCAACTTCTTCAATCTCCAAGGCCTTGGCTACTAAGCTGGTATAGCTTGCATTTTTGGTACTAGCCGTCTTCACGCCTCGATAGATCTCTAACTTTAAGCCTTGGGTAAATTGATAAATTTTCAACTCATCAGTTGCTACCAAGTGTGGGGCAAACCTAGAAAGGGCTTCAAAGCGTCGTATGTATTCCTCAACAGTTCCAGTTTGGCGGTGTATGAACTCTACCATCTTTTTCGTTCGGACAACTCGGCTAAAATATTTGGTGTTGAATGCCTCCTTGAAGTCACTCCTTACATTTCTAGAGGCTTTAATTGTGTCCCACCAAATGCGTGCGCCATTCTCCATCCTGAAGGTTTCACATATTATCTTGTCTCTCCCTTCCACCTTTGCATATTCGAACAAATCTTCTAATTTTTGTATCCATTCCTCAGCCACAGCTGGATTGGCCGATTGCCCATTGAAACTTGTAGGATGAATACGATTGAATTTTTCACAGCTTAGTTTGCTGTGATTATTCCTTTGTTCACCACCTCGACTTTCACTCATTCGGTATTCTTCTAGGTATTGTGATTGGTGCTCCACTAAGCCCACCAATCTTTCAATTACACTTTCATTCTCTTGGCTAGTGCCCTCATCCATGGATCCCGTAACTCTTGGCATTGGTTATTTAATCCTAGCAATTGGCAAACAATACACATAAATAATCACATTCAAACAAAGCAATTTCAAACATACTTACAGTGGATGAAGCGTCTCATTGCAAAAGCTTGCATCGTTAAGTAGTCTATAAAATCGATTTTAAAACCCGATGGGCTCTGATACCATGTCTGTCACACCCTGTAAAAATTTAATTAAAAAAATGATTGCGGTAAACTTTTTCTTCCTTTAAAAATGTTCCTCTTGAATTCTTTTTCGTGAAAACACAGCAGAAGTGTTTAATTAGAAATTGTAGTAAACCCGACATTTACTTGAAATAAGATATTGTTAATCAAAATATCCATCAAATAAAATATCGCAAAGCCCATATAATATATATTATAGTCAAAACGTGTAATATACATAATAAACATCTTTACACAACATCATTTAACAAACTAAACTTTTAAAACACAACATTGTTCAAAGGTAAACACTCTAAAATACTTCAAGTGTACTTCTTGACATCCCCACCGGTCGGCACTTAACGATTCAAGCTTCCCGCACCGAATTTTCTCCTCCACGACATGATTGTTACATCGAACAGGGAGGGCTCAGTCCCTCACCTTCATCTTCATCACCTACATCACAAAGCATAACCTATGAGCCTAAAGCTCAGTAAGTAATCGAATGAGCCTATATGCCTAACATGAGCATGACGTTTCTTGAAAAACATGCACATTCATTTCGTTCTTTATCGTTATCTTGACTTAACTTGACATGTGTGGGTGTCACATCGTATGAAGGTGAATAGGCACCATATGGCCTCCATGAGGCAGCCAATTCCACCTTCTACCATAACTTGATATTGACTTTACATACATTTATGCATTGGATAATGAATGCGTCCCATACCACCTTCATCATCCGTTGGGTGATATTTTAAAAACATGCATGAGAAAATTTATTTGTATCTTTCATAAAACATGATGCATGGATATGTTTCATACATATGCATGACATGGTAACATAACTTAAGTACAAGCAAGATATTATATCAAACATCTCCCAAGTTAAACGTAATAAACATTCCTAGTAAACTTGACTTAACTTAACTCTTGACTTATAATAATACATAAATATCAAACAATGTCAATCAAGCACCAATCAAACCCAAAGCACTTGGGTCGGTGTACGGTGCGATACACCCGAACAGAATATCATCAATAACATTATCATAACAACAAACAACTCCTAAGACATTCTTTACTTAATGGATATCTATGTAATCAAACACATCATCCTTATGTCATATCCTTTGTGATGTAGTCCCACAAGGGGCCAATCACATTCAATGATTAATTACATTAAATCCTTAGCCTCATTGAAAAAAACTTCATCAATATATTGCTGCACTTGAAAACCTAAAACATAAGTAACATAATTTATTAATTTTAAAGTATCGCTTTGGTATAACATGATCTTCAATCGATTGTAACTTTAGCTAGACTAATCTAAATAATGTGATTCAGGTGTCTGAATGTTTCTTAGGATGTCTGCTCCAAACCATCATAAGACATCAAAGTAATTTCAAGCATCGAAACATATGTTATATGCCTAATTCAAAAACTGTCCATAATACATTTTTTTAGTAACTGTTGTATAACAGAAACTTCAATCGGTCAAAACTTAAGTTATACTTCTTGGATTGAGGCGATTCACGTGTTAACATGGCATGTTCCTTTTTCAATTGCTTATACTTAGATTTCAAGATATTGAAATCGTTAAGCAAGTCATGGAAAGCATCAAAAAATTCATTATCCTCATCTGAATTTTCTAAATCACTAAAGGAGTCAAGTACCTTGTCCTCCTTGGCCATGAAGCACATGTTAGCCATCTCCTCGTCTTTGGATGAGGAGCTTAACGAATCACTGTCATCCCAAGTTTCTTTCATGACTTTCTTCTTGTAAGCCTTGGGATGTCTCTTTGCTTGTGGACAGTCGGATTTGAAATGTTCTGGCTTTCCACACTCATAGCAGTTAAGCTCTTTCTCTTTTTCCTTAGGATGCTTCTCTTTTCTTGGGAACTCCCTTCCTTTCATCCTTTTTCTTTGAAGGAACCTCTTGAATTTCCTTGTAATGAGGGCGACATCTTCATCATCCTCTTCATCGCTCTCGGACTTATTATTAGTTGATGCCTTAAGAGCGATGTCTTTTCTCTTAGATAGTTCCTTCTCCTTAATTGCCTCCTTCTCATTGGCTTTCATCATGATCTCATGAGTCATTAGAGATCCGATGAGTTCCTCAACTTTCAAAGTCTTGAGGTCTTTAGCCTCTTGGATGGCGGTTACTTTTGGTTGCCATGCTCTTGGAAGAACTCAAAGAATTTTCCTAACACATTCTTCATCTGTATAAACTTTACTAAGCACTTTCAACCCATTGGTAATGTTAGTAAACCTTGTAAACATGGAACTAACCAATTCATCACTTTGCATAGAAAATAATTCATATTCATGCACAAGCATACTTAATTTATTTTCTTTTACTTGGTTAGTCCCTTCATGGGTTACCTCGAGTAATCGCCAAATTTCTCGAGCATTATCACAACCTTGTACTCTATTGAATTCATCTTAATTTAAGGCACAATACAAGGTGTTCATTGCTTTGGCATTTAGACTTAATTTCCTTAAGTCATTCTCATCATATTCATTACTCGGTTTGGGTATATTAATGCCATTCTCAGTTTTGATTGGCATGTATGGACCATTTTAAATTATATTTCATATGCTATAGTCCATAGCTTGGACAAATATTCTCATCCTAGTTTTCTAATATACATAATTATTTCCATCAAATAGGGGAGGCCTAGTTGTGGATTGACTTTCTAGGTTGGTGTTGTTCATGTTAAAAGCCATAATTCAATTTACCCAAAAAAAATAGCAAATATAGGTTAATCAATTTAAATACCTACTCTCATATCAATTGTAGGATCGAGATTAACCTAAGTAGGAGGGTGAATTAGGTTAACTAAGCTTTTTTGCAAGTTCAAGGATTTAACAATTATCTCTTCTTGATTTAGTTATCAATTCAATATGCAAACATAATCAATAATTATAAAAGTTGAGAGAGAGAGATATTAACACCGATCTGGTAACGCGGTTCGGCCAACCTTGCCTACGTCCGCGCTTCAAGGTACCTCCTTGAAGATCTTTCCCGCTCAAACCTTGAGCTTCACTACGATTGACTTATGGGTGTCAATCAAACCTTTGACTCTTTTCTTGAAGGAGCGTCACCCATTTTACAATGATCGTTCAAGGAAAACAAATACAATTTGTACGGTTATAAAAACCGACTCACTCAATCTCAAAAGTGATATACAAGTGTAGTAGTAGGATTTGAGAGAGTAAAAAGTTCTGGAATGAATTTGGCAGCAGTTCGGCGTAGATTTTCTCTAGTCAAATTCGTCCGTCAAAATGAGCTTGCTTCATCTATTTATCGTTTGCTTCTGAACTGGCGAAATGGGTCGACACACTCTGTTGGGGTTGACACATGCACTAGCCGGTAGACACATAAAAAATATAGCCGTTGGAAGCTTATGGTCAATTCGGTCGACAAAACTTTTTGTGCGGTCCACATAAACCTGAAGGATCCATCTCTGAAAAATCTGGGGTCGACACATGTAGGTTGGGGTCGACACATTTTGAACGTTGGAGTCGTCATGTAAAGTACAAGCTCAGCTTTGAGGGATCGACACATGGAATATTGTAGGGTCGACACAGTGTCTTTTCTAGGGTCGACACAGAAAGTTTGGATGGATCGACATGATTTGCACGTTGCACTGCCTTTCTTTGGGTCGACACAATTTGAACGTAAAGGTCGACATAAGGTATTATGTCGACACATTTTGGGCTGATATTCTGGTCGACACACAGAGTGAAAGACTCGGCCTCTGTTTTGAACAGGAGTCGACACAAAGTATTATGGGTAACCTTCTGAATTTTATAAAGGTCGACACAAGGTATTATGGGTCGACACAAAACACTGCACATGCTTAAAATTTATGCAGCACTTAAACAAATTGTTAGACTCTAATTGTACCCTTCAAAGAGGGTATTTCTCATGAATGGTTAAGTCTAATTTAAACATTGTAAAGTAGTTTATTTTATCTTTCATGTTTATCTTACATAGTTATCATAAACAATAATTGATTGCTTTAAAAACACTTTTAAAGCCAACACTATAAGCCCTAGACCCTAAGACAAAATCCTTAATTCTAAAATCCAAATCAACAAGCTCGAAGGCTTAGGCCATAAGCTATAATCTTATGCCCTAAGCTAAAGCCCTATGCCTAGGTCCTAAACCTTAAGCCCAAAACCAAGAGCCCTAAGCCCTAATCCAAATGTCCTAAGACCTAAATCCAAAGCCTAAATCCTTAAGCATTTTATTCTGATGTTGAATAGATTCTTTCATTTCAATTTCTTCCACTAAACAACATAGCGCTTAATACGACTTTTGTTCTACTTGCGAATCTTTCTTTCCTTAGGTGAATCAAAACCCAATCTCTTGGCTTGAATACGACTTTTGTTCGGCTTTTGTTTGCTTGTTGTACATAATGCTTTTTTTTCTATACTCTCCCTGACCTTTGTATGCAAATCTCTAACGAATTTTGCCTTTTTCTTTCCATCAAAATTAACAAACTCATTAGTAGGCAAGGATAGCATATCCATAGGAGTTAAAGTACTAAAACTATACACTATTTCAAATGGTGAATAAGATGTAGTTGAATGATTAACTTTATTATATGAAAATTCAACATGTGGTAGACACTTCTCCCATTGTTTTAAATTCTTAGAAATAATTGCTCTTAACAAAGTAAATAGTGTTCTATTAACTACTTTAGTTTGTCCATCCGTTTGTGGGTGCGCTACTCTTGAAAATAAAAGTTTACCTAACTTATTCCACAAAGTTCTACAAAAGTGACTTAAAATTTAACATCTCGATCACTAACAATAGTTTTTGGTAAGCCATGCAACTACACAATCTCTTTAAAGAATAAATCCGCAACATGTGTAGCATCATTAGTTTTTTAGCATGCAATAAAGTGTGCCATCTTACTAAATCTATCAGCAACTACGAAAATACTATACTTTCCACTTTGTGTTTTCGGCAAACCAATAACAAAATCCATTGAAATATTAATCCAAGGTTGACTAGGAACTAGAAGAGGAATATACTTTCTGTGTGGTTTGATTTTTGATTTAGCTTTCCTACACTCGATACATTTATCACAAATAACTTGCACATCATGTCTCATTTTTGGCCAATAAAAGTGCTCAAATAAAATAGTTAAAGTTTTGCTCACTCCAAAATGTCCTATTAATCCGCCCGCATGAGTTTCCCTAACAAATAGTTCTCTCAACCAACATTTAGGAACACAAAATTTATCTTTTTTAAACAAATAACCATCATGTCTATAATAATCTAAATATGCAATCTTTTTGCACAATTTCCAAATTTCACCAAAATCCAAATCGACTTCATATAATTCTTTAACTAATTCAGATCCAAGCAATTTAGATTGTAAGGACGTTAGAAGTACGTACCTTCGAGATAATGCGTCGGCAACAATATTTTCCTTACCTTTTTTGTACTTTATAACATATAGAAATGTTTCAATAAACTCCATCCACCTGGCGTGCCTCTTGTGTAATTTTCATTGTGACTTCAAATGCTTCCAACTTTCATGGTCAGAATGAATAATGAATTCCTTTGGCAACAAATAATGTTGCCATGTTTGTA
The DNA here is from genome assembly GCA_003255005.1 of Begonia fuchsioides. Lineage (NCBI taxonomy): Eukaryota > Viridiplantae > Streptophyta > Magnoliopsida > Cucurbitales > Begoniaceae > Begonia > Begonia fuchsioides. The sequence continues at coordinate 15,680 of QAOC01024726.1, forward strand.
GAGTCCTCACTAAAGCATACAACTCCTTGTCATATGTTGGATAATTTAAAGCAGCTCCATTAAGTTTTTCACTAAAGTAAGCGATTGGCTTGGATTCCTGCATTAAAACACCACCAATACCTTTTCCCGACGCATCACATTCAATTTCAAATACTTTATCAAAATTAGGTAATACAAGTAATGGTGCACTAGTAAGTTTATCTTTTAGAAGGATAAAAGTGTATTCATGAACTTGGTTCCATTTAAATTCAGCGTGCTTTTTAACAAGATCATTCAACGGTGCCGCGATAGTACTAAAATCTCGACTAAACCTTATATAAAAAACTTGCCAATCCATGGAAACTCCTAACCTCACTTGCATTCTTTGGTCTGGGCCACTCTTGAATCGCCTTGATCTTCTCTTTATCCATCATAATCCCTTTTGATCCTACAACAAAACCAAGCAAAACTACCGAATCCATGCAAAAAGTGCACTTCTTCAAGATAACATAAAGTTTATTTTCTCGTAATGCAATTAAAACCAAATTCAAATGTTCAACATGTGCATCTAAGGTTTTGCTATATATTAATATATCATCAAAGTATACAACAACAAATTTTCTGATAAAAGCTCTTAGCACATGGTTCATTAATCTCATAAAAGTACTTGGTGCATTAGATAATCCAAACAGCATTACTAACTACTCATACAGACCATACTTAGTTTGAAAAGCAGTTTTCCATTCATCCCCTTCTTTCATCCGTATTTGGTAGTATCCATTCTTTAAATATATTTTTGAAAATAAACAGGGACCATGAAATTCATCAAGATTGTCATCTAACCTTGGAATAGGATGTCGATACTTTATCGTGATCTTGTTGATAGCTCGACAATCCACCACATTCGCCAATTCCCATCTTTCTTTGGAACTAAAATCACAGGAACCGAGCATGGACTTTCTCACGAAACCCTTCTATACTAGCTCATCTACTTGTTTTTGGATTTCTTTTGTTTCTTCAGGATTAGCTCGGTAGGCCGGTCTATTGGGTATTGAAATCCCAGGCATAAAATCAGTTTTGTGTTCTATTTCTCTTAAAGGAGGTAACTCACTTGGAACTTCTTCGGGAAACACATCATCAAATTCCCTTAAAAGAGTAGAAACAACACTTGGAAACAAAAGGGTTAGCTGGTTAGTAGAAAGATAAATATCCTTGTACAAGAGTACAAGTACTTGTTGCCTTGCTAACATCACACTTTTCACCTCATTTTTTCTCGCTATTCCACTCATTTTCTCATTCTCTTGTTTTCTCTCTTTGCCATTTTTTTCAATCTCTTCTTGTTTTCTCTCATGCTCTATTTTTCTTTCATCACACTTTTTTTCACTCTTTTGCTCACATATTGGCTTTTCTCTCATTTTGAAATCTCTTATAATTTTCTCTTGATCTTTACTAGCTTCCCACGGTTTAAGTGGCTTGAGAATGATTGTCTTACCATCTTGAACAACGTTATACTCGTTCTTGAACCCATTATGCTTCACTCTTCGATCAAATTGCTATGGTCTTCCTAATAAAATATGTGTTGCTTGCATAGGAACCAATTCACAAAGAACCACATCATGATATTTCCCAATGGACAGAGCAATTTTAACTCGTTTAGTAACTTTGACTTCACCGCAATCGATCAACCACTATAGCTTATACGAATTGGGATGCTTTTCGGTTTCTAATCCCAACTTATCTACTAACAAAGTACTAGCAACATTAGTGCAACTCCCACTATCAATTATTAAACTACATACCTTGTTATTCACGTGGCATCTAGTATGAAATATGTGTTCTCTTTGTACTTCATCTCCATCGTCCTTGGCTTGAACATTAAGCACGCGTCTAGTGACTAAAAGTTCACCCCTCACAGGTTCCTCTACCTCCACATCGCTACAGTCTTCTAGTGGGGGCATCTCGCCATCACTTGAGTCCTCACTTTCAACATCCCCATTATCATATATTACTATTATTCTTTTATTCAGAAAATTTGAAGCATAGTGGTCGAATCCTTGACAACGAAAGCATTTAATTTCTCGAGCTCTAGTTTTTGGAGTAGTTTCAGCCTTACCTTTTATAGAAGCATTATTTGATGTAGTTGTTATCTTTCCCTTAAAATCTTCCTTAGGCTTTATAGTTTGTTTCTCGTGCCTCCAAGTTTATTTCAAATTTGAATTTGAAAAAGAACCACCCTTTAAATTTCCCTTTGATTTCAATTGTTGTACCACCTTGATAGACATGTGTAATAATTCCTCTATGTCTACATAGTGCTGCATGTCCACTATGTTATAAATTTCCCTATTCAATCCTCCAATAAAACGTGCCATGGTTGCTTCGTCTTCTTCTAAATCGGCTTTCATCATGGTTGATTCCATCTCTTTATAATAATCTTCCACACTTTTTGAACCTTGTTTTAGTTCTTGCAATTTCCTACAAAGATCTCGATGATAATAACTAGGAACAAATCTCTTACGCATAAATGTTTTCATTTCTTCCCACGTGGAAATGGGTCTTTCGTCGTGCCTTCTCTGAGTTCTCACTAGTTGATCCCACCATGTACTTGCATAGTCCATGAATTCCATTGAGGCTCTTTTCTTTGGTATAGTTGTGACAATCATAAATATGATTTACCTTTCTTACCCATTCCAAATATGATTCGGGATCACTTTTACCATGAAAAGAAGAAATCATCAGCATGATGTTGCTTAGGTTGCCATCTTCTCGGTTTTTTCTTGGATACCGCTCCTTTTTGTAATTGTTGCTCTCATTCTCGGACTCAACTTCTTGCTCTATTTTTTTAATATTTCCTCGTGCAAGGCTACTAGTTTGAGCCTCTAACATATTCAATTTCATTTCAATTTTTTTTATCTGTCCTTGTATGGCTTTGGCGTATGCCTCTTGATCGACAATAATTCGGCTTTCATCTATACTCATTTCTCAATATAAGAAGCAAAAGAAAACTGTTAGCGAATAAAAAAATATATAGACGGACCTCACTCACTCCCTCACGTGTTTACACTTAACCAATGCCACTCACACTCGTATTTCACTCAATTAATAGCTTTTATAAAATAGTCTCACACTCTTGCATTTTTCCTCTCAATTTTCTCTTTTAGTTCTTTATGTAAGAACCCAATTCAGGAGAAATATTCAGCAAGTAAAAATAATCAAGATCAAACTTTTAAGCCAAAAATTCAAACTTCCAAGATCGTCAAAGTCAAAATATTTTAAAGAAATAATGTGATCCAAGGAAAACGTGTGGATAATGATGAATGATGATAATGAAGTATTGCTCTAATGATGTAAGAGCAATAAATGCAAGGAATAACTTTAAAGTCACCAAAATTAAAAGAAATAACTTTGAAACAAATATTGATGACGGAAGTTAGTACGCACTTTTTGAAGTAACGAGATTTTTATTTTTATAATGGTAGTAATAAGGACAACAAGCAAAAAAAATCGTTATTTTTTTCACCTTTTTTTTTGCTGTGCTTTTGCTTTTTTTTTTTTGCACAGTAATTCTTTTTCACGTTTTTTTTTTCAGACGATTGTTTTTTGCTTTGCTTTTTTTTCTGATAGAAAGATAGGAAATAATAAAATAAGGAAGAATAAGAAAAGATAGAAAGATAGAAAATAGGAATTAATGAAATAAAGAAGAATAAGAAAGCTTAAATAAAGATAGAAACTTGAATAAAGGAGCCAAAGCTCTGATACCAAATGATGAGAACCACGGGTATATCAAACTGTAGACCCTTCAACAATGCGGAAAAAGACACATGGATCGCCTTTGAATCAAGTACGAGGAACTTGACCCCAATCGAACATTGCCGACGGAACCTAAGTTGTCAAACAAGGAGCTTGACCCAGACCGAACTTGTCGGTAAGAATGAAAGCTATCAAATTTGATATATCAAGAATTAACTTGATGAAGATTGAGTTCTTTGCAAAGAACCAAAGAGAAAATCTCTCCAAAACACTCAAGGTGAATTAATCATAAAAGTTGTCCCCTATTACAATAGCTTAAATGACTTTAAATAGGCTACAAACTTTCTAAACTAACAACAAGTAAATTAGGAAATATAAAGTAATTAGAAAACTTAATAAAATAAAAAGAAAGAATTTTTGGAATTGTTGCAAGGCACTCCTGTTTTGCTTGACCACCTTGTATGATGTCAATGTCTTCTTAAACACTTAACATAATAAGCATTTTATTTTGATGTTGAATAGATTCTTTCATTTCAATTTCTTCCACTAAACAACATAGCGCTTTATCCATTTTCTTGGTTCTTGACCTTGTCATTCGGCCTCCAATTCCTTGCAATTGGTCTTTCTTCTTGGGATTGATTTGTCTCATCACTTGATCTGCATCACCTTAAGCGCAAAGCCCTAAAGCCCAAAGCCGCAAGACCTATGCCCAAAGGATTTAGCTAAAAGCAATAAGCCCAGAACCTATGCCCAAAGCCCTAAGCATTGATCCTAAAGCCCTAAGCCATAAGCCCTAAACATTAAGAACTAAAGCCTAAGTTCTGACTTCTAAGTCCTATGCCCTAAGTACTAAGCAAAAATCCATATGACTTTAGCCCAAAGTCCTAAACCCTTTTCCCTATCCCTTATGCCCTGAAGCATTAAGCCCAAAGCCATAAGCTCTAAGCCTTAAGCTTTAAGCCTTAATTCCTAAGCCTTAACACTAAGCCCTAAGCCGTCAGCCTTAAACAATACGTCCTAAGTCCTAAGTTGTAAGCCTTAATCCCAAAGCCTTATGCCTTAAGTCTTCATGCCAAAGCCTTAAGCCATAAAGGCCAAAGTCGTAAGCCTTATGCCCTAGGCTAAAGTTCCATGCCCTAAACACTAAGCCTAGAGTTATAAGCCCATTGTCATAAACCCTAAGCTGTAGCATTAGTCCCAAAACCCTAATCCATAAAGCATGAGCATTAACTCTTAAATTGTAAGCCATCAGCTCTAATCCCTAAGCTCTTAGCGCGAAGTACTAAGCCATATGCCCTAAGCTAAAGCCATATGCCTAGGTCCTAAACCCTAAGCCCAAAACCCAGGGCCCTAAGCCCTAATCCAAACGTCCTAAGACCTAAATCCTTAAGCCCTGACCCTTAAGACCTTAGCTTAAGGTCCATGCCCAAAGTCCATAGTCCATAGCCCAAATCCTTAAGCCCTAAGCAAATATCCTTAAGCAGAAAGCCCTAAGCCCTCACTCCTAAGCGAAAGGACATATGCCCTAAGACCTAATCCCATATACTAAAGACCTAAGTTCTAATCCTTAAGCCCAAAATGCTAAGCCCTAAACAAGACACTAAAGCCTAACTCCTAACTCCTAAGTCTTATGCCATGATCCCTAAGCCTTAAGCACTAAGCTCTTTGTCCTAAGCCCTAAGCCTTAATTTTAATGCCATAAGCCTTAAGTCATAAGACCAAAGACTAAATGATGTGCCTGAGAACCCCCACGCACCGGAAGGCATGGTGACCCGCAGCCGTGCAAGGCGGACTTCTAATTTGTTTGTTGATTTGGCAGGGACAATATTTCCTCCAAGAGGCCTTTTAGATGCTCCCACTTCTATTGACAAAGAGCTCCCCAAGCTTTGCCTACAATGGGAGCATGAAGTGAGGGTGATAACCACCAAAGTACCAAAGGCTCCTCCTTCCAAAGCATCCTACCCGAGGGTGCACCAAGCCGTGACCTAGTTGATTGCTCTCTTTGGCATTCTTCATTCTAGCTTGAAAATATTATAGCAAGGGGAGGGCTGCTTGGTCATCACGTGATAAAATATATATATATGTATATATATATATATATATGCTTTATGTAGTTTAAAGTTGTAACCAGTCATTTTTGGGTTGTAGTTGTAACTTGGTGTTGGTTCGGTTTGGCCACTTCAAGTTCCATCTTGTTGGGACTTAGGGAAAACCTATTTTTTCCCAAGTAAAATTGTGATTTGTAATGCAACTTTGTGTGGTTTAGGGCCAAGAGTTGCTGGAGTAGGAGGCAAGTTGTTGGTGGGCCCTTTGTCCACCAAACTCCTATTTTAGCCACTCATTAGTTCCTAAAATAGGCTAGTGTCTAATTTTGTCATTTTTTGTAAGTTGGGAGGGTATGAAACTCTTCCCTCACGTATTTTGCTGCAGAAAATGTTTGTTGAAAAAAAACTTGAAGCTTGAAGCTCCATTTTCTCTCTCGGCGGTTTGTCCAAATCGGTGAGTAATATTCGGTTTGAGCGATCTCCAAAGGTGGTGAAGTTGTGCTAGCAGCCTCCAGCCTTGCTTCGACATTCCTCTATCTTGCATGGACTCAGTTTAATTCCGGAATTCCCATAGCTTTCATCTATAACCGGCCTGTGTCCATTTGTTGCAAATCTTTCCACCCGAGAACCCTCAAAGGGTCCTCAACTTGTGTTTCGTGTCCATTTTTGTTTCACTCGTGCGATTCAGCCCATTTTTTTTACTGAGATCTTCCTCTCTTCGTGTGTGTAGTTTTTCCCTCCAATTTTGTGTGCACAGCTCTTCCCAATCAGGAGTTGTGCATTAACCAACCTACCTCATTTCCAGCCATAGTGGGTACTGTTTGGGGTTTGACTGTACACTGAAAAGTGTCCCCATGCCAACTTAAAATCCCCACGTGCATTTTGTCTGAAATTTAGGACTATATTGAGTTTAATACTTAAACTTAATGTCCCCTAAGTTTCGGACTTAAAGCCCGTTTGCAATTGAAGTTGTGACGGAGCCAACACCCTCCCCTATTTCTTGGTTTTTCCTCTCGGGTTGGCCTTTAGCCGTGGCTGTTTATCCCTCTCCTTTCCCGAACACCTTCACCACTCTTGGAGCGTGTCATCTGGTATCAGAGCCCGGCTCTTCCTTGCCTCTTTCCTTACTATTAAGCCATCAATTCCTTTATCTTTAATGGCACATAAAAGTGGTGGCATGACCACTAGGAGTGGAGCGGTTTTGCAACCAAGCCGAGACCTCCCTTAAACGAGTGAACCACCTCCACCGCTAGTTTCATCCAAAGAATGTGAGCCCAATTTTCATAGAAAAATAGATGGCATTAACTGAAGATTGGACATGCTGGTGCAAAGAATGGAGACTCCAAATCCTCCTAGGCCGCCTCCCCCGGTTACTCCTAGAAGAAGAGCCGGAGTTGCTCGAGGCCGATTGTACGACGTGGAAGATTCGGAGGATGAATTTGAACCACGGGATAGACAGCCCCGTGAGAATGACTTGCGGCATTTAAAGGTGAGCATTCCACCTTTCAATGGTTCTTGTGATGGAGATTCATTTCTGACTTGGGTAGATAAGGTGGATAAGGTTTTTGAGTGCTATAACTATTCAGAGAAGTCTAAATTACAATTAGTGGCCTTGGAGCTTCACGGTTATGCTAGCTTATGGTTGGACAGCCTGAGATCTCAAAGGAGGCGTGACCGTGAGGAGGAAATCAGCACTTGGAGGGCCATGAAATTGATTATGAAAAGGAGGTTTGTACCTAGTCATTATAGACAAGAATTGTTCTTTCAACTGCAAAATTTGAGGCAAGGAAGCCTCTCGGTGGAAGAGTATTTGATGGAGTTTGAAACCTTATGGATCAGTTGTGATCTTGAAGAACTGGAGGAACAAATCCTAGCAAGGTTTCTAAGAGGGCTGTATAAGGACATTGGTGATGTGGTGGCGCTGCAAATCGTGGACTCCTTGGATGCAGCCATTCAATTGGCCCTACAGGTGGAAAGACAAAACAAGAAAAAGGGAAAGAAAAGTATCCTGCGGTCAGCTCCGGTTTTCAACACCCCTTACAAGCCACCTCTGTAACAACCCTCATTATTATTTTGAGAAATTAGACTTTTAAATGAAAAGTGTTTATTTGAAGTCCATTTTTGTTTTGGTTGTTAGGTCAAATTGTATCACGAATTCGAGTTTATGACCTTCATAAGAGTTAAAGTAGACTCTTAGAGTGATTTGTAGTCGTTAGAATCACTCGATTCAAAGATATGTAGAAAAAGTTATGGGCATCTCAAGTCAGTGTATGGAAACGGTAAAGCGTTTATGTCGACCCCAGGATTTTTGGAGGGGTCGACACAAAAACAAGTTCGGTCGACATAACGNGGCATGGGTTGCCACTCTTACTTCCATCCACGATTTCTTCCCCCTTTTCTCTCTAGCTTTCGTGCTCTAACTCAAGGAGGAGAGAGCTTGAGAAAGAAGTTACCAAATTTCAATCGGTGGTCCTCCTAGAAGGGAATCGGTGGTCCTCCTAGAAGTTACCTGAAAAGGAGGCACCAAGGCTGACCATGGTCCCCCCTTCAACACCCTTACCTGAAGCACAAAAGAGTTTCATGTGACTAACCCTTCAACAAATAAAACCCTAACTCTAACAAAAAAACCACCTTTTTCCACTCGGCAATTGTTCAACCAAAAAACTAACAAAACACTAAATGACATAAAAATGGGTCTCCCTCCATGTGAACTTGGGCTGATGAAGTACCCGAGGGAAATGGGCTTGGAATTCCCTTCTCCAGATGTTGGATGGACCATGCAATGGTCGGACCCTCGGCTAGGTTTATGTTGACTCGCGCCACCTCCAATTATGAGTGTAGGGGCATATGACTTAGAACATCCAAAGTTGAGCTATCCTTGATCATCCAAAGTATTGTGGAAAATTCCCAAGTGAGAAGATGTTTGAGCTATCCTTGATCATCCAAAGTTGGCTCTTCCATTAAGGTTCGTTTCATAAATAACCCTACAAAATGAGCAAACATGTTAGCAAACTTCTTGGCTCCGGCTCGGGTTATAGGCCCTCAGGATGTCTTCTCAGTTTTGGTCTCCAATTGCACATTATTAGGGCATAGGGATTAGGGCTTAGGGCTATGGGTTGGATCTTATGGCATAAGGTTTTTTGCTTAGGACTTATGGCTTATGGCTTTGAGCTTAGGGATTCAGCCTCAAGGCATTTTTGCATAGGCCGTAGGGCTTAGGGCATGTCTTTGGTCTTAGCGAAATGGGCTTTGGGAATTAGCCTTAGGGCTTAGGGCTTAAGGGAAATGGGTTAGAACTTATGGCATAAGGATTTTGGCTTAGCGCTTAAGCCGTAAGGATTTGGTCTTTGGGATTAGGTATTTGAGCTTAGGGCTGTTAGCTTAGGGCTTATGGCGTAGCTTTTAGGGCTAATGCATTTAGGTTCAAGACATGGGGCTTAGGGCTTTCGGCTCAAAACTTACAGGTTTATGCTTTGGGTTTAGGGCTTAGCGATAACATCTTTAGGCTTAACTCTTGGGGCTTATGGCTTAGTATTTTTGGCTCTGGGGTTTGTGCTTAGGTTTTTGTGCTTTGGATTTGGAAATTGGTGCTCAAGACTTAACCATGAGATTCACAGCTTAGTCCTTTGGGCTTAGGGGTTACGACATAGATCTTTGGGCTAAGGACTTATAAGTTACAGCTTTAGGCTTAGTATTTTTGGCTCTAGGGTTTGTGCTTAGGTTTTTGTGCTTTGGATTTTGAAATTGGTGCTTAGGGCTTATCCATGAGATTCACAGCTTAGTCCTTTGGGCATAGGGGTTACGACATAGATCTTTGGGCTAAGGGCTTATAAGTTAGGGCTTTAGGCTTAGGTCTTAAGTCTTAGGGGTTTGGGCTGAAAGCTTAGGGCTTAAGACTTATGACTTTTGGCTGAGGGCTTAGGGCTTTGTACTTTACGCTTAGTGCTTAGGGCTTAGGTCTAAGGCTTAGGGTTTAGGACTTAGGGATTAGAGCTTAGGGCTTAGGGCTTAGGGCTTAAGGCTTAGTTCTTAGGGCTAAGGGTGTAGGGCTTAGGGCTTAGTGTTTTGGGACTAGAGCTTAAGACTTTGGGATTAAGACGTAGGACTTTTGGCTTATGTAATATCGCTTATGGATTTGGGCTTTGCCTTTGGTTTTAGGCTTTAATCTTAAAACATAGGGCTTGAAGCTGAGGGCCTAGGACTTTCAACTTAAAATATATTGGTGAGGGCTTAGGTCTTCAGGCTTAGTGCTTAGGATGTAGGACTTATAGTTTAGGGCTTAAGACTAGGGCTTAGGGCTCCGTGCTATGAGTGTAGGGCATATGACTTAGAACTTAAGGTGTAGAGATTTAGGCTGTCTTAGGTCTTAGGGTTTGGGCTTCGACATTAGTCGTTAGAGCTTTAGGCTTAAGACTTAGTGGTTAGGTCTTAGGGCTTAAGGCTTAATGCTTAGGGCTTAGAGCTTAGGGCTTAGTGCTTTGAGCTTAGGGCTTAAGTGACACGCTCGGGGTTAGGAGGTGTCGGGATAAAACGGAACAAATGGAAAGACAAGGCAATCTGCCGAGAGAACAAGAATGACTGGTAGAAACAGGGGAGTGAACACACTAGAGCTCCAAATGCATATGGACCCTTGGGCTAAAATTTGGAGGACTTAAACTTTAAGGAGTGCGCTAACTTTGGCCAAATTTTCAGAGTGAGATCAGGTGGAGAACTTAAAATGGCACGAGGTGAATTTCTGGTGCACAAACAGACAAAATTGTTTTAGGCAGTACAGAAGGTATGGAAAGATCTCTGTACAACTTTCGATATATGTAATCTGGGAAGCCAAAAATTGACAGAGAATAACTTCAATGAAAGGGGAAGAGAATGTTGGGTTTTTGGAGGCAAAATCACGAATGGATTACAAGTTATGAAAATTTGAAATCAGGTCGACAGAATGGGCTTGAATTGATTAATCCACTAGAAAGGTGGAGAAAGGAACGTGCACAACTTCGAATTCAAGAAATCTGGGAGTGACATGTAAAAAAAAATATTTCTAGATGTGAATGAGGAACTCACATCCCAAATTTTAGGACATTAGCACCCGGGAAAACAGAAGTTTGCACGGAGTGGACTTTTGATGCACAAATCCACTCGGGTAAGGAAACAAAGACAACAATCACACCAAAAAACAACAAGACCCGAAAACAAATAAGGTGGGATGAGGGCTATATGACTTCCAATCTTACCTTGATCCTAATCAAGTGAGGAGGAAGGTTGGAATGAGGGCTAAGTGATCCTAGCAAAATCACCAACACCAAGACAAACCAAAACAAGGATACTACTCACCTTGGATGAAATGTCGTGAGAAAGGAAAGGGGGTTTGAGAGCTTCAAGCTTCCAAAGTTTTATCCAATTCTTTTCTACCTGCAAATGCTGAGAAAGGAAGGGTAAAAACCCTCCTTCCCACGAGCTACAAAAGGCATATGATTATCACCTATAGTCCTAAGTGCTAAACAAACATCAAGGTATGGTAAATGGGGCCCACCCTTGACTTTCATCACTAACAAGAGTGATGGTCACTAAGGGAAGGTAAAACCCATCCCCTAAGGCTTCCCAAGGATCTCCAACTTGCAGCCACGTTTACTAACTGACAACAAAAGAGAGACAAACATACTTGCATGGTTTTCACGCAAACCATGCAGGGAAGAGTACAACCGGTTTTCAAAAACCAAAATAAATAAAAACCGACAATCTTCCTTTTTGGGCCAATGCTTTCCTTCATCTTTTCACGAGTAAGGCCACTCCTTAGAGGCTCCAAATCGGACTCCATCCTTCAGCTCTTCATTGGACTCCATTAGGCCGTGGCTATTGGTTGCATGACGGAAGGTGTGTGGGCTGTTCTCGGATAGCCACCCCTTCTGGATGCCTCTGTAATGGCGATGGTTGACCAGGAAATATTTCTCCACAATTAATGACCTGCAGCTTAATGGAAACCTTGAGATGCTGGCTACATTTCGTATGAAGAACGTTTGGCCAAATAATGTGTGAAACGTTGTTTAAACCGCTGCCCAAGGCTCAGAGGTCAGATTGTACCGAAGCCCAAAATGTCAACATCTTCATCTTGGATGGTTGGGCCATGGAATGCATCAATCACACTAGTAATCTTGGCCACTTCATCCCAAAAAAACCTACAAAATGAACAAACACATTAGGAAACCAATTGGGTTGGCCTTGGGTTAGAAAACCCGTGGCCAAGCCCAAGGTGGCATTATCGCAAGGTAGGCTCTTGTTAAGGGCTTCTTGTTGCTCATCATGAACACACTCTTGAGTGCTCACTCCCGCGGGTTCCTCTTTGGCTAAGGCATCCTGAGGCATGTCATTAAGACTTCAAGCAGAAGATTTACGCTTAGGGCTTAGAAAATTGGGCTTATGGATTTGATCATTTTCTTTAGATTTGGGCTTAAAGCTTTGGCTTAAGGATTAGGGCTTAGAGATCGGAGCTTAGGACTTGGAACTTAAGTCTTAGTGGCTAGATTTAGGCTTAGGTTTAGGTCTTAGGGATTAGGGCTTCTTGATTAGGGCTTGGGGCTTAGAGCTTAGTGTTAGCTTTAACTATGATTAAAGTAATCATTGTTTTTTTATGATGAATATTAATATGTTGTATAATTGATTAACCATTAAAGAGAAGTTGATTTGAATAATGTATATGAAATACCCTCAACGATGGGTACCTTTTTTGTCTAACAAGTCGGTCGAGTTTTGCAGAAATTGTTAAGTCTGTTACAGGTTATCTTGACCGATTACCAGTTATGTCGACCCATCCTCAGGCAGAGGATAAACTTATGTCGACCGATTACAAGTTATGTCGACCCATCCTCAGGCAGAGGATAAAGTCATGTCGACCGGTTACCAGATATGTCGACCTATCTTCGAGCAGCAACCTACTTATGTCGACCGAAGCTCTTTCCAACGGCAACTCACTAAAAATTATGTTCACCAGTCAAAAGATATGTCGACCGATGAAGAGCAGAAAGAAGAGATAACTCCCAACGGCTATTTTTGAATGTGTCTAAACGGCTATATCTATGTCGACCGATCCAGCCTGCGCAGAAAAAAATCTATAAATAGTTGCTGAGATGTCGATTGATTAAATAAAGTATTTCAGGAGAGCAAAAAGAAAGCCGAATTGCTGCCAATTTTTAGAGAATCATTTTCATTATCTCAATCTTTGTATTTCTATCTTGAATATTCACTTGGTGATTGAGAGAGTCGGTTAGTAACTATAATCCTAGTATTAGACTCTATGAGCAAAATTTGTAAGAGGGTTGACGCCTCTCTTAAAGAAGAGTCACTGTAAAGGTTTGATTGACACCTGTAAGTCAATCGGAGTGAGCTCAAAGAATTGAGCAAGAAGAATCTTCAAGGAGGTACCTTCGAGCGCGGATGTAGGCAAGGTTGGCCGAACAGCGTTAACAATCCGGTGTCAATCTCGCTCTCTCTCAACTCTATTAAGTTGTTTATCTTTTCTGCATTAGAGTTTTAGATTGAGTAAACCATACGCACGAATTTGATTAAAGTTTAATCATCAGAGTAAAATTTTATTAATCTAATTCACCCTCCCTCTTAGGTTAATCTCGATCCTACAATTGGTATCAGAGCAGGAATATTGAATTTAACCTATAATTACTGTGATAATCATATGGCCTTTAATATGAATAGCACTAACATCGAAGGTCAATCCACAACTAGGCCGCCCCTATTTGATGGAAATAATTATGTCTATTGGAAAACTAGAATGAGAATATTTATTCAAGCAATGGACTTTGGCATTTGGAACATTATAGAAGATGGCCCATTTATTCCTACAAAATTAGAAAATGATGTTAGGGTGCCTAAGACTAGAATTGAATACAATGATCAAGATTTGAAAAATGTTAGTCTAAACGCTAAAGCCATGAACATGCTATATTGTTGTCACATCCTCCTTACGTAAGTAATAAAATAGTAATCTTAAGAGGAAAATCATATGTAATATTTGGTCACTTACTTTACTTCATAAAATGCATACAAAACTTAAACTATGTACTTAAAACGTAAATCGTAGTGGTCAATAATATTAAGTTATACAACATACATTGCAAAACATTTCTTACATAACATTGTATTCAGCAAAACTAAGTACTTAAAACGTTTTATTTACACATATATAAACTTTTCAAAACATGTACTTGTTCGTTTTCATACATCTCCCACGGGTCGACACTTAACGATTCAAACCTTCAGCGTGGAATGCCTTCATCCCGATCTGAAAATTCTACATTAAACATGGAGGGTTATCACCCTCAACTTCTTCTTCATCACCTACATCACAAAGCTTAAACAATGAGCCTAAAGCTCAGTAAGAAATCAGGTGATCCTACATGCCTAACATGATCATGAACTTTTCATAAAACATGCATATTCATTTATTTCTTAACATTTCATTGACATTTTCTTAACTTTTATCCGTTTGGGCGTTACGTATCGCCATCCCCTCACAGATCCGTTTCATAACACTTGTCCGCTTGGGCGTTACGTATCGCCATCCCCTCACGGAGGTGTTTCATAGCATTTCTTAATTTCTGTCCGTTCGGGCGTTACGTATCGCCATCCCCTCACGGATTTGTTTCTTAACCTTTATGTACAATTCATGCATGAATGATGAGAGTGTTCCATACCACGCTCATCAATCGTTGGGCGACATTTGAAAACCATGCTTGAAAACATTTTCGTATTCTTTATAAAACATGATGCATGATACTTTCGTGCAATGCTTAATAACATTTCATGCTGTATTTGTAAACATATCTCTCTATAGCATGCTTAACTTAAAAACAATCAACATAGCACATTCGTCTCCAAAGGTAAGTCCATTGACTTCTATAGCTATTTTTTTATTCTTTACGTACTTAAGCGATACATAGATACATACATCCACAATTCAATGGCATTCATACACCAATCAAACCCATATTATTGGGTCAGTGCACGGTGTGATGCACCCCAAACAGAATCAATACATAATATCCTACATTTTTATCTTACGTAACTCCTTACTATCTACCAAACAAACCCTAGCACTCTCTTTGTGATGTAGTCCCACTTAAGGGCCAAACAAGAGTGAGATTCACTTACATGTCTTCCTTGCTTAAGTTTGTCGTGTCAAAGTCTTCAAAGCTCCAATGGGTAACTTTAATCACCTAAACATAACAAAGGTTGACAATCTTAGTCAAACTCGTAATGTTCTGCTTTTGACCTAAACGCCGACGTATATAACTTTTTCTTTATAAATCCAAATTGCATGATTAAGCTATCATTCTCATCCTTAAGATGTATAATACAACTCATTAGAAGACATCAACATGAAATTCGGAATTAAGAATCTCGTATCACTCACCTCTTTAAATTCGGGCAGAATGCACCGAAAATGTTTATGCATGAACTTGTCTTGACTAATTAATGCATTTAATCTATAAAACGTCCAATTCAACCTTCATAACTTATTTCAAACTAAATTTAATCATTAAAAGAGTGGTTTGAATGATTCTTACCTCAAAAGATCCGAATTGAAGAGAGGAACACTTTCCTCCAAAGGGTTGAGGGTTAAACCTTGTTCTAGATTGATCGGTTTTCACTTCTTTCTTAGAAACCCTAAGTTTACTCTGAAATTTGAGAGAAAACAGGAGAGGGAAGAGGTAAGTTTCGTGGCTGAATGAAGAACTTCAGAGCATTACAAGGCACTTAATCGGTTTTGTCTCATTGTGGAAGTTGAAAGGTTTGCATGAGGTGGCTTTCAAGCATGAGGTGTCAACCGCAAGTTAAAAGTTTCATAACATTTTCTACAAAACTCTGATTTTCATAATTCAAACGTCATTCTATTCCTTATTGAGTCTTGTTGAACTTTGTAGAATACATAAACTTCAAATTGTAAGTTTAAGATTATCAAATGTACGAAATACAAAACATCGTCCAAAAGTTCACATTTCCTTAGTTCAGTTTTCATTCATCAACTTCTAAAATGCATAACTTTTTCACCAAAACTCCTATTGAGTTGTTCAACCTATCAATATTCTCCTTTTGATGTCTTCAACAATTTCTTAGAATACCACTTTGTCAATTAAGCTCATTGGTTGCATGATAAAATGGGAAAACCGAAACTATCTCATTATCGATCTTTAACCCGGTTGTTGTTACCAATCTGTAAGTTTCCGAAACTCATAACTTTCTCTACGAACCTCCAAATCAAGAAATTCTTGTTGCTATAGTTTCATCAACGAATCTACTTAATTTCATTAGAAGGACTTAAACTCATTTAAAGAACTTATCTCCTTTAAAATCAGATAACTTTGTTCATCATTCAACATTGATAGAACTTACAGTACTTGGAAAAGTCGGGTGTTACAATTGTGCTCTCTCTAGTAATGAATTTAATAGAATTCATGGTTGTGAAAATGCTAGAGAAATATGGCGATTACATGAAGTTACTCACGAAGGTACCAATCAAGTAAAAGAAAATAAAGTCAATTTACTAGTCCATGAGTATGAGTTATTCACCATGGATAGGGGTGAGTCTATTGGTTGTATGTACACTCATTTTACTAACTTGATCAATAGCCTAAAGGTTCTTGGTAAGGTATATACAGAGGAGGAGTGTGGGCGAAAAGTTCTTCGCGTTCTGCCTCCAGCTTGGCTACCAAAGATGACGACAATTCAAGAAGCCAAGGACCTCAAAGTGCTGAAACTTGAAGAACTCATTGGATCCTTGATGACCCATGAGTTGACTATGCAAGCCAATGAGAAGAAAGAACTAAAAGAGAAAGAGATATACAAGAAGAAGGATATTGCTCTCAAAGCTTCCTCGAGTAAACAGGAAGAAACAGAAAGTGAGGAAGAAGAGGAAGAGATAGCCCTCATAACAAGGAGATTCAACAAATTCCTTCAAAAGAGAAGGATGAAGGGAATCCGAGCCTCAAGAAGTGACAAAGCAACAAATGAGAAAAAACAAGGAAATCACTTGCTTTGAATGTGTAAAAGTGGGACACTACAAGTCCGAGTCTCCTAAGATCAAGAGAGCTCCCAAGACATTTAAGAAGAAAGCAATGAAAGCTTCTTAGGAAGATTCCGATAGCGACTCCACATCTTCTGAAACTTGAAGAAGTCGCCAACATGTGCTTCATGGCTAAGGAAGATGAGGTACATCTCTCTCTTAGCGATTTAGAGCTTAATTTTGAGGAAGAAGAGGATGATCTTCTATCCAACTTTAATGCATTACTTGATGATTTTAGCATGCTCAAAACTAAATACACAGAATTGAAAAAGGAGCATGTAAAATTACTCAAAAATCCTGAAAATGTTCATAGTATATCTCATGAGGAGTTACATCATGATGTAGATGAACTAAAGAGGAAAAACTCAGATCTAAACAATATAGTTCTCAAGTTTACAAATGGTAGTAAAAACTTGAACATGCTACTAGGTAGTCAAAGATTAACATTTGACAAAGCTGGTTTGGGTTATGAATCACATAAGAAGAAAATGTCCTACAAGAACCTATTTGTAAAACCAAGTGCATGCAATAGGTGTAATAGAATAGGACATCAATCTTTTAACTGCCCTATAAATTCGAGAG
Source organism: Begonia fuchsioides (assembly GCA_003255005.1). NCBI lineage: Eukaryota > Viridiplantae > Streptophyta > Magnoliopsida > Cucurbitales > Begoniaceae > Begonia > Begonia fuchsioides. The sequence goes on from QAOC01024726.1 coordinate 33,101, forward strand.
TCACAAAGTTTAAGGTAGTGGAGAAATGGGTTCCCAAAGTAACCAATGCTAACCCTCTAGGACCCAAAATGGTTTGGGTACCTAAGAAGAGGGTATGATGTGTTGCGTAGGTGGAAGGTGGATCCATGAAAGATCTCTGGTTCCTTGATAGTGGATGTTCGAGGCATATGACAGGTGATCCTTCAAACTTTGCATCAATCAAGCAGAAGAAAGGAAATGTCTCCTTCGGTGGGAATCAAAAAGGGAAGATTATTGACATTGGAAACATAGGTAAATCTTCCTCTCCTATTATTGAAAAGGCTCTATTAGTTGATGGTTTAGAGCATAACCTTCTAAGTGTTAGTCAATTATGCGACAAAGGATATAGAGTTATCTTTGAATCTAACACTTGCTTAATTGATGATATATTAAATGGAAAAACGTTATTCATTGGATATAGAAACGAAAATGTTTATACTATTGACTTGAATGTTGTCTTATGTGTTGATGAAAAATGTTTTTCCGCAAATTCTTCTTGTGATAGTTTGTCTTGGCATAAGAGGCTAGGACACGTAAGTATGAATACCTTAGCTAAGATATATAGGAAGAATCTTGTTATGGACCTTCCAAAGATATCCTTTGAGAAGGATAAAGATGCGAAGCATGTCAAATGGGGAAACAAACAAAGTCTTTGTTTGCTTCAAAGTCAATTGTATCAACCACGAAACCTCTTCAACTTCTTCATATGGATCTCTTCAGTCCTTCCAAGGTAGCTAGTCTAGGTGGGAAGTATTATGCCTATGTCATCGTTGATGACTATTCTAGATTTTCTTGGGTTTTCTTCATAAGATCAAAGGATGAAACCTTTGATATATTCTTCTCATTTAGGAAGAAAATTCAAAATGAAAAGGAGCTTTCTATCGTGGCTATTCGTAGTGATCATGGGGGAGAGTTTGAAAATGAGAAATTTGAACTCTTTTGTTGTAAATAAAGAATAGATCATAGCTTTTCATCCCCTAGAACTCCTCAACAAAATGGTATTGTTGAAAGATAAAATAGATCCTTGCAAGAGCTTGCAAGAACTATGCTTAACGAATATGCTCTTCCTTAGTATTTTTGGGCGGAGGCCGTCGCTACGGCATGCTATGTTCTCAATAGAGTATCTATTCGCCCAATCTTAGAAAAGACACCTTATGAGCTATGGTCAGAAAAACACCAAGTGTTAAATACTTTAGAGCCTTCAGATGAAAATGTTTCATTCTTAACACTAAGGACAACCTAGGAAAGTTTGACTCCAAAATGGACTTAGGTATTTTTCTAGGCTACTCCTCATCTAGCAAAGCCTATAGAGTCTTTAACAGAAGAACCTTAGTGGTCGCAGAGTCTATGCATGTGACATTTGATGAAACACCTAACCCAATTAGCATAATGGGTGAAGATGATGGTTTGGAAAACGCCATGGACTCTCTATCTCTTAAGGATAATGATAAAGCTTCTTTAGATGTGTTTCTACGGATCATCCTTCTAGCACTATAAATTTAGTTCCACAAGATGACATTGTGAGAAGTCTCCCTAAGGAATGGAAATATGCAAAAAGTCATCATAAGGAAAATATTGTAGGTGATCCTAGCTTAGGAGTCAAAACTAGAGCCTCCCTTAGAAATCTTTGTGGCAATGTAGCCTTTATCTCTCAAATCGAGCCGAAAAAGTTTGATGAGACCATTGTTGATGAAAATTGGATTATGGCCATGTATGAAGAGTTAAATCAATTTGAGAGAAGTCAAGTGTGGGAGTTGGTTCCTAGACCTAAGGACCGCACCATTATTGGAACTAAATGGGTATTCAAGAATAAACAAGATGAAAATGGTGTAGTCATTAGAAACAAGGCAAGACTAGTAGCAAAAGGTTACAATCAAGAAGAAGGTATAGATTTTGAAGAAACCTTTGCGCCAATAGCTCGAATGGAATCAATCCAGATGCTTCTCGCATATTCATATCATAAAGACTTCGTTCTTTTTCAAATGGACGTTAAGAGTGCTTTCTTAAACGGGTATATAATGGAAGAAGTATATGTAGAACAACCATTGGGTTTTGAAATCTTTGATAAGCTAGGTCATGTCTACAAACTTCACAAAGCACTCTATGGTCTTAAACAAGCTCCTCGTGCTTGGTACGAAATGTTAAAGAATTTTCTCTTGGATAGAGAATTTAAAATGGGCAAAATAGACTAAACTCTCTTCACCAAACATTTTGGTGATGATTTGTTAATCATTCAAATCTATGTAGATGACATTATATTTGGAGATTCCAACAAAAATCTTTGCGATAGTTTTGCTACCCTCATGCAAGATGAATTTGAAATGAGTATGATGGGGGAGCTTAAATTCTTCTTCGAACTCCAAATTAAGCAATCTTTAGATGGTACATTCATTTGTCAAGAGAAATATGTCAAAGAATTACTCAAGAAATGTGGTATGAACTCTTGCAAATCCTCTAGAACTCCTATGAGTACCACTACTAAACTAGATAAGGATGAAAATGGTAGAGAAGTTGACATTAAGAAATATCGTGGAATGATTGACTCTCTTCTCTATTTAACCGCTAGCCATCCCGATATTTTATTTAGTGTATGTCTATGTGCTAGATTTCAAGCAGCTCCTAAAGAATCTCACTTAAATGTCGTTAAAAGGATATTTAAGTACTTAAGTGGCACCGTTGACTTAGGCTTGTGGTATCCTAAAGGTGTCTCTTTTGACTTATTGGGATATTCAGATGCAGATTACGCAGGTAGTTTAGTTGATAGAAAAAGCACCTCCGGTACGTGTCACTTTCTAGGAGAATCTTTAGTTTCATGGTTCTCGAAGAAACAAAACTCAGTAGCCTAGTTGTTGTGCTCCAATGCTTTGGATGAAGCAAACTTTAGAGGACTACAATCTCACATTCACTAAGATTCCTATCAAATGTGACAATACAAGTGCTATAAATATCTCTAAGAATCCTATTCTTCACTCTAGAACAAAGCACATAGAAATTAGATATCACTTTATCAAAGATCATGTGAAAAGAGGAGATATTATCTTAGAATTTGTAAACTCGAGTGATCAATTAGCAGACATATTTACCAAACCATTAGATGAGAACACCTTTTGTGGAATTAGAATTCATCTGGGGTTGATTCGATTCAATGATGCTTAGATGCATTGTCTTATGTCTGCTGTCTGCGGTAATGTGGGTCGACATAATGGGAAGTGTCGACCAGACCATCGTCCTGGTAAGGACGCAGTCGACACAAGTATTGATATGTCGACCGGTTGATCGTCTCTGTTAAGGAAGCAGTCAACATAATAAGATGTATGTTGACTGGTTGATCGTCTCGGGTAATAGAGCGGTCGACATAACTATGAATATGTCGAAAGATGTGTGTCAAAACTTCTAGTTTTTAAAAGAACCTCGTCGCGCCCTAGTTTCTTTCTCTCAACCTCTCCCACAAAAAAATCCCCTCAAACAACTCCCAATCTGTTCTCCGGCGATTCCAAGCCCTCATTTGACAATTCCAACCTCGTTTTCGATTGCTCCTCAGTCTCATCCTCTATCTTTCCTTTAATATAAATGGCATCCACTTCCAAACTCCCCATCAAGAGGAAGCGCATGGGAAAGTCAAAATCGACCAGTGAAACGTCGATTCCTCCAGCTCTGATAGTGGACAAACATCTCTTTCGAAATTCAGATGCTCTAGATAAGTATACTCAGATTCTACATGTCAAACCTCTTATATTAAGTAGAGTATTTCTACCCTATAGGATTATGGGGATTGATATCACTGAGCTTTGTGAATATCTAGGACTAAAGACGTTATTTAGACTATGTAATTCGTATCATGAGGAAGCTATACGACTTTTCTATGCAAATTTGCAAACAATTCCTCACCCACTCACTCTCAAGAGTTTAGTCTACGGTAAATCGATTAAGTTTACAAACTCTTCATTGAACTCATTATTGGGTTGTGAGGTAAATGAGTTTACAGATCGATACTACGAGCAAGGGAAGGAACCCGCTCTAGTTCGATGCTCGGATTATAAGGATTTTTTTAAATTGGTTGCTAAGGATCCAAACAACTTTCCATACAAGCCCAAAGCTAGTGATCTCAACATAACGACACGTTTAGTTCATCACATCATGACCTAAAATCTTTTGCCTAAGGACGGGCATAAAGATCACATTAGCCATATGAAACTATATGTTCTATATATGTTCTTTACCCGCGTTGCTTTAATGTTGGATTTATCATCATGCTACGTATGATGGAAGTGCTAGACAAAGCATCCAAATCATTACCATTCAATATTTTGCTAATTGAGATTTTTGCTCAACAAGGAGTAATTTATCCCTCTCCCGCTTATCTAATCAAAGTCAGGAATCATGATATCTACTCTGATTCGACCGATCAAGAGCAGAAAGAAGAGATAACTCCCAATGGCTATTTCTTAATGTGTCTAAACGGCTATATCTATGTCGACCGATCCAGCCTGCGTAGAATGAAATCTATAAATAGCTGCTGAGATGCCGATTGATTAAATAGAGGATTTCGGGTGAGCAAAAAGAAAGTCGAATTGCTGCCAATTTTTAGAGAATCATTTTCATTCTCTCAATCTTCGTATTTCTATCTAGAATATTCACTTGGTGAATGAGAGAGTCGGTTAGTAACCGTAATCCTAGTGTTATACTCTGTGAGAAAAATTTGTAAGAAGGGTGACGCTTCTCCTAAAGAAGAGTCGCTTAAAGATTTGATTGACAACCGTAAGTCAATCGGAGTGAGCTCAAATAATTGAGCGGGAAGACTCTTCAAGGAGGTACTTTGGAGCACGGACGTAGGCAAGGTTGGCCGAACCGCGCTAACAATTTGGTGTCAATCTCTCTCTCTCTCAACTCTATTAAGTTGTTTATCTTTTCTGCATTAGAGTTTTAGATTGAGTAAACCATACAGACGAATTTGATTAAAGTTTAATCATCGGAGTAAAATTTTATTAATCTAATTCACCCCCCTCCTAGGTTAATCTCGATCTTACACTTAGGGCTTAGGGCTTAGGGCTTAGAGCTTAGGGCTTAGAGCTTAGGGCTTAGGGTTTATGACATAGGACTTACTGTTTTGGGATTAAGACTTAGTGCTTAAGGCTTCATGCTTTGGACTAGCAGCTTATGACTTAGGGCTTAAGTCTTAGAGATTTGGACTTAGGTGACACGCTCGGGGTTAGGACGTGTCGGGAGAAAAGGGGACAAATGGGAAGACAAGACAATCTGCCGAGAATAAGAAGGACTGGCAGAAACAGGGGAGTAAAGACACTAGAGCTCCAAATGCATACGGGCCCTTGGACTAAGATTTTTGAGGAATTAAACTTAAGGAGTGGGTTAAATTTGGCTAAATTTTCAGAATGAAAACACGTGTAAAACTTAAAATGGCACGGGACTAGTTTCTAATGCACAAACCGACAAAACAGGACTTGGCAGTACAGTAGGCAGTGAAAGACTTCTGCACAACTTTCAATACGGAGAGTCTGGGAATGAGAAAATTTTCAGAAATCAATTTCAATGAAAGAGGGAGAGAATTCAAGTGGTTAGAAAAAAAAACACGAGTAGATTACAAGATATGAGAGTTTAAAAATCCGTCGACAGAATGGACGGATTTCAGGTACTCGGGTTGAAGACAGTGGAAAGATGAAGGCACAACTCCTAAATGGAGGAAACAGGGGACACAATGAAAGACCAAATAGTTTAAGACACGAAAGAGGAACTCACAGTCCAAATTTTAGGAAATTAGCACAAGGGAAACAGAAGTTTATACGGATGATACTTTTGTGACACAAACTGGAATTAGGTTAAAATAGAACCGGCAGCAACCAACAAGAACAATAATAATCCCCAAACAAACAAATGCAAGGTTGGCTATGTGATTTCCAAGCTTACCTTGACCCAAAACAAGTGTGGAGGAAGATTGGAATAAAGGCTAAGTGACTCTAGCAAGACACCAACACCAAAGACAAAGAAAGATTATGGATATTACTCACCAAAATCTTGCCGTGAGAAAACGGAAGGATTGAGAGAGCTTCAAGCTTCTGCAATTTACCAAATTATTTTCTACTTCATTAGACGTTGGAGGAGGGATTCATACCCCTTAGAACTTACACAAAAGACAAAAGCAATTAAAAACCTAAATTTAGGACTAATGAGTGGCTAAGTAGGAGGTAGGTGGGAAAAAGTGGCCCACCTTTAACTTGTCTCCCAACTCAAACACTCCCTAGACCTAAACCACATCTAAAAGACTTTACAAACTCAAACTTCATGGGAAATAATATTTCCCTTAAGCTCCAACATGATGGAGCATAAATTGGTCCAATCCGAACCAATTTCCAGCAAATTGATCCAAACCGAACCAACCTCTATACATCATTTCAAGCTACTAGAATAATTACAATTTACAAGTACTCTAAACAAGCAAGAAATCTCCAAGTGACGAACTAGAAAACCTCCATTGTTGGACCAACCTCTCCTTTGATTTATTGGGCTCCAATCCGTGCTCAAAGTGAAGAGGATTTTTGACAAGGTTCGGTCCATCACTTGTCCATTGACAAATGGATATGATCACTTGCATCCTTCTTGGACCACACTTGAACAGCGTCCTCTCCCATGGTGGACAAAGTTAAGTCAGATTTCCCTTCTTTTGGAGGTGGACATGGCCGAGGCTCGAATAGGTTGTCTCGGGAAGAAAGGCTTTGGGCATCGGTCGTCAACTTCTCCTCTTCAAATTCCCAATGCAAACAATTTTTGGGAAGCACTTTGTCAAGGGGTGAGGGATCATCTAAGAGGTCCATTAAAGGAAATGTCACACCTGCAAAATCAGCAAACAAGTTAGTAAATTATCTTGCACGGCCTCGGGTTATCAGGCATGTTATCCCCTCTGGGTGGTTGAGGATTTGTCCTCCAATCCAGGGGTTGCTCCTCTTCACCCTCTTCAATCTCCCCCAAATAAGGGGAAAGGTCTTGGACATTGAAAGAGGTGGATACTCCATAGTCTCCCGGAAGCTTCAACTTGTATTCATTTTTATTAATCTTCTCGGTGACTTCAAATGGTCCATCGGCTCTAGGAAGGAGCTTGGATTTTATTTGATTAGGAAACCTCTCCTTTCTTAGGTGCAGCCACACAAGATCTCCAACCTTGAACTCCACATCTTTACGGCCACGTTTGGAAAACTTAGCATAAGCTTCATTCTTCTTGCCTATGGCCCTTTGCACCTTTGTATGCATGGCTTTGATTTGTTTAGCCTTTTGTACTCCATCGGGATTAACTAATTCATGACTTGGCAAGGGGATCAAATCCAAGGGCGTTGAGGGGTTGAAGCCATAAACAACCTAAAAAGGAGAAGCTTGAGTTGCACTATGCACACTTCGGTTGTATGCAAACTCCGCATGAGGCAATTGTGCATCTCAATCTCAGAGTCTCTTTCCCACAATACTTCTTAGCAAGGCCTCCAATGTTCAATTCACAACCTCCATTTGGCCATCTGTTTGGGGATGAAACGATGTGCTAAACATCAACTTAGTTCCGAGTTTCCTCCACAAAGTCTTCCAAAAAGAGCTTAGGAATTTTGTATCCCGGTCCGAGACAATTGTAGTGGGAATACCATGTAGTCGGACAATTTCCTTGAAAAACAAATCGGCCACTTGGTTGGCATCATCGGTTTTGCGGCAAGCAACAAAATGTGCCATCTTGGAGAAACGATCAACAACTACCATAATTGCCTCTTTGCCTCTTGGGGTCCGAGGAAGTCCCAAAACAAAATCCACACTCACATCCACCCAAGGTTGAGAAGGCACCGGCAATGGCATATACAATCCTTGGGGTAACACTCGGCTTTGGGCTAGAGATTAATTCTTTGAGCTTTGGAAAAGGAGCAATCACCCCAGCTCGAGCTAAAGAGTTTTCTAATCAATTTTCTCTTTTTGTAGGAAATGTTGAGAGCGGAATAACTATAGAGGAACCAACCCCGAAAGACTTGGAGAAACCAAAACATCTTTTCACTTGGGAAGTCTTGGAAAAGGAGGTTAAGCTATTCTCTAATCTTTAAACGACCCCTCCAAATCTCCGTTGCAAATTCAATATGCAACCCGAGAACACCCTTCCTTAATATCACCCGTTTCCGACCCATTTCTTCCCTTCGTTCTCACCTGAAGTCCACTTTGTTCCCCTTTTCATTCTTGAAGCTTGTCATTTGGTATCAGAGCTATTCATCCCCTCCCACCCTTCCAGTTTTCTAGTATTTTGTCTATCTTGTGGAGTTAAAGCATGATGACTCAAAGTGGAGCAAACCACATGATATGCCGGGGATTCACCAACAACCGAAGGGGGCAATTACTCGGAGCCGTGCAAGATATTTTTCTAACTTTTTTGTTGATTTTTCAGGTACTTCTTTCCCTTCCATTGTTTTTTTATGCTCCTTCACATCTGGATCAAAAACTCCCCAAACTTTGCTTATAATGGGAGTTTGGAGTAGAACAAACCGATGGCCGAGAACACCAATTGATGTCAAAGCCATACCCGGCACCATGCATGGAGAAAATCGATTATCCAACGCCAATCTTAAAAGAAGAAGCCTTCCAAGGAGTTCCTGAATCATCAAGGAAAAAGGTCAATTTCGAACAAGGAGCATGAAGGAAGTCTCGGGTTTATAAATTTCTTGTTTTTTTTTTAAAACCCGATTGTATTTTTTTCCTTGCATGGTTTACGTGAAAACCATGCAAGAATGTGTTGTTTATTTCTTTGATGTTTGTTGTTTAGTGTAGTGGCTGCAAGTGGGAGGTTAGGTTGTATTAGGATGGGTTGCAGCCATGTTGTAGCTGCCCATGCCTCTCTTTTGGTGGAGAAGTCTTTGTGGCCCCCACTTGCCATCCCTCTTTAATGGTGATTTGCTTAGGTTTATAGGAGGCCATTATGCCCCTTTGTAGCTAGTGGGAAGGATTTAACCTCCCTTTCTCAGCATTTTGCAGACTAGAAAATGTTGAATGTTGAAGCTTGAAGCTCTCCCCATTTTCTCTCACGGAAAAGCAAATTCAAGGTGAGTAATATCCTTGATCTTTGGTTTGTAACGGTGTTGGTGCCTTGCTAGAGCCACTAAGCCCTATTCCAATCTCCCTTCCTCACTTGTTTAGGATCAAAGGCGAGTTTGGAAGTCCCATAGCTAACCTTCCATTTGTTATTGTGATTGTGTTGTTGCTTGTGTGTTGGTTGCTGTTTTTATTTCTACCCGAGTGGATTTCGTGCACTAAAAGTCCACTCTGTGTCATTTTCTATTTTTCGTGAGTAAAAACCCTAAATTTTTGGTTGTGAATTCTTCTTTCATGGCCTGAAATTTCTGTTCTTTCCTTTTACCAAAACCCTTCGCCCATCAAAAGTTGTACTTACAACTTCCCCCTCATTCTGCCCGAGTTCCCGAAATCGAACAGTTTCTGTCCATCCATTTTCCAACCTACATATCTCCTAACCTACCGTGTCTTTTTTCATCAAACCACTTGCATTTTCTTTCCCTTTCATTGAAGTTGTTTTCTGCCAATTTTTACATTCCCAGGTTGCCTGCATTTGAAGTTGTGCAGAAATCTTTACCCCTCCACGTCACTGTTTTCTGTTTTGTGTCTGTTTGTACACTCAAAAGTATTCCCGTGCCATTTTAAGTCCTCACGTGTTTTCAAGCTGCAAATTTGGCCCAGCTTAGTCCACTTCCTAAAGTTTCATTTGGCTGAGTTTATTTGACTTAATCCTGTATGCATTTGGAACATTAACCGTTACACCTCACTGTTTCTGTCTTGGACTTTCTCCTTGGCAGATTACCCTTGTGTCTTCTTTCTCCCGACACTTCTCATAACCCCGAGCGTGTCACCACAACCCCAACCGAGACCTTATTCCACAACAAAACCCTCCTTCGGTGACCCGTAACCTGGAAGTTCCAGAGTCGAGCATAGAAGGACAACTATATGAGATCAATAATAAGTTTGAGATGGTATTCCAAAGGTTGGATGCAGCCTTTCCTCCAATGAGGCCCCCTCTAACCCATGCTCCAAGGAGAAGGCCCGAGAATGGCATGAGGAGGCCGCGACATCAAGTAACCGAGGAATCCGATGAAGAGTTCGGTTACAATAACCAACCCACCCGTGAAGATGAAATGATAAATATCAAGGTAACCATTCCACCCTTTAATGGTTCCTGCAATGGTGATGCATTCCTTGATTGGGTTGAAAAAGTAGATAAAGTGTTTGATTGCTATAACTACTCGGAACGGTTAAAGTTACAATGGGTTTTTTTGGAGTTAACTGGGTATGCTAGCTTATGGTGGGATAGTTTGAAGGCCTAAAGGAGGCGTGATTGTGAGGATGATATTCCTACTTGGAGGACCATGAAACTCTTCATGAGAAAGAGGTTTGTGCCGAGCCACTACAAGCAAGAACTCTTCGTCCAACTCCAATCATTGAAACAAGGAAGCATTTTGATGGAGGAATATTTGACCAAATTTGAAACACTTAGGATTCAGTGTGACCTAGATGAACCCGAGGAGCAAATCATTGCAATGTTTTTGCGAGTTATAAACAAGGAGATTAGAGATATAGTGGAACTACAACCAATCGATACCATGGATGCGGTCATTCAACTTCCCATGAAAGTGGAGAGGCAAGTGAAGAGGAAGGGAAAGGGAGTGGCTAACCAATTTGCTCCCAAGGCAGCCCCTCTCTAGAAACACTTTTCTAAGGTCGAGAAGAAACCCCCTTTTGTGAAGCCTTGGTCTCAAAAGAAAGAAGGAGAGGGGAAACCTATCGATGAAAGTAATCGGCCTCGAGCAAGGGAGATCAAATGTTTCAAATGACTTTGCTTAGGATATATTGCCTCTCAATGTCCAAACAAGAGAGTCATGATTCTTAGGGAGGACACCAATGAAGTGGTCAGCGAGGATGAAGTGCTGGAAGAAGCTCGAGAAGAGCAAGAACCCAAGGAGGAGATTTTCCATGCTCAAGAGGGACCCCTTTTGATGGTGATCAGAAGACTTCTATCCTCCCAAGTCCGAAGTGAAGATTTCCAAAGGGAGAACATATTCCATAGTGGGTGCCTTATTCACTTGAAGGTATGCTCTCTTATCATAGATGGTGGGAGTTTTACAAATGGCATCTCGGGATCTTGGAAAAATTTAGGGCTCGAGACTATGTTGCACCTGAACCCTTACAAGTTAAGGTTGTTGAACAATAAACAAGACATCAAGGTAACCAAACAAGTTAACTTGGAGTTTTCAATTGGTGGATACAAAGATAAAGTACTTTGTGACGTGGTGCTGATGAGTGTAAGCCACATTTTGTTGGGAAGGCCTTTGGCAATATGATCGGCAGGTCCTTTATGATAGGTACACCAATCATTACTCTTTTAAGTTTGAAGGAAGAGCAATAAAGCTAGCTCCCCTTGGCCCGGATCAAGTTACTAAAGATGAGACCGCAAGGAGGGAAGGTATGACTAAATCCAGTTTTTTCATATAGTCTATTTTGGAAGGAAGGCCGATTGTGATGCTCATGTTGCGAGAGAGGATAGAGGAAATTGAATCGGTCCCTAAGGAGGTCCTAACACTTCTAGAGGAGTTCCAAGATGTTTTTCGCGAAGAGTTGCCACAAGGGTTGCCACCCCTTAGAGGCATCGAGCACCAAATCGATCTACAACTGGGAGTTGTGCTTCCTAATCGGCCATCTTATAGGTTAAATCCTGAGGAGGATAAGGAGATTCAAAGGAAAGTGCAAGAGCTCCTAGACAAGGGCTACATTCGAGAATCCTCGAGTCCTTGTGCTATGCCAGCTCTATTGGTCCCAAAGAAGGATGGTAGCTTTCAGATGTGTGTGGATAGTCGAGCAATCAATCAAATCACAATCAAGTATCGGTTCATGATTCCTAGGCTCAAAGACATGTTGGGTGAGCTTAGTGGGGCAACTTATTTCTCCAAGGTTTACTTAAAGAGTGGTTATCATCAAATCCGGATTAAGGAGGGGGCGAAAGGAAGGCGGCTTTCAAGACCAAGTACAGTCTCTTCAAATGGTTAGTAATGTCTTTTGTGCTATCTAATGCCCCTAGCATGTTTATGAGACTTATGCCTTTAGTGCTTAAAGATTTCTTGGGCAAGTTTATACTGGTTTATTTTGATGATATCTTGGTATATAGTGTGGATTTTCATACTTATCTTGGACATCTAAGAAAGTTATTTGAAACTCTCCGAGCTACTAGATTTTTTGGTAATTTAAAGAAGTGTGCTTTTGTACAAGAACGAATCCATTTCTTAGGGTTCATTATTACTAAGAATGGTATGGAAGTAGATGATGTCAAGATTGAAGCAATTCGAGAATGGGCCACTCCTAAGAGTGTTTCAGATGTAAGGAGTTTCCACGGGCTTGCTTCTTTTTATCGAAGATTCATTCAAGGGTTTAGCTATATTTTGGCCCCTTGTTTTTTAAGTGGAGTGTGATTCCTCCGGAATGGGAATAGGCACGGTTCTTATGCAAGAAGAGAGACCCCTAGCCTATTTTAGTGAGAAGCTCAAGGGTGTTACCTTGAATTATTCAACGTATGACAAGGAATTCTATTCGGTTATCCGAGCCTTGGAAGTGTGGCAGCACTATCTACTATCCAAGGAGTTTATCATTCATATTGACCATCAAGCTCTCAAGCATATTAAGAGCCCAGGAAAATTAAATAGAAGGCATGCAAAATGGTTGGAGTTCCTTGAACGTTACCCATATATCATCAAGTATAAGAAGGGAGAAAGCAATGTAGTTGCTGATGCTCTTTCAAGGAAATTTGTTCTCCTAAACTAGCTTACTAATAACTTCTTTGGTTTTGATTGGATCAAGGAGGCTTACAAGGGACTCGGCTCTCTGGTGGGTAATATCTGGCGACATCCGGGTTCTCCAAGGTTTTGGCTTCTTTTCCAAGCTAGGGTAAGCTAGGTCATGCTACACGTCTTCAGCCACTCTCCCGTGGTCTTAGGGTAAGCGTATAATCCCCATTAGCTCATCTCCATCTCCGGTTACTTCTCATTTTCCTACTAACCCCATTTCTTCTCTAATAGCCACCTTTTTGGCACCCGATACTCCCCTCTTCATAACTTCCGATTCCACAAAGATTTTGCCCTCATTTTTGGAGGTTAAGCTCTTCTCTCATCTCCAAACGACCCCTCCAAAATTTTATTGCAAACCTGGGAACTCCCTTCCTTAATATCACCCATTTCTAGCCCATTTCTTCCCTGCTTTCTCACACGAAGTCAAGTCTGTTCCCCTTTTCATTCTTGAAGCTTGTCAGATTAGGGTATAGGGATTAGGTTATTTGGGCATTGGGCTTAGGGAATTGGGCTTAGGGCTTTGGGCTTAGGAATTAGGGTTTAGGACTTAGGGCTTAGTGCGTTTGACATAGGGTTTAAGAATATGGGCTTAAGTCTTAGGGCTTAGGGCTTAGGGCTTAGGGTGTAAGGCTTAGTGCTTAGGACTCAGGGCTAAGGTTTTACGGCTTTGGGCTTAGGGCTTTGGCTTTAGAGTTTCGGCTTTAGACTTAAGGCTTGGAGTTTAGACCAACAACATAGGGCTTATGGCTTAGGCCATAAGGCTTTTGTCTTAGGCCTTATGGCTTGTGACTTTGAGTTTAGGGATCAGGTATTTGAGCAAAGGGGTTTTGCTATTAGGGATTTGGGCATAGCGCTTAGAGCAATGCTTTTGGGGCTTATGGTTTTAGGCATAGGGTAGGGGGCTTAGTACTTAGGGCTTTAGGGCATTAGGGATAGAGGTTTAGGGCTTAGGGATTTTTGCACTGGACTTAGGTTTTAGGGCTTTGGGCTTAAGATTTAGGTCTTTAGACTTATGTCTTATGGCTTAGCGCTTTCTGTTTAGGGCGAGCTCATAAATCTTTGGGCTCAGGGCATAGGGCTAAGAGCTTAGTGCTCACATCATTGGGCAATGAGGTTAGTGCTTTCGGCTTTGCGCAATGGGGTTAGGGCTTAAGACTTAGGCCTTAGGGCTTAAGGATGATGGTTTTGTCTTTGCGCTTAAGGCCTTAGGGCATTGGATCAAAGGATGAAACCTTTGATATATTTTCCTCCTTTAGAAAGAAAATTCAAAATGAAAAGGAGCTTTCTATTGTGGCTATTCGTAGTGACCATGGGGGAGAGTTCGAAAATGAAAAATTTGAACTCTTTTGTGATAAACATGGAATAGATCATAACTTTTCATCCCCTAGAACTCCTCAACAAAATGGTGTTGTTGAAAGGAAAAATAGATCTCTGCAAGAACTTGCAAGAACTATGCTAAATGAATATGCTCTTCCTAAGTATTT
>QAOC01024726.1:78995-93694 GCA_003255005.1 Begonia fuchsioides
CCCTCCCTTCAACACCCCCACTTGAAGCACAAAAGAGTGTTTTCACGTGACTAACCCTACAGAAAATAAAACCCTAATTCTAACAAAAACAAACCACCTTTTTCCACTCGGATTTTGTTCTTGAAGTGCACCTTTCCACCACTTTGTGCACATCCCGAAACAAGTGAGGCCAATAAAAATGCCCTTGAAGTGCTTCTAAGGTCTTCTTTAGCCTCCTTGATGAGAGTCTCTCGGATTCTGCCACGAGGGATGCAAAGTTTGCCTCCCTTGAAGAGGTAACTATCCATAAGTTAGTATCCACATTCTTGCTTCTTTAAACACCGTCATACCATTGGCCAAAATCTTGGTCTTCCTTATAAGCATCCTTGATCCAAGCAAAACCAAAGAATTAAGTGGTATGTTCGGTTAGGAGAACAATCCTCCTTGAGAGGGCATCGGCCACCACATTGGTTTCTCCCCTCGTGAACTTGATGATGTACGGGAACCTTTCAAGGAATTCCATCCACTTGGCATGCCTTCTATTCAACTTTCCTTGGCTCTTTAGGTGTTTGAGGGCTTGATGATCCGTATGTATAATAAATTTTTTTGAGAGAAGATAGTACTGCAACACTTTAAGTGCTCGGATCACCGCATAGAACTCTTTGTCATAGGTTGAGTAAGTAATCATGGCACCCTTGAGCTTCTGACTAAAGTAGGCCATGGGTCTCCCTTCTTGCATAAGAATTGCACCAATGCCTAGCCTCAAAGCATCACATTCGACCTCGAAGACCTTATTAAAATTGGGGAGCACTAACACAGGTGTCTTGCACAACTTGGCCTTTATCAATTCAAAACCTTCTTAGCAACCGGGAGTCCACTCAAACTCCCTTCTCTTCTTTGTAAAATCGGTCAAAGGAGCTACAGTTGAACTAAACCCTTGTATGAACCTTCGGTAAAAGGATGGCGCTCCTAACTTTCCGACACACTCTTGGGAATAAGACATTCTCGGATTGCCACAATTTTTGAGTCATCGACTTCCATGGCATCCTTAGAAATAATAAACTCGAAAAAGTGTACTCTCTCTTGCACAAAAGCAAACTTCTTCAAATTGCCAAATAATTTAACTCTTCGGAGTGTATCAAAGAACAATCTAAGGTGAGCAAGGTGAGTAGCAAAGTCCAAACTAAACACCAATATATCATCCAAATAGACAACTATAAATTTTGCCAAGAATTCTTTCAAAACAAAATGCACGAGTCTCATAAAGGTACTAGCAGCGTTAGATAATCCGAAAGACATTACTAACCATTCAAAGAGACCATATTTGGTCTTGAAGGCCATCTTCCATTCATCACCTTCCTTCATCCTTATTTGATAGTAACGGCTCTTTAAGTCCACCTTTGAGAAATAGGATTCCCCACTAAGCTCATCCAAAATGTCTTCGAGCCTAGGAATCGGGAATCGGTACTTGATGGTGATTTAATTTATGGCTCGGCTATCCACACACATCTGGAAACTTCCATCTTTCTTTGGAACTAATAGAGCCGGGACAACACAAGGACTCAAAGATTCTCTTATAAACCCCCTCAAGAAGCTCTTTGACTTGCCTTTGAAGCTCCTTGGCCTCCACGGGATTCAATTGCTAGGAAAGCCGATTTGGTAGCACTACTCCCGGGTGGAGGTCAATTTGGTGCTTGATTCCCCTAAGGGGTGGTAAACCACAGCGTAGTTCTTTTGGAAACACATCTTGGTACTCCTCAAGGAGTGCTAGAACCTCATTTGGAACATGCTCAATTTCTTGGAGCCTTTCCCGAAACAAAACTAGTACAATCGGGCTTCCCTCTTTGATAGTCTTTATCAACTCTTTCTTGGTCATAAAAAAAATTTGATTTGGCCAACCCCTCCCTCCTTGCAACTTCATCTTGGACGATTTGGCTTGGCTCAAGGGGGGTGAGCTTGATGGTTTTCCCACCAAACTTGAAGGATTAATGATTGGAATAGCCGTCATGGATAGCTCTTCTATCAAATTGCCACGACCTTCCAAGCAAGATGTGGCTTGCACTCATCAGCACCACATCACATAGCACTTTGTCTACGTAACCACCAATAGAGAATTCAATGCTTGTTTGCTCAGAGACCTTTAGATCTTCCTTCTCATTTAGCCACCGAAGTCTATACGGATTTGGATGCTCCATAGTGACAAGCTTCAACTTCTTTACAAGATCTTTAGATGCAACGTTGGTGCAACTCCCTCCATCTATAATCAAGGAACATACCTTCTCTGAAATTAGGCATCTACTAGGGAAGATGTTGTCTCTTTGTACCCCTTCACCTCGGGTTTGGCTGGTGAGAACTCGGCGGATCACCATCAAGAGAGGTCCTTCTTGTGCATGGAAAACCTCCATCGGCTCTTGCTTTTCACTAGTCTCAACCGTGTCTTCCTCTTCGCTAATAACCTCATTAGACCCCTAAAGAAGAACCACAACTCATTTTTTGGGTCATTGAGAGGCAATGTGGCCAAGGCCGAGACACTTCAAACACTTGATCTCCCTTGACCTAGGCCGAGTACCATCATCTTTGGGCTTTACTTCAAATTCCTTCTTTTGACTCCAAGGCTTAACAAATATCAGCTTATCTTCATTCTTAGGAAATGTTTTGAATGGGGGCGTCGCCCTTGGTACAAACAAGGTAGAAACACCTTTGCCTTTCCACTTGATTTGTCTTTTCACCTTCATAGCAAGTTGGATGACAACATCTATATTATCCTCCACAATGTCTCTTATTTCTTTGTTTATGCCTCTAAGGAACCTTGCTATGATTTTCTCCCCAAGTTCTTGAAGATCACATCAGATCTGTAAGGTCTCAAACTTGGCTAAATAGTTTTCAACCGAGAGGGTGCCTTGCTTCAAAGTTTGGAGTTGGAGGAAAAGCTCTTGTTTATAATGGCTTGGAACAAATCGCCTTCTCCTGAGCATTTTCATTGCTCTCCATGTCAAAATTTCATCATCTCCCTCACGTCTTCTATGGGATGTCACACTATCCCACCAAAGGCTAGCGTAGTCAGCAACTCTAAAGATTTTATCCACCTTTTCCGCCCAATCAAGGAAAGCATCACCACTACAAGATCCATTAAAGGAAGGGATGATAACCTTAACGTTCCTCAGCTAATCTTCTAGGCTTGGTGGATCAAAAGAGATAGCATCTTCATTGGAATCATCAGAGTCAAGGGTTCGGCCTCTTCTCATTCCTTGGTCGGGCCTTCTCCTCGGCACGGTGGGTTGTCTTCTCATGGGGTGTGAGTTGGCCTCCAAACGTTGTAGAACAAGATCCAACCTCCTATTGAGCTAATCTATTTGCCCTTGGTAGCTTGGTTCAGCTTCTCTCAGATTAGAGGGTGTGGGAGGTGGTACATTAGGCGTGGTGGGTTCTCGGGGTGAGTTAAGAGTAGCTCCACTCCAAGTCATCATGTTATGCTCTAGATATCGAATAAAAAAATGACAATATAAGGGTGGTGGTTAACAAAGGGGCTCTGATACCAGATGATGTGCTATGAGAATGGTGCTTGGGTTGGTTAAGGAGAAATGGAGATAGAAAAGAGGGGAAAAGTGGGAAAGGTTGGCTCGGGTGAAGGAAAAATAGGATCAAACGTCACCGGCCAGCTCTCCAGCTACATACGTGGTTAGAAGCTAAAATTTGGAAGAAAGGTAAATGGAGGTGAGAGGGTTTATGGGTCAAACGATCACGGTAAATGGATGAGGGAATCAGAAGATATGCAGAAAATGGCTAGAGTGCTAAAAAATGAGCTCTCGGGAAAGGAAAGTCAGAAAGTTGTAAACGGAGGGAAAAACCCGAACGGAGGAGAAGCTTTGGGGTTCACACCCTTACCTTGGCTTCCACTAGAACTTGGTTGAAGGAGTGTGGTATGGCCTAGCTAACCCAAGCGTGAATGGCAGCCAAAACCGGAGTGGAGCTCTTGGTGGTTTTAGTCTTGGAGGAGGAGAAACCACCAAGGAAATGAGATGCAAAATGTAGTCTTTAATTTCAAACTTCACTAAATACAAATGAGCCAAAAAGAAAAAACAAGGAAGAAAAAAAGCTAGGTGGTCCTCCTAGAAGTTACGCGAAAAGGAGGAACCAAGGCTGACCATGTTGGCTTTAAAAGTGTTTTTTAAAGCAATCAATTGTTTTTTATGATAACTATGTAAGATGAGCATGAAAGATAAAATAGATAAAATAAATTACTTTCCAATGTTTAAATTAGACTTCACGATTCATGAGAAATACCCTCTTTGAAGGGTACAATTAAAGTCTAACAATTTGTTTAAGTGTCGCAGAAATTTCAAATATGTATGCAGTTTGTGTCGACCCATAGTGTCCTTGTGTCGACCCTAAGAAAATCCTAAAGCTTAGCCTTTCACCCTTTGTGTCGACCCCAATTGTTTTATGTCGACCCCTGTTCAAAACAGAAGCTGAGTCTATAACTTGTGTCAGTATTTTATGTCGACCCCTTAGCAAAACAGAGGCCGAGTCTTTCCAATTGTGTCAACCCACCTATAAATCTTGTGTCGACCCAAAAAGACAGTACAAAGTGCAAATGTGTCGACCCATCCAAACCGTCTGTGTCGACCCTAGGAAAGTCATTGTGTCGACCTTACCAAAATCTATGTGTCAACCCTACCTGCATTTTACATGTCGACTCTAACGTTCAAAATATGTCTCTGCCCAACCCATTTGTGTCGACCCCATTCTAATTGTGTTGACCCTAGCTTTTTCCAGAGACGAATCTTTTAGATTTGTGTCGACCCCAACCAACATCTTTGTCAACCCCAGATTTACTAAGAGAAGGATTCTTCAAGTTTATGTCGACCGCACAAAAGATTGTGTCAACCGTAAAGATTCCAGAGAAGAATTTGTGTCAACCCCAATAGCGAATGTGTCGACCCAATTCAGCAGAACAACACCAACGGTCAGAAAACTCTCAACAGCTATATTATTTAATTGTCTATCGGCTAGTGCTTGTGTCGACCCCAACAGGATTTGTGTCAACCCAACTTGACAGATCAGCAGCAATCTATAAATAGTTGAAGTGATCTCATTTTGACGAGGCGATTTTAACGAGAGAAAATCTTAGTACTAAAGTTGTATATCTTTCTTGAGATTGAGTGAGTCTGTTTTATAACCGTACAAATTGTAAGTTGCTTTTCATTGAACGATCATTGTAAAAGGGGTGACGCTCCTTCAAGAAAAGAGTCAAAGGTTTGGTTGACACCCATAAGTCAATCGGAGTGAAGCTCAAGGTTTGAGATGGAAAGATCTTCAAGGAGGTACCTTGAAGCGCGGACATAGGAAAGGTTGGCCGAACCGCGTCATCAAACCGGTGTCACTTTCTTACTCTAAACTCTTATTTATTTGTTTAAGAATTCCGCACTAGAGTTTGAAAATAACTAAACAATTCGCACAAATTTGACTTAGTAAACGATAAAGTTTAGTTAACCTAATTCACCCCCCACTTAGGTTAATCTCGATCCTACAGAACATGGTCCCCCCTTCAACACCCCCACTTGAAGCAGAAAAGAGGGTTTTCACGTGACTAACCCTTCAGCAAATAAAACCCTAATTCTAACCAAAACAAACCACCTTTTTCCCCTTAACAATTGTTCAACCGAAAAACTAATAAAACACTAAATGATGTAAAAATGGGTCTTCATTCCTCTATGTGAACTTGGGCTGATGAAGTACCCGAGGGAAATGGGCTGTCATTGATCATCCAAAGTTGGCTCTTCCATTAATGTTCCTTGCATAAATAACCCTACAAAATGAGCAAACATGTTAGCAAACTTATTGGCTCGGGCTCGGGTTATAGGCCCTTGGGATGTCTTCTCAGTTTTGGTCTCCGATTGCACATCATTTGGGATTAGGGCTTACAGCTGAAGGCTTAGCGCTTTGTTCTTTTGGCTTAAGTCTTAGGGCTTAGGACATAAGTCTTTGGGATTAGGGCTTAGCACTTTGAACTTATTGCTTAAAGCCCAAAGCCTAAATTTCTAATCCCTAAGCTCTACGCCTTAAGCCTGTAGCCTAAATTAAAGTGTTAAGCCCTAAGCCAAAACCCATATCCTTAAGCCTCATGCCCTAAGCCCTAAGCCCTAAGCCTTATGACCTAAGCCTTATGACCTAAGCCCTAAGTCTTAAGCCGGAAGCTCATATCCTTAAGATCAACAACCTAAGTTGTAATCCCTAATCTCAAAGCCCTAAAGCCATAAGCCATAGGCCCAAATCCCAAAGTCATAACTACTAAGCGCATAGTCCTAAGCCCTAAGCCAAAACCCTAAGCATTAAGCCCAAAGCCCTAATCACAAAGCCTTGAGCTTTATTTACTACCCCTAAGCCCGAAGCCCAAAGCCTTAAGCCCTAAGTATTAAGTCCTAAGCCATCAGATGAAAGCCATAAGCCAAAGCCCTAAGTGCTAACCCCTAAGCATTACGCCTTAACACTAGGTCTTAAGCCCAAAGCGCAGAGCAAACTTCTTAAGCCCTAAGCCTTAAGCCTTAAGCCTTAATCCCTAAGCCTTAAGACCTAAGCCTTAACCCCTATGCCTTAAGCCCTAATCTTTTAGCGTTACACCCTAAGCACTAAGCTCGAACCACATAGCACAAAGTCTTAAGCCCTAAGCCATATGACCAAAACCCTAAGCTGTAAGCTAATGCCTATATCTTTTACCCCTAACCCTAAGTGACACGGAATGGAGGGGGTTTAGATTTAGAAAGTGGGAGAATCGGGTTAGGTTAATGGAAATACGATAATCCGATAATTCCACAATCAGGACTAGAATTTTAACGGCAATAACTCAACGATAAGATTGAGTTTCAGGCTGAATTTTTTAGGAGAAATTTGGGGAAGGGTTAAGTAATACACCTAACAATTTGAAGGCGATCACGTGGATGGATAGGTCGGGGTGTAATGGAACAGTAACAATGCTCAGCGGTGGACGAAAATTGACATCTGGCAGAAGAAAGGAAATATCAAACGAAATAAACAATGGAAGAAGGAGCTTATGGACTTCAAGCTCACCCGATGACCTTGAGGAAGGCTGGAGACTTTGAAGCAAAAAGAGAACCACAGCTCAGAGGAGGGAACCCTTGACGAACCACGGTGGCCGAAGGATTGCCGGCTACCGGTTGAAGTTGGAAAATGTCCCGGGAGAGGGAGAGCTAAAATCTTGACACGCTCCAAGATGTGGAGGTGTCGAGAAGAGAGGAGATGGCAACAAACTGCCGAGAGAAAGAAAGGTAGGCAGCAACAGGGGATTGGAGCAAGGAGAACTCCAAACGCATACAGGGGCTATAGCTAGAAATTGGAGGACTTAAACCTTTGAGAGTGGGCTAAGTTTGACCAAATTTACAGCTTAAAACACGTGTGGATCAATAAAATACACGGAGGAAAAGTTAGGTGCACAAACAGACAAAGCTGAAAGAAACAGTGCAGGGGTGTTGGGGAGACTTCTGCACAACTTCAAATTCAGGGAGTCTGGGAGGGTGGAAATTGGCAGAACTTAACTTCAACTAAGTGGGAAGAAATTGCAAGTTGTTTGAGGGAAAAATCACGGGTAGATTGGAAGATATGCAGGATAGAAAATTGATGGACAGAACTGCCCGATTTCAGGTATTCGGGTAGAAGGCAGTGGAAAAAACATGCATTACTCTTGATGAGGAGGGGCTGTGGCTAAACGTAAAGAACAGTTATTTCAAGCCATGAAAAAGGAACTCACAGCCATAAAATTAGGGACTTTTGTTCACGGAAAACAGAAATGGCATGAATTGGACTTTTGTTGCACAAACTCACTCGGGTATGCACCAAAAACAGCAACCAACAACAAACACAAATGCAAACAACAAATGGAGGAAGGCTATGGGATTTCCAAGCTCACTTTTGTTCCTAAACAAGTGAGGAAGGAGGTTGGAATAAGGTTTAGTGATCCTAGCTAATCACCAACACCAAGACAAACAAAGAAGATTGGATATTACTCACCAAAATCCCTTGAAGCCGTGAGAAAAGAGGGTTTGAGAGCTTCAAGCTTCTGCAAATTTTCCAATACTTTTCTATCTTCCAAATGCTGAGAAAGGAAGGGTAAAAACCCTCCTTCCCACGAGCTACAAAAGGTGAATGATTATCACCCATAACCCTAAGTGCTAAACCAACAACAAGGTATGGCAAATTGGGGCCCACCCTTGACTTCCATCACAAACAAGAGTGATGGTCACTAAGGTAAGGTTAAAACCATTCCCTAAGGCTTCCTAAGGATCTCCCACTTGCAGCCACGTAATTAGTTTACAACAAAAAGAAAGAGAAGGAGCTTGCATGGTTTTCACGTGAACCATGCAAGATATTATACAACCGGGTTTTCTTTCTTCAAAAGAATTAAAACGTGGACTTCTCCCATGCTCTCCCATCCTTAGACTTGTCCTTGTCCTTGCTGCATGAATGGATCATCTTCTTTAAGAATAACTTGGAGTTCCACGTGAGTTGTTGCTTGGTCTTTGTCTTGGTAACATAGGCTATGAACTTCAGACTCTAAGTTCTCCTCTTCAATCTCCCAATGTATGCAATGCTTGGGAAGTTCTTTATCAATAGAGGAGGGCATGTCTAGGAGGCCCTTTAGTGGCGATGAATCTCCTGCAAAATTAGCAAACATGTTAGATAATTGTCTTGCCCGACTTCGGGTGGTCGCACCCTCCGGTGGATGGCGGTTCCCGGGCACATCAAAGCTTCTTTAATTGAAATTCCAAATGAAAAAACAAACAAAAAATATTGATGGAAGCAAGAGCTTGTGACCTTCAACCTCACCCTAAAGTCCTTGAAGAAGGCTGGAGTATTGAAGCACCAAGAAATCTCCAGCTCGGAGGGAGGATTCCTTTGAGATAACCTACGAGGGCCGGAGGTGGGCCGGCTGCCGGTTTGAAGTTGGAAATGCCCGTGAGAGGGAAGATGCTCAAAGCAACTTTAATTCAAATTCCAAATTATCCTTACAATCACGCAATGGGGGAGGTTTTATCTGCTGAGAAGAGTGGGAAAAAGGGAAGGAAAATTGAGTTCCAAAGGCATGCAACTTGCATGCTGGAAATTGAAATAAAGGAGGAAAAATTTGACCAATGAGATTGCTAGAATGTGAAAGCCACGTGATCTTCAATCTCCTCAGCCAATTTCCCTTCTTCCTTGGCCCAAAATACCCTTCTCTTAGCTGAAAATACCTCATGCAAAACCCCATGCAAGCATGCAAAAATAAACAAAATAAAACCTAGCCGAGAAACCCTCTCGGGTTCTCCAAATGTCCACGTAAAAATTCACGTAAAAATTATCCTAAAAATGCAATAAAATTCCTTCATCCCATGTAAATGCTGGTAAGTTGAGTTGTGGAACCCTTGATCACTTTTGCATGGGATTTCAACTCGCCATGCAACGTGATGCTTCAATCGGGTGCGGGTTCAGACTTGGTTCTGGAGCTCTCAGTTTTTGGTTGAAAATCCACCTTTTCTCCACGCCAAATTATCATGTATTTTGACTTTGTTTGATCCTCCAAAGTTGGCTTAGAAATGTATAATTCTTCAATAAATTTTCCTGCAACATTAACAAACATGTTAGAAAAATCCCGAGAGCTCACTTGGCATGGCAATCCGTGGCATGTCACTAAGCCTTAAGCCCGATGCCAATTTTCTTAAGACCTAATCCCGGCATGTCACTAAGCCTTAAGCCCGATGCCAATTTTCTTAAGACCTAATCCCTAAGCCTTAAGCCTCAATTTCAAAGCCATGAGCCATAAGCTTTAACTCCTAATTTCAAAACCCTAAGCCATAAGCCATAAACCCAAAGCCAAAAGTCATAAGTCCTTAGCGCTTAATCCTAAGCACTTATCCCTAAGGCCTAACCCTAAAGCCAAAACCCTATGCCCTAATTCGTAAGCCCTAATTCCCTAAGCTTTGAGCCCAAATCCTTAATCACAAAGCCCATAAGCTTTAATTCCTAACCGCTAAGCAAAAAGCCCAAAGTCTTAAGCCCTACGCCCTAGCCCAAAGGTGTAACCCTAAAACCTAAGTCCGAAGCCCTAAAACCAAAGCCCTAATCTAGCAGCCCTATCCCCTAAACCCGGTCCAAAGCCCTAAGCCTTCAGCTTTAAGCCTTAAGCCTTAAGCCATAACACCTATTCCAAAGCCTAAAGCCCTAATCCCTAAGCACGAATCCTTAAGCCCTAATGCATAAGCCCTAACCCTTAAGTCTAAAAACCTAAGCCCAAAGTCGTTATTCATAAGCCTAAAGACGTAAGCCATAACCCTTAAGAAAAAAGCCCAAAGTCCTAATTCCAATGCCCTTATTCTTAAGCTCTAAACCAAAAGTTGAAAGCTTAAAGCCCTAAGCTCAAAGCCCTAATCCCAAATCCCTAATTCCAAACCCCTAAGCCAAAAGCCCAAAGACCAAAACAAAAAGCTCTAAGTCTTAAGCCATAGGCCTTAATCCCTAAACAAAAAGGCCAAAGCCCTTACCCCCGATGCACTAGGCTCTAAGCCCAAAGCCCTAAGCTTGAAGCCAAAAGCCAAAGCTCAAACCCAAAGTACAAAGTTGTAAGCCCTAAATCCTAAGCCGTAAGCTCAAAGCGCAGAGCCCAAAACCCTAAGCCTTACGCCTCAAGCACAAGGTGTAAAGCCTTGAGCCCTAAGCCCTAAGGACTAAGCCAAATACTTAAGACCTGACATGGGGACCACAATTTGATCCGGCACAACTGGACCTCCAAAGCTTGCTCCACCAATTTGATACCCAGACCGCCCTCTAATAAAGACAACGTCTTCATAAGAAACGTAGCCAATCATTTAAGATTTCCAGAAAGTGGTAGAACGTTCAAATTGGACACCGTTTGCTCCATTAAACGATGCAATCACAGAGAGCCCAAGAAGAGTTATCCATGATCGGTTTCACGCCTAATACACGTTAGAATGCCTTTGAAAAACATGGGGAGTTCCTATCCAATTCCACTCAAGAAGAATAGCACTCCTAAAGCCTTTGGTAGACTTGAAGAATAAAAGTTGTTTCCTTTATGTTTTGCATTCGATTTTTGTTTTCTCGAACTAGGGTTTTTTTTGTTACGTCGGTTGCATGGGATTTCTAGGGTTAGCTAATTATCATTTTGGAGGATATTTAGGACATTTCCTTGGAGCCAAATGAGCTGGAGGAGGAGCGTAGGAAGAGCGTCCCATGAAGGCTCATCATTGGTCCATCATTCAAGTCATGGATTGGTGTTCTTGGAGATGATCTAGGCCGTCCAATGATAAGCATGTTTTAGTTTAATTTTCTATTTAATCATCCCCATGCATGTGTAATCGGCAGATTTGATTGAATAAAGATTTATCTTTTCAAATTTGAACTCTCCCCTTTGAAGTTTTCCGCTTCAAAGACTCGGTTTCCGAAAACTTATTTTCTTGCCACCGAGAAACAAACCCCCGGAGTTGATCATTTTCCTAGTGAACGATTAATCCTTACCACTTTTCTTCAGCCATTTCATGGTCTTAGGGTGAGATTTTGGATACTAGCTCCTTCATCCATCCCATTCTCATTTTGAGAATCATTTCTCCTAAATCCAAGCACCCCGGGTTGATTTCCGTTGTATTTTTTGGATACCGACCAAACCACCCATTTTCCCAAAAGGAATTTTCTCAATTTTGAGAGATCTCATCCTCATCCATCTGTCCAGATTCATCCTAAACCTCATCCCAAAATACGCTCCCATTCATTGAGAAGAGTGATTCAAAATCCTTCTTGATTCGGAATTCTCTATTCGGTGAAACCCTAAAATTCTGCCTTGACCATCCGAGTTTTGTTTAGCATATCTTCCAGTTCCCATGATCATTCCTCTTCAATACACTCGTCCCAAAATACGCTCCCCTCTATCACCCCTTCAAAAATACGCCCCAGATTTGTCCCCTAACCCCATTTTTTAATTCAATTTTTCCCTCCTCCAAATCCTGGATTTTTTGGAGCTGCCTAGTCAAACCCTAGCTATTGTTCGATTAGATATTGGCTGAAGGGATTGTCTTAAATTTTTGAGGTGATTCACGCAACCTCTTCTCAAAGATCCATTCCAAATTTCAGCTCTAAAATCTATTTCCTGGTTGAGATATCTTCATTCCTTCCCAAACCCTAATTCTGTTTTTTTTTTTGCAGATTTTTGTCAAAACCCTAATCAGTTTTCCCATTTTTCCTTCCTCCCATTCCATTTCGTGTCAAGACCTAAGCCCTAAAACCTAAGTGTTAAGCAAAAAGCCCTAAGATATAATTCCTAACATGTATGCCCACAAAGCCATTAAGCATATAGCCCTAAGCCTTGAGACCTAAGTTTGAAGCCTTAAGCAAAAAGCCCTAATCCCAAACCGGTAAGCCTTAGCACAAAGCTAAAAGTCCTAAACCATAAGCCGTAAGCATAAGCATAAGCCTAATGCATAAGGTCTTAAGCCCTAAGCGTAAACTCCAAAGTCCTACGCCCACAACCATAAGCCCTAAGCCCAGCACCAAAGCCCAAAGCCCAAAGCAAAAGCCCAAAGCCCAAAGCCCAAAGCCATAAGCCCTAAGCCCTAAGCCCAGATCCTCAAGCCCTAAGCCTTAAGCCCAAATCCCAAAGTATAAAGACGAAGCCGTAAGCTCTATTCCCTAAGTCCTAAGTCCAAAGCATTATTTCTTAGACTATAAGCCCAAAGCAGTAAGCCCTAAGCTCACAGACATACGCTATTAAACCAACGTCCAAATCCCTAAGGTCAACGCCCAAATTACTATTCTCTAAGCCTTAACCCATAAGCCCTAATCTCAAAGCTCTAAGCTTCAAGTTCTAATCCCTGAACTCTAAGCCCAAAACCCAAAGCCTTAAGCCCATAAGTCCTAAGCCCTAAGCTATAAGCGCAAAGCTCAAAGCTCAAAGGTAAAAGCATAAAGCCCATAGCCCAAATGACATGAAATAGAGGGGGTTTAGATTTAGGAAGTGGGAGAATCGGGTTAGGTTAAATGGAAAAACGATAATCCGATAATTTCAGAATCGGGGATGGAATTTGGATGGCGATAACTCCACGATGAGATCACTTGGATGGATCGGTCAAAATGTAATGGAACAGTAACAATGCTCAGCGGTGGCCGGAAATTGACGTTACAAATGTGCACAAGGGAATGGATATATTCCAATTCGCTCCAGTCCTGAGAAGATACAAACACACAAAAATATTAAACTGATGTAGGATTTTTGCTTTGAAGAGTATATAAGGTGGCATAATTGAAAAGTGCTTAAACGAGTTAAAAAAAATCTAGTCTTTGAAAAAAAAAATTTAACTATTTTCCAGCATTCTTTTTCAAAACATGTTCAGTTGATTCATGTTTCTGTTTTGAAAACGACCATACCTCCACAACGAACCCATAGTAAATCCAACTACACCATGCTTAAGCTGCAAAAGTAAGCATCCTATCAGCCAAAATGGGAAAAAGATAAAAGAAAACTGGTCTGGGGGGAGCCTTTGATAACAATCTTGTACACTAATTTGGATATACAAGCAGGACAATGTTTTCAAATTTCACAAAATTAATATAAGATCTAGACTATTTTTAGAAGTGCTTGGCGATTGAAAATTAATATAAGTTAATGCTTTTATTGGACCAGAAAGAATAAGTAGCAGCAAAAATGTTACAACCTGCGAAATGGAACGTACTGACTGAATACTAAGCCATCATTCAAAATGAAGAAAGGAAGATAAAATTACATCTTCCAATTTCTAAGGAATAATCACAAACCATGGTTTTTCTCCCGGCTGCAATTCCCCATCTCATTGATGAGATCACTATAGGCAGTGCGAAGAAAAAACCGAAGTAATTCTGTCAAAAAATCAGGAAAAAAGAAAAATACCGTGAATTGTTTTGTGTAATAGACGATTTAGAACTGTTGTGCGAGAAAATTGAACTATCTTTCAGCTAGAAAGGGATCCTGAAGACCACATAATGAACTAATATCAAATATCAGCATTAACAATCCAAGTTTACCGAACATGCTTAAGTAAAAAAAAAGTACCTCAAGCCCAAGCGAGTTACTCAAGAAATACACCAATCCACTAAAGGCGGCAAACATGGAGCACTCGACGATAGCCAATGTCTTCTTGTAAATGACTCCATTTTTAGATAAATCTTCGAATTCACTCGAAATTTGTGGGGTATCCTCTTCATTTTCATAAACACTGTCCGGGAACTCAGAAACCTTGAGGGTGAAGAAGGGCCTGGAAAATGAAAGAAGCGATAATGGAGGTGAAGCAGACAAAAAAATTGATTTGAGCTTGAGGGAAAATTGTTTTGGCCTGCGAGATATTGTAGCTAGAGGAATAGTTTGAGAGGGAGAAAAATAGCTTCTAAGAGTTGTATGAAAAGATGAAGAAGTTTCACAGAGCTTTAGAGAAACCATGGAGAAGAAGACTGGGAGGCTGCGTTTGTGATTGTAGAAGATAACTACTGAGATCGTGGCTTTTTACTTGATGGGCTTTATTATGGGCCCATTGTTTCAATAGAATCATAAAATAATCCATTTTCAATATAATAATAATATTATTATGCAATTGTTCTAAAAATATATAAATTTATTAGATTAATTGTGTAGTATTTTTGTCAAAACTCAAGCACAATTAAACATATCAAAATTATTCGGTGATAGTATAGAC